>JAPMIB010000121.1:0-546686 GCA_034770305.1 Trichogramma dendrolimi | reverse complement strand
GAATGTAGAAATCAGTCGGCATTTTGTCTGCAATTTTTTCGCAATTGTTACAATACAGTCAAAGATAATAATGGATTTATACATGTAATCAATGTATAAGCTTCAAGTATAACATAAAATGACAAAACTTACGAATTAACTAGAAATGTTTGAATGAAACCAAAGTGAAATTGTTTGTTGATACACTTTCGCAGGTTAAGCTGTGTACTGCACTCGAGTCTGAATCTAGACTACTGTACGATATCACAGAAGAATGACTCGTTCTGCAATGACGAAGTTGTATGCCGTCAGTAGATAGTGCGTAACGTATTGCATGGTGGACGAAGCTCCTATTGTACAGCACCTTACAACGTCAACTCTTACTTCACAGCACGAGCGCCGGTTTTCGTATCATTCTAGATCAGTGAATTCAGTCTGTGGCCCGTGCAGTAAACTGTCAGACTCGTGCATAATCTAAACATTGACATCACAGTTAAAGTTTTTAATATTTTATTTTAGTACTCAGTTTTAGTACTACAGTAAATAAATTTAACTGTTTGAACTTTTGACTTTGTAATAACAAAATTATAAAATAAAATGGACACAGTACCAAAAGATTTGAGGGGCTTGAGAGCTTGCTTGGTGTGTTCGCTGGTCAAGGTAAGATCATAATTCAAGATCCTAACTAATTAACTTTACTTTTAAATTCTTGACGATTAAATTGAATTTTAACGTTTTTCTTTCAATGATAATCAACGATTATCATCAAATCTTTAGCAAGTCGGAAACGACGCCTCGAGTAATCATCCTTGTCCTGCATAGGTTAAGAACAATATTGTTTTTAATTTATAAAACGAAGATAACGTGAAATATGAATTTTAACAAAAATTTAACACATATGAACATTTAATTTTCAGACATTCGATCAGTTTGAGATGATGGGTGTGAAAATTGTGATGAATTCTTAAGAATGAAAAATAATAAAGACAATGTGTTTGATTGCACTAGTTCCAATTTTGATGGGTATGTATATATATTACTTTTTATGAATTACAATTTTCCTATTTGAAGTATGAAATGTAACACCCTCCTCAATTTTAGAATTATAGCAGCTATGAGCCCAGAGGATAGTTGGGTGTGCAAATGGCAAAGAATAAGTAAGTTTATGAAATTTATTACTTTAAACAGTCAGTGATTAAACAGTCAGTGATATTATTTTATAAGTTTTGCTAAATTTTCATGTAACATTGTATTTTCCAGATCGGTTCCACAAAGGAGTCTATGCCATTTCAGTATCAGGAAGATTACCAGCTGGAGTTATAAGAGAAATGAAAAGTAGAGGAATAAATTATAAATCTCGTGATACAAGTCAAAGATAAAACTACTTTCAATGTACACTATTCACAACAATGTTTATTTATAAGATTTTTATGTAAAATGAGTATAAGCAATACATTTAAGCTAATGTAAGTTCTTAAATGATGAACAATAAAATCAGAGAATAACAAAAAATACATGAGATTCATTTAAATTAAAATTTCTTTGTAAAAAAATTTTTCTAAAATGTCAGAATTTAAATCACATTAATTTATGCAACCAAAGCTTCATACTGCCTGGATGATACATTATAATACTAACAAAAGAGTAAAAAACTTTCAATTTTGATATGTTGTTAAAACATAATTATGTTACTGGATACTGAAGTGCTGGTAGATTATTGTTGACAGCATGTAACCACAAATTTGCACAGGTTGAATGATAACTAATATTGTTGTAAATGATCCGATTGCTTGTTATCATTGTTAAACATAGGGCACAAGAACTGCCTTCTGCACATTGCACTGGCCAGGCTGGTAATTCAGTAACAATCTATGAAAAAAATGTGAGTTAAACTTCTTTCAAGTTTAATATAATATCTTAATGCAAGAAATATCAATTTACTGGAATATTTGCATAGTAGGGTTCCATTTCAGACCATATTTTATCAATATTAATAAGCAGATCATCAAATTCCATAATATTTACATCTATTTCTTTGTATGAGAAGTTTATTCTTCTACAAACAGCTGCAACTTCTGCCAAGTCTGAAAATTATGTTGGAATAAACTTTTGTGAACATTTCAGGTACAGCATAAAACTTATAATATAATAACCTTAAAGTTTTTCACTTACTGACTAAAAAGTTATATCCTTTTGATGAAGATAAAACTTCATTCAAAACAACATCTGATGAAATGTTAGTGAATATATTAGCAGCCAGTTGTAATAGTAAAATACAACTTTCCATATATTGTTTCCACTCCCAGTATATAATCTAAGTTGAAATTTTTAAAATATTATTGAAACAATATTTATAAATAGTTTTTTTTTTACAGTAAATGGTAAGTATGCTAATAATTACTTGGTGAATATTTTCAAATTTTTGCTCATCTTGTTGACTAGTTGATGAAAAAGATTTCAAATTTAAGCTGAGAACAGATCCAGATCTAGTTAAAGAATTTGAAGATGGTATTGCAAATTCTACATTTTTAACTAAAGAACCATCTTCTTGAGATACAACTTTTTCTGAAAAAATTGTAAAAAGTTAGAAGCAAATACAGATGAAATAAGGAATAAATAATAATGTTACCAGTTTCAATTATGTCAAATTTATCTTCACTATCAACAATAGTATTTTCTTTTAAAGAAAAATCATTAAAATCTGTAGAATTATCTTGTATAATGAGATGACTAGATTTACTATTTGAATCACTTATACTTTCAGTGTTTAAATCAAGATTACCTAATAAATCAAAGGGATGTTTTGTATCAGAAATTTCACTTTTTTTAGCAGGTTTCGGGTGATTTGCAGAAACAAAATCTCCAAAATCATCTGATACGGAATTAACACTAAAAACTTCTTCCTCTGATTTTATGTCAACTGGGGCAGATGTTTCTTTGACTAATGCTCTCAGAGCACTGTATTTATCTTCAGAAGATTTTAAACTCATTAAGTCTTGCTGGGTCATACTATCATTTGATTCTTTTAAATTTGCTTTACTGTTTACTATTTCATCAACAGTACTTGAAAAATCTTTAACTGGTGGTTTTATTTTCCCAACTGAGTCAACATTTCTAATTGCAGTGTCTTTTAGAATTATTGTCTTAGCCTGATTTTTTACAGTGCATTTAGGAAAAGCTCTAACAAGTATTCATTTGGTTGTAGTTCTTTAGAATGAAGTGCAAAATTATTTAGAGATGAAGTATTAGCATAACTTTGGTTATTATAATTTTTGTTTGAGTAGACTTTTTTACTTTTATCTGTTATTTTTTTGACACCAAGATTATGGTTTGCTAGTCGACTTCCAATTGCAGATCCTTGTTTTGTTTCCCATAAGCTAGATGAAGTGTTAGTTATTGGTGCACTTTGAAAATCAGAAAAGTCATCATTTAAATCTGCTGAACAAGACGTTGAGTGTTTTGAATCAGTTTCAGAGCATGGGTAGTTGGTAGAGATTTTCCTATCTTTTAAATTTTCATTTCCATGATTGAATACTAGAGCTCCAAAATTATTGGTAGAATTACTGGACTGAGTGCTATAGTATTTAGAAGAACTGTCATGATTTTTATCAATATTGTAAGTATCCACAGTAGAAGGATTTTCTCCAAGTGAAGGAGATTTCATTTCATTTTTACCAATTACATTGTTTGAATTCAATATCGATAGGTTGAGATGTGGAGTAGGAGGAATTTTAATGTGGCTCAAAACATCTAAACTATTGAAAGAATGATGATTGAGCTAGAGCTACTAGAGCTAAAACAATGTATAATTCTTGTTCAGTTAATTGTCCAGCATGCTTTTGATTGGCTAAGCTCCAAATGTAACCAAGAATTTCAGTAGATAATTGACTTGTTAATAAGAGAGGGAAAATTTTATTGGTATCAACAAAAGCATCTCTATGCACATGACCAATCTCTAATTGGTTTTCACGAACAGTTTCCCAAATTTTTTTGTAAATAGGAGGTAAAATATTAGAATTAGGATTGAGCCAACCTGGAAGCTGTATTACTCCTTTATCACTGTTTTCATGAGTTTTGTTCATATTTCATGAATTTATTGATTAAGATTTGATCAAAATGGACGGTACAGATATAATGACTATTTATTACCGGAGTAATTATTGTTTAAGTCTATGATTTTCTGAATCAATAGTAGAACCAAATGGTAAAAATAATGAAATCCATAACTAATATTAATTATTTTAATAATTTTTTCGGACGCAAATATCTTCTTACGAATTACTAAGAACTAAAAGTTCGGTAGATGTCATTATATTGTAAACAATGAAAAATAAGCACGAACGATTTTTTTATTAACTAGAAAAACCAACGATCTGCACTACACTATTTGTATATTCGTGGAACTGCAAGTACTGCAACACCATACTGATAAGACGCAATATATATTGTTATCGATCTGTCAACTTGAATAATCAATGGGAATTGACATGTTATTATAATATGTCAAAGATGTGTACACCTATGCGTGTACGTCAGAAAAAAGTACTTTATCTCTTCTACGCATAGGAAACATGTATTTGTGAGATAAGGAAAATGTGCTACGAGGTACTGAACTTGAAAGGCAGGTGGCGATAACATCGCTTACGTCACGAAAATTGAAATTTTTTTCTAGGCCAAGTAGTTGTTTTTAATAACTGCACTTTGCTTTTTACTGCTTCTACAATAGAAATTATATAAAAGAAATGTATAAAATTTTTTTAATAAATTAACTTATTAAGTTTAAAAGATTAATGAAGTGAGAGTCAGTTGTACATAATAGAGAATCTAATTAGTAAATTTAAATTCAAAGGCATCAAATGTAAATAAATTATTAGAAAATATTATTACGACTTATTGATGAAATTATTTTGGTAACGCATCTATCGGTGATGCAAAGAGCTTTATGGGTTGTATATTTATAGTTTTCTCATACGCTCAGCTTTGATAGTAAAATCTTCTAAAAACGTTCAGTAGGTGTTAAAATATCTCATGAATCCCATTAGTCTAGTTCGTAAAAACATGATTTTAGCTGTGCGTAAAATAAATTTGATTCCGGTCACAAGACCCGTCACTAGAGACTCGAAAGTTCCTAAATATTAGACAGCTGCAAAACAGCCCGCCAGAGTCAATCATCTCCCGCGTTTTTGTGCCAGTATAATAACATCACACGGAGTCGGAGATGTTATACGTTTTGTTTAGCATTTAAATGTGCACACATTGTAACGTATCTTTACAAGTTGGAGCACTAATTCATTTACTTCCTATATTATTGATAACATCATCATAATAGAGTATTATTTACATTTAATTGAACATGAGTTACTAGTTGGTTCGTGTTTGATACGTACTCGACACCTCATCAGACTTTGAAAGACACAGTTTATAATTTCTTGTATTATTCTGTAATTGTCCGTTGAACAAGAACGTTTACGTAGTTGCTCAACATTTTGTTTGACAATTTTTGTCATTTCAACGGTATCATGAAAACCGGAGGATCTATCAAAGTCTCTTCTAATCATTCAGCCGCTCCAGAGGTTAGTAGTGATATTTAAAGTATCCTTATCTCGTATACTTCTTCTTGGAAATTCGAAAACTTTGTCCAAGTTGATTTTAATCGATTCTTATATTTTGAGCATTTATTTTCTATGTTTAGTTTAAGAAATCTATAATCTTTAAAGAACACCAAAACAAAAACATTGAATTTTTTTGGTAATTTTTAATGTATCTGTACGTGAAGGACTTCGTTTTTAGCAGAAGAATGTTAAAACACAGTCCATTTTGGAGTTTTTAACAATATCTTTTTAAGAGAGGATTTTCTTTAAAATCTATAAAAAGACAAATAAATTTTATTATTTTATCACAGGTTTCAATTTTTTTTTAATGCTGTAAACAATTTTTTTTTAATTATCTGCATTAATAAATTTATAATAAATAAAATGAAAATTATGTTGGTAATTTATTTTTGTTATTAATATTGAAATCACTCATTTCAGGAAAAGCTAAGGAAAACATTGCATCAGTTGCAACCCGCCGCAACTGACAAGGAAAATTTAGTTGGTGCTGGGAGACGATTGCGCTCAGCACTCATGAGTAGAGACTCAATTAAGAAGTAAGCTTTATTATTTGTAAATCAAATATTATAATTATTACTCTTTAATTAATGTATATAAAAATATGCAATTGTTTCAGTGAAATGTCGGACAAAGTAAAAATTGATTTGAAAAAATCAATTGATAAACCAAAAGCTGATTCCTCGAAAAAAAGTAATGACAAACTAAAGTCCAAAAATCAAGTGAAAGATTCAAAGAAAGATGGTAGAATATTTAAAGATATTGGAATTCAAGCTACCCCTATAAATGAGTCCGAGATAACAAGCAAAGATCTCACTTCAAAAGGTAATATATTATTTTTATACCAGAAACCTCTAAGATCTTTTTGATTGGATTTATAATTGTTTATTATTTCATCTAATATTTTTACAGAAGGACCTAGTGAAAAATATTGGGAGATTGTAGCCGAACGAAGACGAGTTGCTCTTGAAGAGGCATTGGAAGAAAATCATATTCTAACTGAACAACTAAAAGTATATAAAGATATGTATGCTGAAGCTAGCTCTTTAGTAGAAGTGTTGAAGGTAATTGTTAAACTTATTACATATGCTTAGATTTTAATAACTTTTTAATTTAATTATAACCATCAATAATTTCTGTTTCTAGGAAATGATTGGCGAGGATGATAATAATATTGACAACTCTCTGGATGATAGTAGACTATGATTTTGAAAGTATAATTTTTTTATTTTAAAAAACTATTAGAGTACAAAATAAGAATCTTTAAACTATTTGTGTGTTGTGTTTTTAATGAAATTTTTCTAATCATGAAAAATCTCTTATCAAATAATTTTTCATGTTCATTTTAATTTTAATGTCAGATAATTTAAGAATTATAATCTTAGTACTTATTTTTTTAGCGAAATCAGTATATACTCTTTGCATTAATATTTAATAATTGAATGACAGTTAATTGTATGCCACTGTAATTAATAGTATCGATTTCACAATGATTTATTTAATCATAATAAATATGTCATTTAACGTATGTATTATTCTATACTCCTTTTGATGTCAATTAAAAGTAACTTTTTGATAAATAGCCCTTTTTTGTAATAAGCGTGAGTGTGATTTATTATATAAAAACAATAAAATTCAATCTGTCATTTATAATATAAACATTTAAGTAACAACTTTTTTTTACACCTGCAATTTTGGTACCATTAATGATATTTATATGCATGTAATACTGACAATTATTTTGACTTGAGCAGTCATGCACAGGATATAATTGAACTATTAAGCATATTTTTATAGCAAATAGTTGAGATGGTGATTAGATTGTACAAATAGCTTCACAAATAATGAAAATAGAGTGATCACATGTACTTTTTAATATTGATTGAAACTTTGATTAGTGATTAGTCTTCGTCCTTGAAGCGTCGATAAATTGACTGAACGTATGTAAAAACGCACTTCCAGTCTGGTCGACTCATCATAACCATATCTTCAACGTCTAATAGTGGAGCGATTCCGGCTACTTCGCTGTAAATATGAAAAAGACAATTTAGTTATAATTCATAATTATGATTTTGATTCATAATATTCACTGTAGTCATAAAAAGATGTACATGAAAATTAAGCATAATTATAAAAAGAATTAAAGTTTACGTTCCCTTCACTCAATTTCCTCCCGAATCTATTATCGGAAAAACAAGGGTTTGCAACACAAGTCGAACGTCAAGTTAAAAATGTCTGCCTCAAATAATGAATATTTTAGATATATTCTTTTAATTTAAAATAGGCTTTTTAAAAATTCAGAATGAAAAACAATTGTTTTGATATTTTTCTTTCAATAAGTTAGATTGATAGGAAATTGAAAAGAATTATTTTCGTTAATACGAGTGTCTGATTTATATAGAATAGAAAATAACAGGCGAGAGGAAACTTGAACTAATCCATATCTATATTCTATAGGAAATACGTACTCTGCTTTAGTAAAAGCCAATTCAAAATTTTTTTTGCGATTTTCTGGTTGAAGGCTGTGATAGTCGAACGCATCGGGTCGGAAATGATGAATAAGAGCACAGAATCCCAAACCATTACTCCAACTAGTCGAAAAGTTGTTCAAGTGAACATTCTGTAACAAAAATTGAGACGATATGGTTATCATCAGATTATACAAATAAAATTAGTTACATTAATAATAAAAATCATTTTTAAATACCTCATACTCTTTAGTTTTGGCTTGACACCAAGCCAGTAATCGCTCTTTGATGACTGCTACATTGTTCTGATTGCTCTGATTGTTCGTATTGGTATATTTGACTCGATAATCTGTTCCAGGAGTTTTGAGAGCTCTGGAATTTTTTTTTTCATTTTTAACTATTCATTTCGATTGTATAAATCAAAAGTATGAAAATTATAAATGTAATTTACCCTGTTGACGCGGGGCTATTTTGCTTCTCCAATTGTCGAAATTTCGCAAATGCCGAGATGGGCTTTTTTTACTGGAGCTATAAAATTTCATGAAAGTTATTCAAGTATCCTTGTAATATTCATTTTCAATCAAATATATTAATTACTAAATGAATTAAAATGTTATTATCAAAATAATTTTATAATGAAAATTTTCTAATTATAATATACTCATGACAAAATTATAACTATCTAAAATGTATTTAAATTGTGCGTGAGTGTAGTGTATGTGAGCGTGTGCATATGTGAAAATAGTATTAAGTTTATACACTGCTTATCGTATATTATTTTACATGAAAACGTATAATAATTAAAGGTTTGATATCAGATCGTTGTCCGGATCGTTTTTTCGATAAACTTATAATATATCTTTTTATAACGATATACAAAATTAGTTAAAAAAATTAAAAATGTTCGTTTCTGACATGTGTTTCCCATTCAATTTTATTGATTATAATTTATCCGTGTTTTTTAATTATTTTATATATAGGAGATATAGAAAAGGAAAAAGAGTGAAGGATTATTGAAGATTGTACACACGTAGGTGGGATAAACCTCATGCTATTTTTTATTTGAATCCAGTCATACAATATTTTGCAACATTGCTTCATGGACAGTTTTTTTTTAAAGAGAATAGAGGACTAGAAAACAAGTCGTATTTGCTACTTTTTGATGGATATAGCTAAACAAATAACCGATGAGGAGCTTTCAATTTTTAAATTAATTTTTTCAAGTAATCATAGTTAACAAGTATAAGGGAGTTTGTTTTTGTGTTAAGATTCTTTGTTTATTTATTGACTTTACACACCCTATCCTTTCTATTTTCCAATTAGCTAATCGAGTAATTTTCCAAAATTGAAAATTTATAGTAATTTAAAATTTCTAACATCTCAGAAATTGATAAAGCGTTATTTGCCATTAGATATGAAGATAATACAGAGCGTTACTAAAAGTATATTGTTTAATTTTCTAACATTTATTTGTTTGACTTTTAATTGCGATCAGATGCCATTCAAGCAATGAACGCATTTATTTATCGCGCAAGCTTTACACAAAATTGGATGTATATAGTAGCGGGATGAACTTTTCAAGAGAAAGAAACATGCGACATGCCTGGTAGGAATTAAAGAGATAAAGTTTGATTGATTTTAATATTTTATGAGAAATGACCGTTCATGTTTTGCATTTATAACTTTATATTTTAACATTAATCAGTTCTCGCCTAATGATCTACAAAAAACTTTTTCTCGAAATTTATTTGTTGAATGTTTACTGTATGAGGATATTTATATTGAGTGTATTAAATGTACAAACGAGGAAATTGTTTTGGTTCGCGTATTAATGTTATTGGCAACATAGATTGAGCAAAACTATCAAGAATAAAATTGATGAGAGGTGTATGAAATTATCAATTATTTAAATGTTGCGCAAGATTTAGTATAGAACAAAAAAGTGAATGCATTATTTTCGTTAATGTAGATGGCAGCTATTTTGCAATAAAATTAATTTCATGAGAAATCAAACTTCAAACGAAATATATCCAATTATATAAAGTCGAAGTATGGAAGATTTGTTAAAATTGAAATTTATATGCAAGTATTGTTATTCTTTTGCTTTTGAAAAAAAAAACGACGAATATTTTGCCATGAATAGAGTTAATACTACAGTAGAGATCGCGAATTTCAATAATTGTCTTCTGTACTTCAACCATTTTATATTGCATATGAAAAACAAAAACTTTCATTTTCATTCGAGAAAAATCCACAAAATGAATGAGACTCACTGCGTATATTCGAGCTGCCTTCGAGAAGAACGCAAAGTTTGCCTCTTTCAAAATTTTCTTAAGGCATTGAAAACACACATCAGATACGAGACTTAAAAAATCTGGTCTACATTTTCTTTGTAAATCAATTTGTTTGTCAGACTTAAAATATCTATAAAAATAAATAAACTATTGTACTCGTTTTTTCATCATACTAGTACAGCACAATCTTCGGTAAGAAAAATTAATAATCGTAAAAAAATTCAATCGTTGGCTCCTTGCGACTGTGTATCAATAAATCGTCGATGGATCATTATTATCGAGCTTATAACATCATCTAAGATTGCTGAATAGGAAAGAGAGAAATGGACAGAGTGAAAAAGTGTGCGTGTGTGATAGAAAGAGAAAGAAGAGAGAAATAGAGAGAGAGAGAGAGAGAGAGAGAGAAAGGAAAGCATAGTAGAAAATAGAAGAAAAGTAGAGGAAAGAGAGAAAGAAAAAGAGAGAGAAAGAGAGATAGCTAGGTTGACAGACATCGAGATGACATTGTTGCTCGGCTATTAATGATGCTTGTCAGATCGAGTTGCTTCCATGAAAATATTATCAAAGGCCTGTTCGATATCGACATCCTCATCGAATATTCTTTCGTCATACAGATGCGGCATCGTATGACTCTTGGACAAGCTATTCATCGACTTCTTGGCGTGAAAATTGCGCTTGCTCGATTTCGACATATTGATCGACGTCTGCGTCGTCGTCGTTGGAGATCCAACAGCGGACTTATTGGCGGGCTGGAAGTATCTCTGTATCTTTTCCTCCATCACGCCCGTCGTCTGGGGATCAAAGTGCGAGAGTCGCTTGCTCGACGGTCGCAGCTCGGGCTTGGGAGGCCTCATCTGAGCCGTTATCGCGCTCGTCGTCAGTTTGGGCAGCTGCAGGCCCTTGGCGCCCTTGGCCATGGCGAGCTGATGCCAGGACTCGGACTTGGACAGGACCAGGTTGCGATTCGGCCGGCTGGCGCACGACATGAGGTACTCGTCGCTCGTGTCTACGGGACTCGACGTTTGATTGTTTCGCGCCGCTGCCGCTGTCGCCGCGGAATTTATTCGGCTCTGCGCCTGGCGTTCCTCGAAGAAGTTGATGCACTCCTGAGCTTTGTGCTTCTTCGTCAGCGCCTTGAGAGCGACGGGCTGCGGCATGACCGGACTCGTCGTCGGAACGAGACGTTTCGGGCTCGCCGTCGTGTCCTGGCGAGACGACTCGAACTGATGCAAGAACTGCTGCACCGGAGAGACCTTCTTCTGCTGCTGCTGCTGCATCTGCTGAATGAGACTCTGCTGCAGCAAGTTGTGACGCTGAACGTCGCTGAAGTCTCGCTGCGGGTTCGACATCTCGGCGTAGTTGGGCCGAGGCGCCTGCTTGATCGTGCTCTTGGCGATGCCGTCTTGGTCCTGGAGCTTTTCCGCCTCCGTCAGGATGGTCGCGGTGGCGCACGGGTGCCGCGTCACTATGCCCTCGTTGCTGATGTCTTGGTTCTCTATGAGCGCCGCGTCGAAATCGATTATGGCTGCACTCGGTGGAATGCTACTGCTCGCTGCTATCGGGCCGTAAGAATTATCTTTGTCGATGGCCAATTCGTTGTAGGATGCAGGAGACGTCGCCGTCGTCGTCGTCGCGATGTCAGCTGCTCGAATGTCTTGGTACACGTGGCTCCCAGCGAAACTAGAAATATCCACCGGCTTCGCTCGTTCCTCCGGATACTTGCTGAACTCGTTGTAGAGCTTCTGGGAGATACTGGGCGCGGAATTGAAGACGCGCTCCGAGCTGGACACGCTCGTCGTCGGGCTCTTTTCGTGAAGCAATTGTGGATGATAATTTCGGACTTGCTGTTGAGCAACGGGCAAACTCGTCAAATGATGATGATGGTGATGATGATGATGATGATCGTGCGGTACTTGAGGTTTAGGGCTGCTAATCTGATGATGATGATGATTCGGCGCGTAAACGTTGCTGTAGCTGGGAGGAGGAAGCTGTTGATGATCGACCACTGCATTGTGGTAAGTCGGATTGAGGGCTTGCTTTTGCTGCTCAAAGTAGGATTTGGAGACTGGTACGAAGACGCTGATTCTACTGCCGTCCAAGTTTTGAAAGTTGCTGCTCGGCGATTGCAGCGTCTGCTGATACGGCGAGCTCTGGTAAGGCACAGCTCCTACGTCTCGAGCGTAAGATAAATTATTCCTGTCGACTATTATCGGGGAATCTTTGGCTTTGCTTATCGGCATTGGGTAGGTTTGAGCTTGACTAGTCTCGTGGGCCGAGCTCTTGATGGGCTGAAAGCAGCAGGTCGTCGTCGTTGGCTGCTGCTTGGCCTCGATCGTCGTCGTCGTCGTCGTCGTCGTCATCGGCCCCGCAGAGAAGCATCCGCACTGCGGCTGGCTGGTCCACTTTTTGTCCACTACTTTGCTGTCGTTCAGATACGGACACGGATGGAAGATGATGTGCCTCGGCAGGTCGTAATTGTCGCTGGAATTTATCGTGAGTACGGCGATTTCCTTGGGGGGACTTTGCTGCTGTGGCTGCGGCTGCTGCTGAATCATCGTCAACTTGCTCGTTTCGTCTAATTGTTCTGGCCTGGATAAGCTGACCAATTGCAGATTGGGTTTGGACGCGGGATCGACGACGACACAGCTAGTTCGTGACGGCTGCTGCGTCATGGTCGACGATGGGACGGGATTCGTCGTGATGGGATGATAAGCCAATGGCTGAGGTCGTTTGCAGAACGGGTAACAATTATTGTCGATCGAGGTGAAATGTTCGGCTGGTTTGGCATGAATCGGATCGTACGTGGCGATTCGTCGATTCGAAGATGCCTCGGCGGCCATCTGTTTACTCTGTCCAATACGCGGAGATTTTTCGTACGCGTGATTGTCGTGAACAGCGATCGAAGATCGTTTGTCCGACGTTGGGCCGCCTTGGTCGAACAGCTTGAGCTTGGCCTGCAGCATGCTCTTGTTTTTCGACGACGGATGCGCCGACGTTTTGCCGATACTCTGGAAAGGCGAGGTGGGCGCGTGACTGAAGTTTCCCTGATGATTCTCGGCTTTATTATTGAACAATTGATAGCAGTACTGAGGCGATCCAGCGGAATTTCTTGTGGCAACCTCCCCCTGACAATTGACGTCCTCCTCGAATTTCCGCCTGATGTACGATATGCCGCTCTGGTGTTTGCACTTGTTGTGGTTCTTGGACGAATTATTAGCCGATAATGGAATGCATGACTGATCGTTCTTCTCGTGGCCACTCATCGGCCGATCGAAGTTGGTCTTGATGCTGCTGAAGCGATTGCTCCAGTTTTTGTCGCAGCTCATGTCGCTCGCCTGCCTCTGGAAGCCAAAGTTTCTGAAGGGATTCGTCGTGTCGATAACGGCACCGCTGGCGCCACTCGTGTCGTGGTTCTTGCTGATCAGCGCCAGGAACTTGCGATCGTTGTCGGTTTTCAGCTCGAAGCTGGGCACGCCACCGCCGCCAGCGCTCGATAACTGCTCGCTGCAGGCCGCTTTGAAGGTGTGTCCGGAAATTTTGATCGGTTGACTGCTGACGGCGTAGCACTTGTGATGATGACCCGCGGGCCGCTGGGAATGAGAATTACTGCTACCCGCCGAGTATTGATGAAGCTTCAGATAGGACGGAATGTCAATGGTATTGGCGCGTTTGATCTTGCTCTTGCGGGCGGAAAATTTATTCGGACGCGCTGGATTCTGCTGTTGCTGCTGTTGGTTCGTATCGTCGCGGCTTGCAGCAACGATGCTGGTCTCGGGGGCGGTGGCGTCGAACGAGCGTCGCTGCAGGAGATTTCGATTGCTCTCGTTGATCGCGTCCTTGACGCATTTTTTCGTGAACGCCGGCAAAGGCACTGCCGTCGTCGCCGCTTTCGGATTCGCTGATATGGCTACTGCTGCTGCTGCTGTTGCAGTTGGCTCGGCGGCAACTGTCACCACCGACTCTACGTTAGCCTGCTGTTGTTGCTGCTGCTGCTGCTGCTGTTTTGGCCGCTCGAAGCACAAACGAGCGCGTGCCAAGTCGTCGGCCGACACGCCGATCGTGTGCCGGTGCTCGAGCCGGCGACGTCGGACGTTCACCGACGACGCACTCGTAGTGTTGGGAGTTTGGTGCTGCGCCGCCGCCGCTGCCGCAGGCTGCTGCTCGCTGATCGTTGTTCCAGTTGCCGCCGTTTGCTGCGCGTTTTCCGGCAGTCGGAGCTTGGCCAGCAGACTGGATATGAGGCGCAGCAAGTGGAGCTTGTTGCTCGAGTCGAGATCGGCGTTGTAGCGCGCCAGAGTGCCCGGGTCGACGCGGCGCAGCGTGTCCTGCAGCCGGCCCAGAGCAGTCTCGATGTCGACCAGCATCACGTCCTCGAGAAACTTGAGATCGAGGCAATTGTGCTGTTGCTCGTGTTTTGTATCGCTGCTGCTGCTGCTGTCATGGCTGTTGTTGCCCAAGGGCCGAGGCTCCTCTTCCGAGTCGACTCCCGAATCTTCCGGATAATTCGGCTGTTGCGACTGCTGCTGAGACGGACAAGAGAGCTCGAGCACCGAGCGCAGCTGCTCCATTAATATCGGCAATAAATTGCACTCACCGGCTTGGGGCCTGTTAGGCATCTGAAATCGTGACATCGGCTGTACGCACTGCTGCTTCGGCTGCTGCTGTTGCTCCTGGCTCGTCGGTTGCGGGGGCTGATCGGTCTTGGCGGCTGGCGTCGCCGCGCCTTCTACCGATTGTTTTCGTTCTAGATTTTTAGCCGCGGAGACGGTTTCGCTGCTGCCGTTGCTGCTGCCGTTGCTGCTGCCGCGTCGATCCCCTGCGAAACGAAATTTAGCATATTTACAAAAAAAATTCCCTCCTGCAAATATATTCGCAAGCTGATCGTCGATAAATAAAACTAAATATAATTCTCTTTCGTAAATAATTGTGTTTTAATTTTAGGCCCGTAACTTATAATCGAGACTATTTTCGTTTTACATCCGACTGCATACACAACTTTTTCTTTGATAAAAAAACAGTGTATTATTGTTACCTGGTTTGCCAGAGTCTGTTTGTGAATCCAGTTGATCTTCGTCCACGTCTTCGCATTTCGTCTCCGAATTTTGATGTTTGATTGCACCATTACCATTTTTCTTCTCGCATTCGGCTGTGTAATCTATGTATTAAAAATAAAGTAAAATTACAATTGTTGCATTCCAAATTTCTTAAGAACAATAAAACAAAATGAAGCGAAGTCGTTGCCCACCTTGTGTTTCTGACATGTTGATTTTTGCAAAAGATAATGCCTGAAATGCAATTGTGATGATCAATTTTAGCTTTGTGTAACTTTTTAAATAATTTCATACATACACTATCTAATGTATCCCTCAAACGATTGAACAAAGTATGTAATATTTTTCGATGGTTAAAATTTTTGTATATTGATAGGTAATGAATAATTGTTTTTGTTTAATATAAGGGCAATATTTAGATTTGCTTGATGAATTTCGAAAAAAATTTCTTGTCCACGTAGTTCAAATTTTAATTTTAAAATGTTGAATTAATGACAAACAAATTTTTTAAACATAACGAGCATTGAAAACTTTTGCGTAATCTACAAAATAGATTGTTAAGGCCCTCCAAGAGTCAATATATACGAATATATTTGATTTTTATCAATTTAATTAAAACTTTTATAGTTCAAAAGTATAAAAAAAATTTAAAGATAATGTAGAAACTAGTAAAAATATATCACTTGATATCTTAGATTCTTATTAAGTATTTTTTAAAAAAAGTTTACGTGTTTTCACAAAGCTTTCACTTTGTTGTTATCCTCATAAACATGTTGCTTTTCAGGTAAACATGTCATAAAATATTTAGAAAGCGTATTATTGTCTTAAAAAATATAACATATTATCAAAGTGCAAAAAACTGCAAAACTTTGAAATATAGAATTGATGTTTTAAATTGTAGGAGTTATAATAATAAAAATGGGCTTTTATAGACATTTTTCTAGAACACACAGCTTCGTATTATACTCGAAGCTAAAAATATATGTTGGTCCAGTTTTTTAATTATGATAACATACCTGCAACCTCTTTCATGTAATCCGATACGAGTTGTCTATTTACTTTATGTTTATTTTCTTTTAACGAGTATAGCTAGCATAAATTGCTGCCTTTGAATTGGTTCGCAGTACTCGTAAAATGGTAGTTTATAAAATAACTCACCTTCAGTTAATAGCTCTAATATCAAGGTTGCACATACATAGGATCGCTACAGATTTGGACAAAACAATTTTAAAAATAGTAATCGATATTTTTATTGAATTTTAAAAGCAGAAAGAATAAAAGAAATTTCGTAGGGGGCTAAGAAATCGGCTTGATAAGAGAAAGAACTAGTTTGAGATGAGCGAACATCAATAAACGTCTAATCAACAGGACAATACGAATGCCGAAATCGTATTTGCGCGAGAAGTCGGTTGTTCTATAAATAATTTCTAAGCGTGTGTAGAATTTCGTAAAAAGAGCAAAAAACTGCGAAGAAAGAATATCGGCTGGCTACAAAGGCTATTTTGGAGAAAGTTATTGTGTAATAAATATAACATCAGACCGTTTCGAATGAAGTAGATTCGATCCTATAAAGGTAGCAAAATGTTACGAGACGTCAATCGCTACAAGTTAAATGTCTTTTGAAAATAACATCGCATTAAGCATTTTTACGCTTCTTGGTTTCAAAGCGAAGTTGATTGTAAAATAAATACAACTAATTGACCGAACAATGACCTCACTAATTCATAAATTGAGAAATAAATATTTGACTGTTAACAAAATATTATTATTAAATTTTCCATAAATTTCATTACATATATATACAAAAAAAATGTCTACTTTAGATTTTTTATTTATTTCAATTTGAGTTTATATAATTTGAATATTAATCGGAATGAACAACAATATGTCAAAATAATATTTATAATATATTTTTCTTCAAATTTGGAGCCTGATTTACAAATAATTTGAAAATAATGCACATTATGAATAATTATTATTTATTAGCCAAACTCTTTCAGTGAAAATTATGAATGATTTAAAATTTATAGAACTAGGTATAATCGCACAGTATATTTTCGAAGAGTAAAACCATGAAAATAGATTGTACTGCGTTTAAATTAGTTTAAAAAATAATTTCATGACATTGCCAGATTCAAAGGAAAAATGAATTAAAAACTTGAATACGTTAATAATAAAGACGATTTTGATGAAATAAGTTATTAATAAATGAATATAAAATAAATTTTGGCACGTAAGTCGGGTTTTGTGTTGATTCAATTCAGATTGAAGTTTTTTGGAGTTACAATGAAAATCGTTAAAAATAGTTTTCTGATAAACAGACGATATGTGTTTTGTGAAATATAAAAGAGAAATTGTACAAGTACCTTCGAGCAGACGCGTTAAGGGTTGACGTTGGCACCACTGCGATGGCTGTTGAATTCTTGAAAAAACTTTTTTAACGTCGTCGAGGCAAATAACAAAATTTAAATTATTATTTCTTCTATCATTGGAATCGAAGCCCGACAAAAATATCAAAATTCTATCGTTTAAATTTTGTCATGTACGCAGCTATCGAGGGAAAAATTCAAGAACAAGGTGCAATATGTGCAATGACGTCGCTGCTGGATGAGCTCGCTTGGCAAACTGTTGTTACTGTTGATCTTTCTGCTTGTGCCACTTCCGTAATTTGGCATCGTCTAAGCGTGCGTATTTTTTAGCCCGCTCTTTCTATATGTATTCGCGTACGTACGCAAGCTACCCAGAATTAGAAGACGCTTGAAATAGTTCCGGACAGTCACCTTATTTTTGGTAGTTGCTTCTGTGTAGCAGCTAACGATCGACGCATTGTAACTATTGCCCCCCTTTTAGCAAACAATTTGTCCATAAACTCGATCAAAAGCCGTAACCAGCGCCTTCAATTTTTTGGCTTTTGCAAAACCAAAATGAAATAGAGCACGTATTGAAAATTTCTCCTACAGTAATGAATTCAACAAATACTTCGTGATTCTATACACAGCCCGTTAATTGTAAGAGATTGATGTGAGCGTATTTATAATGGTATCGGACCTGAATTTGAAAAATAGATTAGTAAAGATCAAAACTTTTAAATTCTTTATAAAAAACGATAATTATTTTCATGGTAGCAAATTGAAAATGTTTTCCGATCGACAGAACGATGTGAGAATAATTCCTAATTTAATACTGTAATTTTTTTTTAATTTAATTGAAGATCTAATTTGTCAATTTACTTAACCGTTCCACAGATTCCACTTTTAGTTTTTATGTAACACTTTCATCAAGTTTTCCTCCTTAAAAATGTGTCTAGTATCACTGATTAAATTATTTAATAAATTTGTTTTGAATATTTACCTATTTTCTACAAACTTTAAAGAGATGCTCCAAGTTTGAAGATCTGAGAAAACTGACTGAAAAGAAGTAATTGTTAGACCGTCTATGCAGCAAAAATCATGTGTGATACGCACTGTTTCTCATGCGTTCTACTAAATTAGACGATCTTTATAGAAAGAATAGGTTTAGCCGGATTTAAAAAACAATAATTATGATATTGTAAAGTATTTTAATTTATAAAAAAATTGAGTACGTGAATTTCACGCTTTTCACCGCATCTGGCTTTTCAATATTTTGATTCATAAAAAAGCATTAAGTTACTTAATTTTCATCTATTTCTTCATCCACATAATATTTATTAAAAAAGTTAAATATATATGATACGATGACCGGTTCTGAGTGAAAAAAAAACATGAAAAAGTAAGCACTTTCAATCTGCTTTGTATCTATTGAAGCCTAAATGATTAATTTTACATTTCATATCGTACTAGCAAAACTTCTTCCGTATTTAATATTAATGAAAAAAGTTATAGATGAATGATAATTTATACATTAAAATATTAATGTTATACCTGATTCGATGATACGAAAAATTTTCCAATAAAATTGTATACACTTTAAAATTCGTTGGAAATTCGAATTCGAACCTGATGTACATTGATCATACAGTTTTGAAACTTATTATCTCTCTATCAAACATGGAACATCGTATGAAAATGAAAAAAACTGCAAATTTCAGAAAGTCAGTTGGATTCGCCAGACTCGTATTTGATTGAAAGAAATGCTGTCCCTTCAAAAACTTTCATTTGCCGTTCACGCAATTCGAAAACAATTATGAAAGCTTTTACTAATTTTAAAGAAATTCAGAACACATTTTTAGGTTTTAAATTATAATAAGAAATGGTTTCCACGTTGGTTTTTTTTCAGGTAGAACATTTTGTTATAATACCAATTACGTCTTTCTAACGTGAGTTTAATAAAAAAATCCAGAAGCCAACTAAATTTGTGAAAAAAATTCTTAGTTGATCATTGCACGATGAGCTACAAGAACCAAGTAGTCAAAAAATGACACGGAGTTTAGTGATTAACACTAAGTGTACAAAGGTGTACTGATAATTGAACATCCGAGGTTCAGGTAATACACGATCATTACGACACAATTTTTATTAAAATTGTAGAATAAACATATGTACAAGTATCTATGCATATTACAATTGTCAATCATCATTTCATCTCGCGTTTGTCGCAAACAAAATCTTTGCAACCTTAATGAAGAGTTTTTTGGTGTCTGAGCAGATGCGCTTTTAGTCAAAATTTTTTCTCGCACTTGTCAGATGCAAATTCTTTGCGACCTTCATGGGCTGCATTTTGGTGGTATAGCAAACTCGGTTTTTGTGTAAATTTCTTCTCACACTTATCACACGCGAAATTTTTACGACCTTCGTGTACTGTTTTTTGGTGCCTGATCAATTGCATTTTTTGTCCAAATTTCTTCTCGCACTGGTCGCACGCAAAATCTTTGCGACCTTCGTGGACTGTCTTTTGGTGTAAAAGCAAAGTCGATTTGTATCCAAATTTCTTTTCGCACTTTTCACATACTAAATCTTTGCGACCTTCATGGGCTGCATTTTGGTGGTATAGCAAACTCGGTTTTCGTGTAAATTTCTTCTCACACTTATCACACGCGAAATTTTTACGACCTTCGTGTACTGTTTTTTGGTGCCTGATCAATTGCATTTTTTGTCCAAATTTCTTCTCGCACTGGTCGCACGCAAAATCTTTGCGACCTTCGTGGACTGTCTTTTGGTGTAAAAGCAAAGTCGATTTGTATCCAAATTTCTTTTCGCACTTTTCACATACGAAATCTTTGCGACCTTCGTGGACTGTATTTTGGTGGATGAGCAAATTGGACTTTAGCCCAAATTTTTTCTCACAGTTTTCGCATGCGTAATCTTTGCGACCTTCGTGGACTGTCCTTTGGTGGAAAAGCAAATGCGTTTTTTGTCCAAATTTTTTCTTACAAATGTCGCATGCGTAATCTTTACGACTTTCGTGTACTGTCTTTTGGTGTTTTATTAAATTATTCCGAAACCCAAACTTTTTGTCGCATTTGTCGCAAGCGAAATCTTTGCAAAGATCGTGTACTGCCTTTTGGGGGTAGAGCAAACTCGGTTTTTGTGTAAATATCTTCTCGCACTTGCCACATGCAAAATTGTTGCGACCCTCATGGACTGTCTTTATGTGTAGGAGCAAACTCTGCTTATTTCCAAATTTCTTCGCGCACATTTCACACAAGTAATTTTTAAAAACTTCGTGGAATATTTTTCTGTGTTTGAGGAAAGTTGATTTACTTTCGAATTTCTTCTCACACTTGTCGCACGTAAAGTTTTTGCGACCTTCATGTACCAATTTTTGGTGCGTTAACAAACTTGTTTTTTTCTCAAATGTCTTCTCGCATTTGTCGCATGCAAAATCTTTGCGATTTTTGTGTACTGATATTTGGTGTCTACTCAAATGACTTCGGAACTCAAATTTCTCTTCGCACTTGTCGCATGAGTAATCTTTTTGTTCTTTGTGAATTGTGTCTCGGTGTGTTATTATGCTTGATCCAAGTGTAAATTCCTCCTGAAAAATATCACAAATGTGTTGTTTGTCGCCTGAAACAACATTGTCGTGTTCACTTGAGTTATCATTTAAAACAATTTCCTCGGATTTCTTCTCAGTTTGATCCATTTTGTAACCTAAATTGTACGATGGATTTTTTTATTTAGTACTACGAAAATTGAACAAGTAAAATTTATCTTTTGGTGTTATGGCTTGTTTCATCGGGAAAGACAACATTCAAACTAATTTATTTTCATTATAAACATCATCAGTATTCGAGGGCATATTAAAAATCGTTTATAATCATATTGTTGACAATTAAGTTATCAATTTATTTGTTTATACATTGTTCTCAGAAAATTCGAAACCAATTAAAATTCTACAGAAATAATTGAGTGCACACAAAAAAACATGGAGTAAATTGATCTTTATACACACGTTTAATAACAAATTTTGATATTTGTTCGAAAATTTACTGCCCCATGCTATGGCGTGATTGGCGCCATTGCCCACACCTTTCAGAGATTCCATTTTGTCGTTCTTTTCCTGAATTGTTACTTTGTTTAATTATATTAATATTATCATTAATTATTAACAATTATTTTGAAAAATAAACTTAGAATAATTTTTAATTTTACAGCTAATCATTAGTTCGAAATGGTTCAATAAATAAACGGTATAGCTCTTTCCTATAGAGTAAGAAGCACTATTAAAAAAAATGACAACTTAAATTAATCTTTATGTGAAATCAGACGTTAAAATTAGATTAGTCGATACTGAAATCTATTCAACATCAACATTCTTTTACATAAAATCTTCATTGAAAATTAATCTCTCGGTACTGATTTGCTTTATTGCATAGAATACACAAAAAATAAATGAAAATGCAATCACATGCATTAATTTTAATTAAAAATTAAAAAATAAAAATTTAATTCTATACTTAAATTTAAATATTTTGATTAAAATTGCTCAAAAATTTTACGAGAATTCAATCATACTTATGAAATTTTTTCATATAATGTCTAAAATAATAAAAAATTAAAGGAAAAAAACTTGTTAATAACATTGTTTACTACATATTATTGAGAAATGTATCTCTGTTGCTCTCTCGGACACGTGGGAATTCATGTGGGTTACTTGAAGTCAAAATGTATCGAATGGTGGGAGATGTATAAGCGTAGGAGATATGCCTCAATTTACATAAGAACTAGAGGAATATAGTATGGCTGATTTTACCCTATTCCTCTGGTTCTTATGAGTCGCTCACATTGAATACTGAGAGGCACTGCGGTATCGTATACTCCCCAATTGAGAAGTAGTGTAAGCCTACGGTGGGGGGTAAACATGAATTTCGTAACCAACGAACTCCTATTTCCGCTTCGAGCCGCTGCTACCGATCTTAGCGATGGCCTTATGAACAAATGAAGCCCTTGTCGGGTTTTAGTCTTATACACTGAAAAAATTTTGCACTGAATTAGTGATCAACAGTGGTTTTGTATTGATATCACACTATTCAAGTGTATTAACATACATTTTGAGTGCCTGAAATGGGTGAGAGAGTAGAAATGGTAAGTTGTGTATAAAAAAAAATTGTGCGCATGTTTTTAGAAATATTTAACGATAATAGCGTGATATTAGGCTCCCTTTGGTTTGCTCATTTAAATTCTGACCTCAAACCAATTGAGCTAGAGTTTTTATTTATTATTAAGGTATAAAAAACATGGAAAAGTTCAAGTACAAATACGTTTGAGGCACTTGAACTTGACTGTGTAAGCCTAACATGATTGATACACTATCATATGGGGTTATTTAACATTATATTATATTAAATACTTCATGGTGCTTTATAATGGTTTCCAGGGCCCATTGGAATAAAGTAACCATAGGGGGCTTCATTATTACACACAAGAAGACCCCTAAACAAGTTTGGCCAGGATCTGTGACCCGAAGATGAAAGGCTCTCCTTGTCAGTATTTTTCGAAAAAATCGCACAGATTACTCTTTTTAGTTGTAGTGCTCAAGTGGAAGGAGTAAACGGCGTCATTTACTCTTTTGAGGTTCAAAAATTACTTTTTTGGGTTTAGAGTGTACATTACTTCTCATTACGACCGGAGTCGTTCAATATAGAGTAATGATTAGAAAGTGAAAGTCCAGCGAAGCACGGGCTTTAACTATGCCTAGCCGTGTGCAATGTTACTATTGCTGCGTATATTATACATACTAGCGGTCCCTAATTGTTCCGCGTTTGCCGAGTTTCGTTGGCCGAGTTTTGTTCTTATTTTGGGCGCAAAATCCTCCCAGTTGAGATTAAAACGATGCCGACATCTCAGGCGATAGCGCTACCACGCCGCGTTACATTTCGTGACCAAGTGGGAGTATAAGAGCCTTAAATTTCTTTCAGTGTACTTCTTTGTACTTTCACTTTCTAATCGTTTCTATTGATATTCGGCCCCACGTGTGTCCCGTATTTACTCCCACGTATTCACTTACTTCACGGATTGTAGCCTATGCATTTATTCAGTATACGTTGCGACGCCGCACTGTGAACATCTTAGAAAGACGTCATCGAACGATTAAAATTGAAAAAATATTCCACGTTATAAGTTACAGTGTTGTGTGTAAGTGTGCAGCAAAATGTTTAACGCCAACGAATTCCCTATAAGTTTCGGAAATCAAGAAAATTTGAAGAGGCTACGAGAAAATGTCGATTGGAAAAGCAAAAACGAGCGACACGAGCTTATCTGCCAATTGATCAGCAATTGGGACTCCACTCTAAACCTTCGGGCCATTTTTCGACCCGAAGAAATGGAGTGTCTTCTCTTGGATTCCGCAAGTTACAGTATTCTAGATCAGAAGTACCCGGCAGGAAAAACATTCATCTGGTTCGCGGCTCTCAGCGGTTACAAAGACGAGCCCAAAGTTGATAAAGACGGCAAGCTACTATTGCGTCGTAGCCAGCATTGCACTGCGCGGCCAGAAGCGACATGGGTTCAGATTCATTCGTTGTCCAGGCGCTTTTTCAAATATAGACCGATTCGAGATGAATTACACCGACGAATCTGGCCTCAGCCATTTTCATTTGGCCTGCAAGTGGGACTGCGGCAAAGTTGTTATTGAGCCATTTTTGAAGTCCGGACTAGATCCCAATTGCCTCTGGCAAGAAACAGGCGATTCGCCGCTCCACGTGGCCCTAGCCTTCAACAGCAAAGAAGCGGCTGCATTGCTGTTGAGAAATGGCGCCGATCCAAATCTAGCCAATTCAAAAGGTTCAACGCCCCTGCATATTATTTGTCAGAAAGACAACGACATTGGCTTAGCAGACATTCTATTTGAGATATGTGACGCTAAAGGTCTAACGGTACAGATTGATGCTTTGGACAAGTTAGGTATGACACCGCTGCAATTAGCCGTGATGAATCTTTTGCCAAGTATAGTCGATCTTCTTTTGGATCGCGGTGCTGATCTGTCTGGCTTCGTTTTTCCCACCGAGTGTTACACTGGTTATTTTAAATTGTCACGAATGTCTCTTCTGCTGGCCATTATCGAACGTCTAGAGAAGAGGGGCTACAAACTGTACCAAAACGACGCCTTAGCGATCATGAAATTGTTCTCAGACAACGGACTATTCAAGAAGTCGTCGGGTTCTAACGAATGTTGGTACAACGACGAGGAGTTCGCGACAGAAGTAGGAAAAATAGCAATTGTGGACTCGAGCTTGTCTCTTTACGATGTGTTTCAACTACGACCAAGGGAGGCGGCAAAACTACTCTCATACTCGGACTACGTGAAGTTCGAGAGCTCTCAAGAATCATTGATACTCTTCAAAGGAATCAGAGACGATTGTACTTTGCGTCTATGCGAAATAATGGCGAGAAAATTTTTCCAGCAGTGGGTATCGGATCCATTCTATGAAATTATACACGGACGGCTGCCGATCGAGTGCTGCGATATGATTACCGAACGACTACTGAACGCAGATTTATACAATATTTGTTTGGCGAGTACAAGGCAAAACTCGTGATAGCGATGAGCATATTTGTAGTATTTTTTCATGTCTTATGTTATTACATTTTTGTAGATTTTTTATGATATTCAAATAAATAAACTTAATTTATAAAAATTATATTCATTAATTTTTTTCTTTCTAATTGCCTTTTCATACCTATTTGTAAACTATATTGCATCTCCAACAAAGGTTTTTATTGAATTTAGGTAACAAATGGAAATATTAAATAGGAGCGTTTAACGTATGATTAACCACGTATCTTGCACGTGCTATACACACGAGGAGCTCCTATTACGCTAGATTTACCGTTCAAACACGTGCCCATACTCGCTCAATAGATCGTAGTGAATGTAATAGTCGGTGCATATGATTCTGTTTTTGAATTTCGGAATAAGACAACTCGGAGTCTCTGAAAAAATGGCGATAGGCGGCCTCGAAAATTAGGGGACGTTCAGGACTTCACTGAAAATCGGTAACATATCGCCGCTGCTTATGATTAAAAAGCCAGTGAAAAACGCTATGAAAAAAACCTTTTTATAAAATGCCGCGGAAAAAAACACGCCTCGTCGGATGCCGTGAAGAAAAACACATCTCATCGAATCACGATTTAACGAATCACGTCGAAAATATCTTGGTCTTTCAATGAGGTGTATTTTTCTTCACGGCATCCGACGAGGTGTGTTTTTTTTCACGGTATTTCGTTAATGTGAGTTTTTACTTATAAGGAGTGGTGAATATACTGAAAATGAATTATTATTGTTTTTTGTTTTTTCAGAAATGTGTATTTTGTCGGGGTTTCCGTAAAGTCGAAGTTGTTTTTGGAAATATTTGCAAAGTTAATTATGCGCTAAAATGAAAATTGGTTTTTCAGGGGAATCTCTAGTCAATAAATATATTACAGCGGTTTTTTTTATATACAAATTGTACAAATGTAATATCGATAGAATTATAGGTATTTCGTCATTCATGTGATAATTTTAAAGCTTACTTTTAAGAATATAATCTAATGAGAGTGAAATGAAATTAAAAGTATCCGATGAAGAAATTTCCAATAAAATTGTAGTAGAAAGTAAAAAGTGATTATACAATCATTTAAATACTCTTTACAATATAATGCATAACTGAATAACAATAAAACGCATTCATTTTGAAAATAGAAGTAATCTTACACAATTTTTACATGCATTGACGTTTTATCATTGCATAGTGACTGATAAATGAGAATATTTTTTTGAAGAAATCGGTACCTTCAAAATACTGCAAATGCGAAGTAACAAAGAATATAATTGATACATTCAGATAAATAGTCGCATGTATTGAATAAATATAAAATTTCATATTTTATTTCAAAAACTATTATCTATATTATAATTGTTTAAAATAACATATAAAATGTACAGAAGCGCAGAAAAAAAGTTTCGATGACAATTTTTCATTTTATTCAATTTTATCTTAACGATAAGATCTTAGAAATAGATTTATTTTTCATTTTATAATTTTTTTGCAGAACGTTAAGTAGGCCTTTGTTAAATAGTGTACTAAATTTTAACGAAGAAAGCTCAAATATTTTTCAGAATTTTCAAAGAATCGTCTTCAAAAGTTTAATTGAAGTTAAATTTTTTCTTTTTTCTGCAATTAGATACTTTTCTTAAAACTGTTCTTCTTAACGTAAGTACTTAATTTCGTTACTCGAGTATACTTTTTCGTCATGCTATTTAAAAAATCTAAAAATTTGTTTGGAGATTACGGCTAC
The DNA here is from genome assembly GCA_034770305.1 of Trichogramma dendrolimi. NCBI lineage: Eukaryota > Metazoa > Arthropoda > Insecta > Hymenoptera > Trichogrammatidae > Trichogramma > Trichogramma dendrolimi. The sequence continues at coordinate 519,589 of JAPMIB010000121.1, read as the reverse complement.
ATTTTTTCCGATCGCGTACATAAGAATTCAAACGATCATTTAAGTATCAATCAATTCGATGCCCGGGTCCAACGATCTGCGTACACGAAGATCGACAACGAAAGTCCTATAACCGGCATTAAAATAATAAAGTAGTATATGTATACACAGGAAATACACACAAAATAGTCATCGCACACTCGCGGCATGTGTAGTAAGCGACGAGACGATCTCCCTCTCTTTCTCTGCTGTGCTGAGCGCCGATCTCTTAGCGGCCTCAAGCAACTATACGCTAAAAAGTCTTTCGGGGACTGTGCATGGGTACGTACACACGCGGAGTACTTTCAACTTTAGCTCGTTGAGATACACAGCTATACGTATACAGTCTCGTCGTACACGTTTTACTTTTATTAAAGCCGCGACTGGTATCATCCTATCTGTGTACCATGCTGCAGAGCTGCTGGCAGCAGCTTCGTCAGCCCCACTATAATAAAGCAGCACTGCACTGCACAGCACTGCCGACGAGCTCGAGAAGCAACAGCTCAAGACCCGGCAACCTGTTAACCTACTTTTACAGGTAAGACTGAGAATGGCGTGTGTATATATGCTGCTGCCGCTGCTTGTCCTTGGGGGACTTGAAGTAGACATTATAAAGCAGCAGTCGATCGCGGCAGGAGTACACGTCGAATCCTAGAATACCTCTGTGTGTACCTTGTTTTTTTTAATTCAATTGCCATGTTTTCGTGATCCTTTATGATAATCCCAGATGGGCGAAGAGTCGATAAAATTATTTCTTTGACTTCTGCCGCTTTCTTCTCTCGCGAAGCAGCATTGAATCGACGATCCGAGAGCAGAGGGCGATTTCTCGGGGCCTCGCTCGCGAGCTATAAAGAAAATGTGCGAGGAAAGTGATTGGCGTACGAGCAGACGCAGCAGCAGCAGCAACATGCCGCATTTGCCAGGCACGAGCTCGTAACATTGTGTGTAGTGTCTCGAAAGTGCATTGTTACAGTGTGTGTAAACGTGTGTTGTATCGATTAATAGTGCGGCGTACGTGCGGTCAATAACGCGAATTGTATTAACGAAGCATGAAAAAATGCACGTGCGTTTAACGGTACCGACGATCGGCTGAAAAAACTTATGAAAATCGTTATTACAACGCTGCTATCGTACACAAAATGTGTTGCAGTGTAAGGACAACTGATTTAAGAATCGATGAACAAACGTTGCTCATTAATTTCTCCTTGGTGATTTGGTACGTTGAGAGTGTTTTATGGCGCGATCGTTTTCTCAAAATCGTTCATATTTTAACCGATATCGTACTCACGAATTTCCCAGATACTTTAGAATACTTGAAAATAACGAACTAATTAAAATACTTTTCGATACAATTTTTTAAAAATTGTTGTAATAAATTTATATAAATGTAATTAAGTATAATTTATTCATCGATTAACTGAAAAAATTTTTAAATATCAACCGATTGGAAGAAGTTAGTAGCCGTATTATGTAATAGTTTTCATATATTTTATTTCAAATGGATGATTGATATTTTTCTGTGTCGTGAGAATATTGAAAAACAGTGGTATTCCTATTATGAAATTGGTAAATTTAATTATTATTTCAATCTCTTTAAGAAAAAGACAATACTTTTTTAGTTTAATATAATTGATATTTACTTATTCGGAAATCATACGTACAATATACTTATACGGTCGATTCTGTGAAAACCGATGAGGTCAAAGAATTTTATTTAAGTACCATGATGATTATATTTGCATGTAAAAAGTGTGACTAAAACATTGAAAATTAAGATATTTTAAAAATTCCCAACTCGTGACGGAGGTGCTATCAGAGAAAAATGTTCCTGAAAGGTCGTAGTACTCTGAGTCAGTGCTGCCATACCGAACACGCGAAAAAGGCTAAATTTAGCTCAGTTCAATCCAGACAAACAGGCTGGGAAATTTTAAAAGTTCCTTGAAATATTTTAGCGTATTTTTAATGAACTACCAGCTCCATACGTTTAATACATTTAATAAAAATCGATTAAGCCAAATAAAATTGAAAAAATAGAGGAAACAGGATGAAAAATGCGTGTGTTTGGGTATGGGCCTGCACTAGTTTTATCAGTTTGGTACTATTGCAGCAGTCGAGATATTTAGTTTCATCACACTTTTTGCTGTGAGAACAAAAACGAGTTTTATAGCACGGTGTGGCATAAGTTCACATTTATGGCACGCTTTTCGGTGGAATAAGTCGCACATTATGGCACCGCTACGTTCGCATCGCACTCGCATACGCTTGTGCACTAACCTCACTTCGCGCTACCAGAAAGCGCGACTCGTGACTCGGAAAAGGGGGTATGAATGTGAACTTAGCACAGTGCTATAAAATTTTGTACGATACTCGTGCCATGGGGACACTTTTCGGTCCAGCTATTAGGACCCTCGCTGCGCTCGGGCCCTAAACTACGCCGTGCCAAAAAGTGTTACTTATGGCACTTGTATCGTAAAGTACTATTTTCAGCTACTAGAAACGTTTTTTTCCTATAAATGGGTATGGGTTTTTTTATTTTCGTCCACGCGCATTCGATAGGAATCAATGTTTACGAACGTTCTAAGAAACGAATGTTTAAATTTTAGTTTATCTTAAAAAGATGAATTAAAGGTTTTTCATGTTCACAACAAAATGAATAAAAATCTGAAATATTTTATTGTTCTTCCAAAATGATGGGATATCCATGTGAAATAATTTCTGAAATAACGTAGCGTAAATATAAGAATGTAGAAATCTTCATTAAGTCCAAATGTCTTGGTACAAATCTCATGCTCCTAAGGTTTGCTTCGTATATGTACTGCCTTGACGTGACGTTCGAGGGTATCCATGTAACGAAATGATGTGTGACAAATGTCGCATTCGAATGGTCTGCTTCGATTATGAATTACATTGATGTGATTTTTAAGAACATGCTCATGGCTGAATAATTTGTGACAAATCTCACACTCAAAGGCTTTACTCCGATTATGTACTGTATTCAAATGAGTTTTGAGAGTACCCTTTTCTCCAAATGATTTGTGACAAATTGAACATTCAAATGGTTTACTCCGATCATGAACAGTACTCGTATGTTTATTAAAGTCACCCTTTTGCCCAAATGATTTGTGGCATATTTCACATTCAAAGGGTTTGCTCAGCTCGTGTACTACTTTCACGTGCCTATTGAGATGACCCTTTTCTCCAAATGATTTGTGACAAATTAAACATTCAAAGGGTTTACTCCGATTATGTACTGTATTGACATGACGTTTGAGATGAACTTTTTGTCCAAATGATTTGTAACAAACCTAACATTCAAAAGGTTTGTTCTGATTATGTACTATATTTATGTGTCTATTGAGATCACCCTTATGGTCAAAGGATTTGTGACAAATTTCACATTGATACGATCTAGTGCCCTTATTTTTCACGTTGATATGTTTTTTCAGCCCTGCTTCATAAGGTTTTTGACACATTTCACACTTATAAGACAATTCGTCTTGAGTATTTTGTATTCCAACTTCCTCGGGCTCGTTGAGCTTCAATCGAGACTTTTCTGGTAATTGACACTTATTATCGTAATTGAATCCTTTTTTAATCAAAATTATAATATCTTTGCCGTTCAAGTAATTGGTCTTAATTCGGTTTTCTATTTTCACAATAGGTAGATAGATTCGATTCTCAGATTTACAGATGCTTGTTGAGAGAGAAATCAATTAAGATTTAAAATTGTTACTTTCCAAATCTACGAATATTTTTCCATCTAAATTTTCCTGCAAAGTCGCATAATTTACCAAAAATTAAAATTGTCTAATAAGTTTGGGTAATGGAAAAATAGAACGTAATTCAAATTATTTAACTCACCGATAAGTCATGAAATGTCAATTCTTGGAAGTTTTCGGCTTTGCAAGAGTTCACTGGATCAAAAATGTAATCATCACCTTCCACCAGCCAAGTTTGGCTCTTTTTTTATCCTGAAGAATAATCAAGTATGATGAATCGATCGCTTATAACAAATATCATTGCATGCACAAAAAACGCAATACCTAATTATGTCTTCGTTACTTTCCATATCGCGTTAGATTAGATGTAAACACTGCGAATGCTGACGAAAAATTCGAGGTTATAGGCCTCGAACAGCCAGCAACACTGCAATTCAACTGGGCTATTTTTAAACCCTAACGAATTCGGCTCCTACGCTAACAACTGAACGCACTCGGTACTACCATTATTAGGCATTTTTTCCGTACAAGTTTGACCGCGAGGGGGCAGACGTGTTTTGGGTATTCCTGTGTATTTAATATATCTATATACATTTGTGTACATATGTCTATAGATATACATAGATATATTAAATACGCAGGAATACCCAAAACACGTCTGCCCCCTCGCGGTCAAACTTGTACGGAAAAAATGCCTAATACTAGCAATACATTTCCCTCAACGTTTGACTCGCGGGCCGCGGCTCGCCAAACTAGAACGACTCGTAATGTATCGCGAATTTTCGATACACGACTGATGAGAGCGATGAGAGAGTCCTAGCGGCCCAACCGTTGCACTAACTTACAAGTTATGGGTCAATTTTCGAACACTTTTCTCATTTATAAAAGTTGCACATGAAGTTAAAAATTGTTTCTAAAAATAACTTCTAATATTAAAAATGGTCATCTTTTGAATTAATTAATACACTTTATTAAAAAAATTAATAAAATTAAAAACGCGGATCGTCAAGTTTTCGACTACTTTACTATTAGGAGGAATCGATTTAAAAATCGACTCGAAAATCCAAATAGAAATCTCCTGGAAATCTACGTTGAAATACCCTCAAAATAGAGTAAAAACACAGTTTCATGGGAAAAATTTTCAGATCGATTTTTGGGTCGATTGGAGGACTCTTAAGTCAAATTCCACGTGAAAATCGATCTAAAATAACCAATTCTTCTGAACTTCTTGATATTAGAAATTCTACTCAAATAACTTAATATTAGAATAACCAATTGAGTCTTAGTATAAAAAATTGAATATGTAATTTGAAAAAAAAACAAATTCAAAAAAGTAAAAGCATTTCAATTCCATTAAATGAGCTTACCAGAAAATCTTTCCATTTTAAAATACAATTTAAACTTTATATCCCATAACAAACTGGTTTCATAACTTACTAAAACTGATCATTGGTATTTGAAATGAAATTGCATAATAGGTCTACTAATACTATTATTGCTGTCAAAATCTTGAAAAGTCTGCGTTCATCCAGATAAAAGTAATTTTTATCGAAGTTTAGAAATTAATGAAAAAAACATTTTCAATAAATGTTCCAAATTGATATGAATTATTTCTCACATCAAATCAAGTAGGAAATCAAGAAATTTTGGTAAATTAAAATATTTTTCTTCGTGATTTTTCAGGTCTCATTTGATTTCGTTATGATGGCGCATTAAAATATGAGGGGTACTATTTGAGCTCGACTTTATCTTTAAGGTAAGTGTCTAAAGAAAAATCAAACAATTTATTTGATTGAATGACAATCAATTAATTTATGTTGCAATTAGTCGTTCATTAATTAATGAACTGTTTAAAGAATGGGCATAGGAAAAGAAACTTTTAAACGATAAACAAACAAAATCAATAAAAGAAAACCATTCATTGTTAAAATCAATTATCAGCTGTTAAAATACCACTTTATGAATTGCAAAGAACACAAGAGATATGGAAAAATTAAAGATCAAATAAATCCACGTGTATAGCAAATGTGGATAACATTATTAGGCATCACCTTGATATCCGGGCCTGAAGATTACTCTTGTATATGTCTTCCCGCATAAGTCAAATGCCCCCTACCCGTATACACATTATCGATCTGGTCTTTGAGAAAGCTCTTACCGATGAATTTGTTTTTCTAAATACGTGACTACTACCACCATGCACCACATCGACGTAGGTGTAAATACGACTCTTTTGTATGAGTAATTTACCAATAAAACTACATCACACGCATAGGCGATAATATTTTGCATATTTGGCAAGCACGGGTATTACCGTTATGTGGCATTATGACCGGACTGTTGAGATTCGTTCATTGTAAAAACATCTTTCCTCGTGTATTGCGTACTATACGTGAGTGATACCATATTATTATATGAACCTCATCGATGTGGATTTTTCTATGCGAATCTTTTGTGTAAACGTTGCCATTTCGCGTACTTCACATATGCGTGGGTGGGACAGAATCGTGCGCGTATTTGACCGTATTTACAAAGAAAATATCTATCCGCCTGCGTGGATAATACCGTTATCCACAGTATCCACATGATTTTTGAGATCGTTCTCTCGCGTCTAAGCGTCCTCCATCGGACATGGGTGCGTGTAACGCCGTTATGCGCCAAATCGGTGTTCGTTCTCGTTTAATTTTGCTTTACGAATCCGTAATCGACGTTCATTTTCAATTTTTTTTGGTCTCTATCTCAATTAAGGTGTAAAGTTCCGTGGTATATACATTACTGTACCGAGTACTCCGATCGCCATAAGCAAATATCAATCGACTTGGACATTTTTTATAAATATATCGAATATATGATTATGATATTTTGAATCATACATTTATGACCAGTACATTACTAAAACAAACGCAGTAACGAAAAGTACATAAGCGTAGTCCACATTAGCTTTCCTCCATATAATATACTTTCACACTCAACTGTCCAGTTTTATGACTTTTTTCGAAAATGTAAATTATTCATAAGACATTTTTTTAATCAGGCAATAGTGCACAGACGTCAACATTATAATCTATTCAAAAATGCGAAACAATGTGGAATATATAATATTAAGGACCTCAAACTTTACACTATTATAAACATATTATTTTAAGTAATCGGACGATAGAAAATTTTTCACCGAATCTTAAAATTTCTCTTCAACAATTTCAGCACCTCAAAATCAAAAGTTACTATAATATTTTAACTTTTTCAAGCGACACTACTAACTCTAACTAAACTCATCTGTTTCCTACTACCATCAGTTTTTTTATAAACGACTTTCTTTTTTATCCTGAAATAATTCCGATAAAATTAAGTTTACACAATAATACTTTCATACTTTCATTAGTACGTGAAAATACGGTTGAATAAACTCACTTAAATTGAATTTAATAATATTTACAAATAATGATTTGAAACGTTAAATGAGATTACGTAAACAAAAGAAAACGAGCTATTGTATCATGTAGCGAGATACTACTCTAATATTCTCGTAAAATTGAAATCAGTTCTAATAACGTACAGTTCATCTCCTCTTAAAGTCAAAGTAACCGGTGAACTTGCGAGAGACACTTGCTCCAAATCCATTGTATAGATAGGTAGGTTCATGTGCATAGCTTTTCAGACTTTTGATAGTATGTTTTTATTAAATATAAAAGTAGCTAAAATATAAATGGAAAAATTTACGAATGGGTTTAATATTAATTTTATTCTGCTTCAAATGATTTCGATGTTCATCATAACTACTCAAAAATGCATTAATGTTTAAGTTATTCTTTTAAGATTATTATTGATTGGTGGGTCAAGTTGCTTTAAATGTATAAATAACGAAGTTTAAATCAGAAAGTTTAAAAAAAGACATCAACAACTGAATATCTTAAGACGATTATTCGTTTTGAAAAATTAGAAAAATTTAATTTTTATATTATCGTACAAAAATCTATCGGTCTATCCTTTTGCAAATATTTTTTTGCACATTCAAAAAATACATTATACATCATCTCTGTGATTTATTAACGGCCATATTGTCGCTTCCAATGCTTACATTATATTTATGCAGTGCATAAAAAGTACTTTTTCTCTAAAGCTACGATTATCGCATGTGTTTTGTTCAATTTTTCAATTAAAGGACTTATCTTAATCACCATTAAAAATGTAAAACTACACGCAAAATCAATTTAAACCAAACAGAATAAATTTTTTATACATAGGCAAAAAAAGGAAAACTTATTTTAAAATAAAAATACAATAAAAAATGTGGGGCAAAATAAATTGTAAAACGAACTTTTTTAAAAAGTTTGTGATGATTGTTTTGTTATAAAACACAATACTGAAGTTAATTATCAGATCCGAATTTTTTAATTATTCCTGACTATCGATCTATTTTTTTTTTTATTTACAAGAGTATTCTTCATTCGTTTTTGATTCTTTGGAAAATAATTTAATCATTGCATACGCGGATACAATTTGATGTAATTATTCTTCGATTTATGTTATAGAAATAAACATGAAGACATGGTTTGGAGTTGTAAAGGAAGGTGGAGGTGGGCCCACTTTTCATCACCACAACAATCGAATGCCAGTGAAGGGAGATGCCAATCTAATATATGACGCTTTGTTCTTCGGCACCATTCTTATTGCCTTTTTACTAATATTCCCAGGTGTACGTAAAGAGGTAAGTCGTAACATCATCGAACGATACATTTCGAATGATAGCTTTTTGATGAATGTATTAATTCGATAAATATGAAGTACAACTTATTGTTACCGTGAAAAGGTACAAAATTCAAGGTTAACAGGATACATTCATATTACACATAGTAAACCATGAAACATCTACTTCAAAAAAAGTTCTATAGTCAGTAATAGAAAAAATGTATATTCGAATAATTCGTTCCGAAAAGTTCTTCACCTTGAATAATAAAATAGCGAAGTCAACTTTTTACTATGCTTCCTCGAGCCATTCTTCATTATTATTATTTGATAGTGATCTGTAAAGCTGACACGTGAGCGAATTCATTAAAAACGGCTTCGGACAAGATAAATGAATGTATTCAGATAATTTGCATAAGTAAATCAAATCAGTTTTGAGTTATATAGAAATAAACAAGGATAGTAGAGGAAAATAAAATAAATGTTTTAAATTTGAAGTGTACACGTATAAGTTATACTATTAATCTAATTGTGAAAAGACATTTTTGTCTCATATAAGAAATTTTTAGACATGAAATTTTTTTTGAACGGTGAAAAATATATTTTTCGTACATAAAGGTTGTTATTCCTTTGTTTAGCATGAATAAATAATAATTGCATAATAATAGGTTTCAATTTTCTCTCAAGTATCATAAGCATCAAAATTGCATTAAAATTTATTTTTAAACGTAAGATTTGAAAAATAAAATCTTTGTCGGAAAACAGCCGTGATTTTTCATATTTGTTGATGTGGATTTAAATAGATATTGAGCTGTAACTGCCATATCCTTGGCCTATTGGTGGCGCGAAAGGCGCTATGTCATTCACGCATCCCAATGATTTTCCAATTACTATTAACTGACTTATAGATCTTGATTATAAATAAATGAAATTATACAAAATAAAGGTCAAATTTAGTTTATTTTTGAAGTATGAAAAAAAAGAATACTTTCATTATAGTGATAAATGTATTATAGTAATCAATTAATTTTATAAAATGGCATTACATTTTGAAATAATTACTCGATGCTTAATTCATCATCTTACCTTTAACTCAAAAATTGTATGATACAGAAATTGTCCACATTCATAACAGTTTTGCTGTTGATACTCACCGGATCAACTATTAAAGGTTTGTATACTTTTAAGGCTGATAAAATATTATTTGAGCATCCATTTCTTATCAAAATTTTTAAAAGTTTCCATGGATGGCTCGGCATGGCAAACGAGTACGACCGACTTTGTCGATTTCGCCAATTCCCCATATTTGGACAACATGGAAATCGCTGGTCATATAGGATTATTTCATGTTAACATTACGTTAAAAAGTAGGTAACGCGACCGAACGCATGATAGCTAGCAGGACACGATGAAAAATGCCACGAAATTATAATTATTTTTTTTTTTAGCGGGTCACTTAAAAAATGTTGATGGAGATTTTGAATACAACGAGAGATTCCATTGGACTTATCCCCATTCGATGAAGATTCAACGTGAACAAGTACTCTTAGAAGGAATGCCTTTTCCTATAGTTAGTCTCGCAGGATATTTTGTTCTCCACGACGGTTTCTCGTGGGGAAGAGTGTATCGAGAGGCAGGATACTATGCAACAGTAATGTTGTGGTAAATTTAAATATTCTTAATTTTTCATGCAAGTAATTCATGCACGATATCGAGCTTTAATCATTTCTTATGAATGTTTTTGATCATAGTAATTATGGCTAGCTTATCACACGTGCAACTCCTACAGCTTCATAATATTATAACATACTTTACATCTTACATCTATTTCTGAAAATTTTTAAATTGTAGCAAAAATTAATATTCATGAGTCAGAAAAAAAATCATTCACCTTGATCGCTTAATAGCTATTTAACGTAATGTATTATAACAATCATGACGCTGCGCGTCGAATCAGAATTGAATTATAAAGTGTGAAAAGGAAACGAGTTAATTTATTCATTAATTATTCATAATTAATCTTGATGTTCCAAGGGTATCGGGCGCATCCTGGTGTATACTGATGATGCTCGTAGTGATGGTTCCGCATCTAAGTCCTTACGGAATGATAGTTACTGGACTATGTATGATGATGGCCAATGTCGTCTACTGGTTCAATCTTCCAGATGATTTGTTCGTCGCTTGGGTAGAAAATCACCGTCTTCATTTTTATTTTGGATGGAATTATTGGCTTCTACTTATTGTTGGTGAGACATTTTTAATTTTAATAGCACAAATCAAGTTACGGCAAGTCTATGAGTAGAGAGTGTTTCCTGGATGACCGAAATAATCCATAATATTGTTGTATACGAGTAGGTGGAACTCAACATATATAGATACATTCATGGGTATTTTGGCCGCCCAGTAAACACTTTTTTTTAAATACAATTTTTTTATTACATAAATATACTTCAATGTATCTTATCCATACTATCTATTATGTTTCAATGCGCGGAAATCCTTCAAAATTAAAAAAAAAAGATTACATTTTTTATTTGATAATATTGATATAGGTGAGAAATGAAACATCATTTTAAGAACATTATGTAACGTGCAAATTTTGAATAATATAATCATCATACAGATGAATATTTCTGTACTGAATACACGAGATTAATTTCAGTCGACAACTGTAAATTATTTTTTCTTGCACTTGATAATTTTCATTAAAATATTTTTTTATACTTCCATTTTTTTAAATGTAAAAAAATGTAAAAACGATTTCAAACCCTGCGTTAAAATTTACATTATACATTCTTTATTACATATTTCAGGAGGTATTTGTTTTTTCGTCGGTATATTATTTTTGTGTGTAATTTCAATCTATGGATGGGCCTTCTCAACTACCCTTGAAGTTAACCATAAAGCGCCGTACGACAGGCACACTAGCAATAACAGAAATGAGCGCGTAAGATCAAAATCCGAGCCAAGAGCGTCCGAGGAAGAGTGTCAAAAGGAATTTATACGGTAATAAATAATTTTAGATTCTCAAAATTTTATTTTATGATGATAAAAAAATCCCTGAAAGTACACAATTAAAATAATGTTATTTTTATTTTATTTTTTTAATTGACAAAGAACTGAAGATTCTAATTTAAAACTAACCCACCCAATAGTTCACTTGAATCAAATTCCTCAAAATAATGAAAAATCTAATTTAAAACTAATCCGCACAAAAGTCCATATGCATGAAAGTCCTCAAAATAACGAGATCCGAATTTATTTTGAATTTTTCCGAATTTCTCGTCCTCAAGTCCGCAAACAACCACAAAATAAGTCCAGTATAAATATCTAAGTAATATAGAAATAATTTTTTTTTATTTATTGATGTTGAGTGCAGCGAAGTCGTACACATTCTACTTAGCTAACTTTCGATGTTTTAATCTAACTGCCATAACTCATGCAGGGACAAACCAATCGATATAAACATTTTATAAAGTATTGTTTAAGTGTTGATGCAGTGCTGTGTAATTTTTGAGCGACATTCTTATATATTATAGAATAGACAAAAATTCATTACTATGGACTTATGATGCACTGTCAAGAAATGGCGTTAATATACCAATGATTCGTGGATATTTTCTATTTATACTAGGGCATAATAATTTTTTTTTACCCGTCTTTTTTAGGGCCCGGATTCTAAGTGCATTATTATGCAATGCATGTTTAGGCAATGATCGGTATGTATTTTTTCGAAATAGTGCGAATATTCAAAATTTTACGGAAATTTATGCACACCATAGGGAGGGTTTAATTATGTTACACTAGACCCAATCTAATTCTCTCCGGTCCAACAGAGTAGTGGAACGTGTATAAGCATGGGAAATTTCGGCGTTCCCCGGATAGAATTAGATTGGGTCTAGTGTAAGTTTGTGTCGTATGCTGAGCTGAAAGCCGGTCTGAGCCGAAAAATCTGAAAGATGGTCGTTCTTCATTATTGATGATAATCCAAAAAAATACCTAAAATAAAGAAATATTGCGGGGATATCGAGGCTAATATCATATCGCGTTGAAGCTTTTTGTCCCGGTCAATATTACAGTACCAAAATGGCGGAGCTAGAAAGATAAATATAATTCAAGCGTTAAATCGCGATTCAATTAAGAGATTTGAATTTTCTAAAGAATTCGTTTTTATTTTTCAAACATTTTTCTAATTATTTTTTAATTAAAATTAAAAAATTGTTTTATAGTTCAGGGCAGCTCTGCTTTGGTTTCATTTATATTATGAATGTATTAAATTTTCGACAGTTATTTATTTTTTTACTTTAAAAATTGTTTTATCGTAGTACTAACTTGAATTTTATTTCTGTTTACTTTGACATAATCATTAACATAATGTTTGACTTAACTTAAAAAATTGAAAAACTATAATGTTATACCTATCATTTCATATTAAACTTTTTTGATTAATTTTGTTCTACAGCCAAGTTGTGTCAAGATTAGAAGCTAATCAAGTAGAAGATATTGAGTGCGGAACTGTAAATGGTGGCTTTAACGCTGAACATGAAACAGAAATCGGACAAAGCGATGATGACGAATATAGTACTGATCTACGCACGTGGGATCACCTTGAAAGACATGATAGCTAATAGGATAGATTTTTTATAAAATTTTAGTTTTAATTTCTTCAGAATCTTCAGTTAAGGACAATTTTTAATTTATAAATGAATTCTGTGACGAAAAGTTGTACAGTCTAAGAAACTTAATCTTAGGTAGAAAATGAGCGCCAATTAATTACGGAACTTTTTTGAGTCGGAGTATTCATTTTATAAAGAATATAAATTGAATTGACATTTCAATGTTATTACAGTCGTTTAAACTAAGCATTAAGCTGGCAACTCTATGTCTGGGAATAAGACCCAGACTAATTTGTGATATATAAATATAATATTTATTAAATATATTAAATATATATTAAATATATATTTATTCATTATATTTATTAAATATATCTTTTTTAGATAAGTACATGTGCACGAGCCCTTTTTTATTTTCAATAAAATACTCGTATCTTTAATGTACAAATTTTTCAAATAAGTTTTAGCCATCATCAATAATGTTAGATTCTAATTTTATAATTATGATCGTTAAAATTTAAAAATTTTATAAAATAAAATTAAATAAAATTTGTATAATTCTGATTATTACAAAATGTAATAAAAAAGCTACTAGAAAATATTTCAATTGTTTATTATTCTTTCATTCCTACTTACTCTTTCCAAACTTTTTGAACAAAAATTGAATTTCATAAGTTATAATCATAGTTCTTTTAAATATTGATGATCTAACAATTAAGTTATCTTTAAAATTTAAACTGGTAAATGTTAATTTTTATGACTCTATCTTTACGTGAACCCTTCACTGACAACTCAAAGTATAAAATTTGCTGTAAAGTAGTAATACTTGCGCACTTTTAGCGCTTGATCGCTCGCCCAACCATTGAGGCTTGTACAGTTTTATGCGGCTATTTCATCGGGCTGGGAGTGCAAGTCTGATTATGGCAGTCAGTTCGCGAAGACTCAAGTTCAAGTCTCAATGAATATTCTCAGCTATTTTATAATTAATTTTGTTTTTCTTTTATATATTGTAAATATTTAATGCTTTGGAAATAAAGTAAGTGCAGATGCCCTATCTGGTAACAGCACTGTAATATAAAAAAAAACCGCTGCCAATTCATTGGCAAAGAGCTTCCTCATAAAAAAATACCAATTACATTTTTTTTTAAATAATGAATATTGTTTTTGTATAAAAAATTAAATATTTATTAAAAATCACCATAACATTTTCTGTAATCATGGATTCCTGCATTTATACGTGAAAAAATGAAAAAAAAATTTTTTTTCAAATTTACGAAAAAATCTTAGTCAAAAGGCCGCGTATACATACATACGAACATTTTGAGAATTCAATCAAGTTTACAAATATGTAAACCAAATTGTCCTACGAGGTCTGGTTCAAAATCTCGTTTTCGAGCCTATCACAGAGCTTCCTCTATGAGGAAGCAAAACTTGCGCACTTTATACTATTCAAAAGTGTTCTCGAGCACTTTTAAATAGTATATAAATAAATAAAATGTTTATCTGGGAAAATTGCAAGGAGCTCAGTTTACGCTTTTCAAAGGTGTTTCAAGCATAGATTTCACTTTCTGGAAAATCATCGAATCAGAAAAAGTTTAAGAGTACCAAATTACACTTTTTAAAAAATCGTCACAGCAGAAAAAGTATACTAAAAAAGTGTGCCTCTTACACTTTTTTTGCTGCGATAATTTTCCAAAAAGTGACATCTGCGCTTAAAACACCTTTGAAAAATATAAACCGAGCTTTTTGCAATTTTTCCAAATGAAAATTTTCATAAAGTATAACCTGTGCTCGAGAACACTTTCGAATAGTGTAAAGTGCGTAAGTATTACTATTTCACAGCAAATTTTATACTTTTGGGTTTTCAGTGTTTAACTATTTTCTACTTGTGCTTTTAAAAACAAGTCTAGAGAGTCTATATTTTTCGACGATTTTACAATGTCTAACGCATCTCTATACTATGGCCGTAAAGGACAGTTTTAAAAATTATAATCACAATAATAGGGACGTAGTAATGAATTGATTTTATAAAAAATTAATGTTAAAGAATTCAACTTGAAAATTTAACTATACACTAATCATTGATTATAATACAGAGAGAAACTACTTTAGAGTCATAAATTAAAAATGAATAAGCAATTGTCAACGATTTTTAGCTCAATTTACCGGCCATGGCAAAATTACCGGAATTTCGAATGTATATCCATCTTTCATTTGCAGCAACATACCTCGTTGGTAATCATGTTCTATCATCTCAATTTGAAAGTATGTTTAATCTTAGTCACCCATCTACAAATTTCTTAATTGAGCAAGCTTTATGAACGAATCTAATTTTTTTACGTTATGAAGAAAGAGCCACCTTCTCCGAAAGATGAGAGAGCGAGATTGGAGGAAACCTTGAGCTAAATTTTTAGCCACGTTTTGATGGAGACCAGATTTTTTCATTTCAACGTTGATACAATCTCATCAACCAAACTTAACAATAAACGACGGGAAATGAAAAAAGTTTATGTGCAAGTTTATCGACATAAAAAATGTTTGCTAATTTAACTAAAAATTAAATGTGAAAGAATAAAGACCTCGCTTCTTAACTATATTTAGTCCCTAATGGTGCTAGATGCATTAAGGATTTTGATAATGCTACGACAATTAAGTTGAGCAGATTGCAGAATCATTGAATAAAACCCAGGATGATTAAAGTAATGAAAGGAGATCCTTCAGAAAGAATTAAAAATAGACAATATGTCGTCATCATTTACAGCTCGCGATTATAAGTGATGTGGTGGGGTGTTGAAAGAGTATTTTTAAAGTTTCGACATTTGACTTCACCATCAATGCTCGCGCTGTCATTGAACGTATGGCTTGACTCATGCTGTTGTCTTGAGAGTTTTTTTTCTCACAGTTTCAGCTTATTCCTTTTCATCTGTATACGGTGAATCGTATACCTACTCCTTGGTACAAACTAGTATCATTTTTTAATATCGAGTGGTTAGAGTTTACTATAGAAACATTCAATAATTAACAATTGATTTTTCGTTTCAAATTTGATTTTAAGTGTTAACGATAAGAATCGGTCGTACATGAAATTATTGATGTTATTATATTATTGACATGAAGAATTCAAAGTAATAAAAGATAGCTCGCGGTTAGATTTCGTAATATTATGATTAATACCTCATTTGATTGAAAACCAAAATATGAAGGTTATCAACAATGATTACTTGCATAAAACCTCAACTGTAATTATGAATTGTCGGAAGAAAAAATTTATTTACTCATACGCTCACCCGCGGTTTTTTGAAAATAATAACGTCGACCCGGATCACGCAGTGCTAATCTCGATTCATTAAAGTTTTTACTTAAAAATTAAGTGAGACATGCAGTACTGCACATCAAGGAAAAAATGTATATTTTTTATAAATGAAAAAATTAATAAATTACAGAGTATATACTTAATTAATATATAAATTTATTACATATATACAGTTCATATATTTTTTTACTATAAAATAACAATACTTTACAAAATGTACAACTTACTAAGTATCAGGTGGTTATAAAATAGCCGGTATAATTGTAAAATTTGCGTTATTCATGAGCTGAGCATCATCTAAACCGATAGTAAATGCAAGAGACATCAAATAATATAGACCATCGGTACGAATCGGTAAACGTAGTATATATAAGCACAGCATAAGAAGATTGGGTAAAGATAGTTGAAAAGAGTATTGGAACAATTGAAACGTCCAATTACTTCTTTGTTTCTATACATAATTAAAATGCATGATGTTTTATCTACTGTTGAATATTAAGTACACACTTATAATTGCAAAACTTTTCTAAATTACAAATACTCAAAGTAGCTAATTCATTTGATTAAATAGCTAAATTTATAACGCTTTTTCGCAGATTGTGTCTAATTATTCGTATGAATTATAAAACAAAAAAATTCATTTATTCTTACTTTAACCCAAGATACGTCACTTGGTAATTAAAACTAAGACTTTCTCGCGTGAATGCAATATTGGGATCTGAGATACAGTTATTGGTATATAACCTGAATGATAAAAGGAGACCAGCTCATGACATTATCTCTGATCCGAATATACAACTCGGTGCAATATTGCTTATTTGAATAAAATTTGTTTACAGTGCATTCTCTTAAAATGTCATAACTGCATATGTTGAAAAACTAAATGTTTCTTTAATGTCGAGTAAGTAAAAAGCTACTTATTACATTCAGCAACAGTGAATTATATAACAGATGGACGTATGTTCCAATAGTCAACTGAGAAACTTCTGCATGAACCTTCTAATTATCAATAATGTAACAATAATTTTCCTCTATCAAGTAAAATATTGAAATGGCACGACTGTACATTTACGTAGAAATTTGCAAATATATGAAACACTTTTTCAATGAAAAAGAATTTGATTAGAGCAGCAGCGATGGGTACAATGTAACGAGTAAAATTCAACCAAAGTTTTCGAAGTGATGAACGAAAGAGGGAGCCTTGCGCGTGATATTCACCTCTTCGCAGGCTGACATGACACCTTTTGTGAGTGGTGATGGTCCGCAACTGAATACTCCAACTTCTTCAAGCTAAAAAACAACGAATGAAAAAATACATGTTAATTATAATTGCAGATCATCATTTAAACATCAATGATGCAATTCAATAATGATCCTTAATGAAAAAAAGCCTGAAACTATTCGTATTATACCGTGAATTTTTTATATTTTTTGACAATTTTTATCATGATTCGATTTTTTGACCCTGTTCACGCGAGAAAATTTTTTTATTCAGAGATTAATTGTTTTGGAAATACGACTGCAAGCAGATAAAATATTGTTTTAATGATGTACTTACGTTCGGATGTTTATTTTGAACGTATCTGAGAAATGCGCACAAATCGGGTCTACCGAAATGATTTTTCGCCCTCAGACCAGTGAAGATACTCTTACATTTCACTGGGATCAAATGTTGCTCGCAGATGTACTGTAAAATTTAATTAATATTTACCTTCTGAAAACGTAATTTTTGAGTTATTCATAGTTCTCGACTTACCAACATCGTTGTTCTCAAATCAAATTTATTGAAAAACTGTGTGATGAAAATGTGAACATCTAGTAACCTTTCGTCTTCCTTCTTCTCATTTTGTTTGTCTTCCTCCTTCTTTCTCTGTTCGTCTTCCTCATTCTTATTTCGTTCATCTTCCTTCTTCTTACTTTGCTCATCTTTCTTCTTCTTACGTTGTTCGTCATCCATTTCAACTTCACGAAGTACATCGATGAACCATTCGAAATGTTTGTGCGAGGAGCAAACCCATACAAAATATACCTGTGAATGAGCAATAATTGATCGATTTGTATCTTTTATCTCATAATCTCAGGAAACAAGTACAGAAAAAAACTCACTTTTTTGCATGCGAATCCTGTAAATCGGTTTGTCGAGGAATTGTGAACGAGGTCCTTGAGTACCGAAGCGTACGGAGTGACGCCGATACCACCGCCGATCAAAACAGCGACTTCAAATTTGTACCAATCTTGATTTCCTCCACCGAAAGGTCCGTCGATGTAAACATACTTTGACTTCGGTTCTCCTACGTCGGTATTGAAGTTGCATGAATCGAAATAATCTCGAAGCTTCCACGTCCAAGGGCCCTGAGCTTTTATGTGGCACGACAAAAAATCTTCGTGAGGTGCCGATGTGAGGGTGAAAGCGTGAAACTCTCTGGGATTAAAGTCGGCACACGCTAATCGTACCCACTGGCCGGATAAATATCTCAGGTTCGGTGGCCGGAAAAACTTGATCATTATGACGTCTGACGGCAAAATCTCCGTAGCAAGTATTTCTAGTGGTTGACTCATTGTACGTACGCTTAACAACTGCAATTAAAAATGTAACTTTCATTTAAAAGTCTGTCCTTGTGTGTTGGAAATCCAAGTAACTAATTGTGTAACAACTTTGAAAGTTATAATATATAATGAGTAATTTAAATGACAATTGAGAAAAAAATTTAAATTGGAGGGGCTTTGAATTTTAATCGAACTAGGCCACATATTTATATAGTAGTAATCCCTTATAAAAATCTCGAGACTGAAGTTATATGATCTAATAAATGAATTAAATGTTTCAGTTATAAAATGAATGATATTTACCTTATCAAAAATGAAGATTGTTCCTGGTATTATGAAAAATGTCCAAAAAGTCGGAGAGGCTGTCAATCTTCCTATGCCATGTATAAGGCAAAGTAGATACAGTAACACATAAAGCATATGTGTTCGCCAAAATATTTGTATGCTTTTTTCCTTATCGTTGGATAAGAAAAAATGAATATTATTGTTGTAACAATAAACAAAAGTATACCAGTTACTCCTGTAAAAATTATATGAATCAAAAATTCTACTACACTATCAGTATTATAATTATGATAAAAAACTTTAACGGAATTCTATACGCGACGATAACTTTTTTAAGCAGCAATCAATATTTAAATATTATAAAAATAGAAAAGTATAAAAGCCACGAGATGAATTGTTTCGATACAAGTGCCTCCGTAGCACTTTACGGCACAACGTAGTTTGAAGGATAAGCGTGATGAAATATTTTACATCATTAGTAATAGCCCAGCGAAATAAGATATATTTCGGGACTGTCTTTACGATAAACTCGAAATTAAATGAAGATTTTTATCATCAGTTAAGTTGGTAGTAATACAATTTTTTTTACCTGCTACGGTTCGGAAAAGCCAAAAACTTATGCTCGGTCTCATTCCGTTCGAGAAATTGATTTGAGGCGTGAGGCATTGCAAATGCTCGAGCGGTTGGGTCGAAATGTGATAGAAATTAACTAAATGACCAACGCTGTGCACCAGGGAGAAAAATACCGCGGTGCAGGCGACAATTTTGTGAAACGGAACGTGCGAATCGATCGGCACGTATTGGTGAATCGAGAACTCTTTGAGCTTGGCTATGCAATTGCGGCACATCGTCAGCAGTATCAAACTGTAACAAAAGGACAGGGATGCCGCCGATCCACGTGTGATCGCTATTCCCACGCCCATCACGTGGCGTAGATCCGTGTGCTCCGCCATGAAAGAATAATCTGCCAGAATCAAAAAATATCAGTGAGTAACGTAACGTGTAACGCGAGGAATTATCATTTTTGAACTTTTAGAAAATTACAAATTACATGGATGAAAATAAATCAGAAATGAGGAATAATTCACTTACAAAAGAACCTCTCGGTGAACAAAACAAACGTGATGACGTAGAAAACAAAAAGAAAGAATATATGCTGCCGATTTTCTTCGAGAAAAGTTACGAGAACGTTCCAATTTTTTACAAGGTTATTCCATTTTTTCCACATTTTCACCAAAAAATTCTTCCTTCCTTTGGTAGCGTCTGACTCTATAGCGAAGTTACTCATACGATCGGTATTCTTCCTCACGTGTATGAAATTCTGATTCGCCCCTTTGAGGTCAATACCGATTACTCCCCAATCTGACTTGTATTCGTTCATAATTTCTTGGAAATCCTTAAAGCTCAACTGATTTTTTTCCTTCAATTGGCATTTCTAAAGAAAGAAAAAAAGTTGAATTAAGCGTCGTCGCATCGTTGATTAATTATTTGGAATAGAAGCAATAACACAAACATCATATAAGTCGTCAATAATTTCAGTGACTTTCTCGTCGGAAAGGCTGGTAGTACGAGCCACATTTACAAGCGAGCGTATTATGTCTGAGAAGTCTTTCTTCTGGAGGTAGCTATCTGTGTCACCGCCACCAAACAACTTGAACATATTCGCCATTTTATCCTCCGCGGAAGGCTTCGCAAATTGAACGACCGTCTCGGAGAATTCCTTGAAAGATATCCGTCCATCGCCATCTCTGTCTACTGCTTTGAACATGTGCGTGACGAAGAATTCATCGGGTTTCATACCCAATGCTTTGGCAAATTCACTTATTGACAGTGTTGTGTTCTTCGATAGAATTTCTTTTTCTTGATGATTATCTGTTGAGCTTCTTCGGGCCTTATTTGTTTCGATTGGAAACTCGCGAAGCTCGTAAGCTTCTCTGAAAAACTGTTATACGTGTATTTAGATTTCAGTTTTTTAATATTTTTTTCCAAGTCATCGTAAAAGGGTTTCTACGTCATAGTGCTAGCTGAGTATTTTTTTATGCAAGGAAAACTTTGAAATATCTTCTCAATAGGCAAATTTAAGAATGAAACAAAAAAATTTGACTGTATAGATTTGACAATACAGCTTCATCAAGCTTGTAACGCAAGATTAGTTATAGAATTGCTCATATTTAATTGTATAATTACATTAACCTTGACTATATGTTCTTAAAAGTGAATATACGTACGTCTTCGAGTTTCTCTTGTCGGGCCTCTCTGGTTACTGCGTTTTTGCATATATCTGCTGGGTTTGATACGTACATTTTGTACGGTACATTACGACGATGTAAGAAAGTAAAAATTTTGCTCATAAATTTTTCTTGTGAAATGAATGAATCCAGTTCTAACACAAGATCGTAGTCATTTTTGGTACGAAAACAAACGAGGCCTCTTTTAGGATTGATGTTGTCAACTCCCTGATGATCGTTATTGTACATTATATTATAATTGATATTGATTTTTATTTCATAATTAATCATTGGCTAACTCTATAAGTTAGATTAGTTAGAATATAGAATTAGAGTTGAGATACATTAAAAAAGAAAAAATACTCGTAGAACATATAATTGATTTTAATGAAGAGATTGAAAAAGTGATCTACAAGATAATCATTTTAACTGAGATAACCACATTGAAGCACTAAAAAAGTGTTTCTTTCGGGATATTTTTACGGCTCAAGTAATAAAAGTATAATTGTGAATAATAAGTTATATAAATTAAATAAATAATCTTACGTTTGATTGGTAGATCGTAACCGGATCCGACATATTTGGTTCTACAGCTGAACCTGAAATGAACCTGAATTTTCTAAGTATGTCGCCTTTGCGATTGAGCAAGTGAAGAGACGAGTCACATAAATTCAATTTTAACCCGACGTCGGTAATTCTCGTGCAACCATTCGCGCACGAACAATTTATCGACATTAACTTTTCCGCCAAAGATTTGATTCGGGAACTTTTGCTGGATCCTCATTCGACGACGTCTCCTATTCTGTAGTTTTACAACGCCATATCCTGCACTGGCGCACAAAACTGGCACGAAGAATAAAAATATGCAAGCATATGTGTATACAAATTGGCTGTTCTGTAAGAAAATTATTCTCCCTTGTATAAATTCCATCGAGGGGGTGGCGGAAGCTAATTTCACGACATGGCTCTTCAAAGATTTTAAAATCGAAGTAACGGTTGAGTCATTTGGAAATGGTCGAATGGAAATTTGCCACGATATACGCAAGTTTACACATGTTCATTTACAAGTACAAAAAATGTGAAATGTGACCGATAGACGTATTCATTGAAAAAAGTAGTCTTTAAATACCTGGAAATAGTCATGATGTTGTAAAGGTGCACATGGTTCCAACATTGCTGTATTTAGTTGAACAGGTTGAGGACAAGGATCACCCTGATGCCAGGTAAAAACGTCACGTTGGATGTCGTTCGGTTCCACATCAGTTGCATTAACAATTATATCCCAAAAAGTAATTTTTTTAATTTCCTTAATTTCCTCTACAGAAAAATGTCTGAAAACAAAAGTAACAGCAAAATTTCATCACAATAAGAATTTGGATAACAGTTTCGATTTTTTACGACCCATAAAAGGATAGGAGCCATTTTTTGAATGGACACTAATTAATTTATATGATGATAAGAAGCTCACCCATTTTTATCATTTTCGAACCAGAATCGATCGGAATCGCGGATGCGTAAAAATTGCTCCTTGATGACAGTTTTGAAGAGTTCGCCAGGGCCGTCGCTGGATTCGAGCATGCCACCCACATAGACGTCGATGTTGTACAAGTCATTGCTGTACGTCTCCATCAGTGTGCGCAACAGTTCCGGATTATTTCGGAACAGTTTGGGATTTATTTCGTTCCAGTTTTTACGGGGCTTCAGACCGAAGGACTTTCTGGCGGTATTGTAGTCCGACAGGCCGTTGTCTCGGCCGCGCATGATGTTCAGGGCGGCTAAATCGCGCGTCGTGAATTCGAGAGGTCCGAAAAGATTATCGCGAAGCTCCGCGCTCAGTAGGTGATCTTCGCGCTCGGACAGCTGCGAAGTCATGCCCATTATCAATTCCTCCATGGGGCTGTCCTTTATTGCTTCCTGAAATTCATAGAAAATACCATTCTTTGCGTAAGACTAATTTTTGTTCAACCCTTTTCTATAATCTCTATTTCATGATTTTTTAAATTATGATTAATAAAATTTAGAGTTGTGATACTGGCTTTGTTTTTAAACCCTGCACCTTTAAATCGTAATAAAATTTTAATGCCTTACACTTGCATCCCACCAAGTATTGCATAATCGTATAGCCTGGTGACTATTTCTCGTAGAGCGATATACGCATTGGTTGTTTCGTCTGAGGATACCAGGTGGTATCATCGAATGCCCAAAACGGAAGGCTGCACTCTGAAAAATGGGGCTTACTCCGGGATGAAGATCAAAATTGTAACCTGAATATTTTGGCATAGGTTCGCCCAATAAAGCAGGAAGATATTCGTACATGATAACGTTCTGTAACGGGTTTAATGAAACTTGAAATAAACGAAAAAATATGTGCGAAATTTCTTTATTATTTAGTCTTACCTGTAAAGTTGCTGTAACGAATTTTCGAGCTTCATGGAATAACTCATGATCACTCATATCGGGATTTTCATTTTTAATCTTATTCGCTACAACATTGTGCCATCGATGAAATAAAATTCCAAAAACAAGCAGTGGAAGGTTCTGATTAGATCTTGAATCTCCAAGTACTATACAAACAACGATACTTTTTTTATCACCTATTATATGACTAACTAGTTCTATTGCTAATATAATGTGATTTTTAATAAAAAAAATCAAGCTGGCACATTTACTTTGCAAGTAAATTTTACAATGATCGAAATCAAAGAATTTCGATGCGTATAATATTAAAGAATAATCAAAAAAAGTTTGACAGAGCAAATAAGAAAATAGAATGACGGTATCTAATTAGTAGTTTATATATTGCAACTGTTAATAAAAAAATTACCGGTTTATCCTAAAGGCAGAAAACTTCGAACCTTCAGTAGAAATAGCCTTAACGACTCTTATGAAATCAATGGCATATAATGCTGTCTATCAAACGATTCTTATGAATTCAAAATGATTAGCTGGTAGTAGTATGATTATTTTCGTACATGGAATGATTTTGATACGAACTAAAATACGAATGTAGCGCATGAAACCGGTGTCCCATAGTTTCGAGGTGACATTTAGAATCGTAAAAAATCGTTCTGTGTACAATTCGAGTTTATATCTTTGACAATTGGGAGAAGGATTTCGAATGTCGGTCAAACATTTCAACTTAGAGGCATTTACTTACAGAAAAGTCGTTTGGGGTCGAGAATGCGGTGAGAATTCGCTACATCTTTGTTGAAAAGAGGCATCTGTGCATCATTTCGTACAGGAAACTTTCCACTCCGGTCCGTACGCAAAGTACCATTTTGATGAGTCCTCATAGAATGAGCCCAATTTTCATCATTCGAGTAAATAAAACTTCCATCTATCCAACTGGTTACTTTATTTATCTGTAATTACGCGTAATGGAACTTGTTTTTATTTTTTATTTCACAGCCATCGTGTTTTTTTACACAAAATATCAATGGGTAAAACCAAATATTGTATGAGTAAAACGATCTTTTCGTACTTTCATATTGTTTGACATTTATGGCATAAAAAATTAACTTTTCGAGTATTATTTAAACATCTCCTAAAAAAAGTCATGAACAACCGTCGCTTATTATAAATACTTTGCCTAAAAGATTTTATGAGCCTACGATTTCCAAGAAGTTTCACTTCTAAATAAAAAAAAATTGTCTGAAGTTTCTGAAAAGCGTTAAAGAGTCATTGGCTGAGAATATTTTAGCATTTATATTGAGCAAAAGTGGTAATAAATTCAAAGAAAATAGTCAGGATATATCAGACACGAAATTTGACAAAAGTTCGTTTTAAACACATCACGGAGCTTTCTCGATGAGGAAACAAAACATATTTATTTTTTTAGCATTATGTTATGAGATAAAAATTTTTGTTTCATTAAAAATTACCCTGATAGAAATGCTTTACGTTTTGTGGCTAGCTTTAGGCCATCGACAACAGTTTCTTAGAATCAATATCGATTTGCGAAGATTACCTAGCACAATTATTAATACTTTATATTCTAGCAAGGGATTTTTTAAGAATTTTTAAAAACATGTTCTGACTTATAAATTTATTTTTACATTGTCACTTGCAGATTTACAGATAAAGGTACTCGCCATCTAGTGGTGGAGACTCAAAGCTGTATTACCGCGTTTACATTAGTTGAAAACTGGTTAAAACTTTTTAAAACTGTTAAATTGACATAATTTAAAACGTGCTTAATATTTTTAACTTAATTTTAAAAGAATCGTCAAAAACAAGCCAACTAATAGTTATATATTATAAAAATTTTAATACTGTAAATAATGTCTGTAAAATTTTAGATTTATCTTACCTGTTTTCGTGGACTATTAGGATTTTTTCCTGTTTTGGGGTCGTAAGCAGCACGTAAGAATGGAATATACTTGTTACCTTCGCATTTCTTATCGAATATTGGGTCGCATTTATCTACATCAATTTTGCGAAGTTCTATGGGGCAGCCATGTTCGCTTGACATAATGATTTCCATAGCAACAACTTGTCCTGCATTAAACAAGTTTCATTGATTCGTACCAAATTCGAAATAAATGATTGCATCAAGATATTTAAGTAGTCTTGAAAAAACATAATAGTACATTACGTAACTGAGGCGGGGGGTGTCTATCTTGCACTCGTGTCAATGCAACCCTCGCTAAGCTCGGGCTGTAAACTTGACACTCTTGCTGATCGACAACCTCCCACCCCCGTTGCGTAATCTACTATTTCCATTTAATTGCACTACTAAATTGCTTTTTACTAGATCTCTGATTTTAATACCGAGGTAAACTTTTTAATTCCTGAATTACTTTGAAACACTTGTGCGGGAAATGTTACTTTCGGAACACCGAGTATGAAAAGTAATTTACCCGTTTCGGCTGCAAAAAAGAAAGCTGCAGTGCACATGTTTATATTAATCGCACTGCACTTAAACTTTTTCTACAATATAGGTAGGTAATATGTTATTTAAAAGAAAAAAGTTATTATAACGATGTTGATTTTACTGCGTTAAATCAGAAATAAAAAACGTAATATCAAGGTTCGCCGATAATCAACTTACCGAAAAATGCAAAAAGAGCAGTTTTATTAGTAATTGAAGGTAAACCATCTTCTCCATGCATGAATAAGTTGCTTAATTTTCGGGCAGAAGGTCTATCTTGGCCTGCTATCATGTAAACCTCATCTTGATAGTTTGCGGGCGTTTTACGCGTGAGATGGCTATCTAAAAATTGTTCAAACCATTAACATATTCAATTTAAATTTTAATAATTAATTGAATCTAATCATAATTAAAACTTCACAGATTTCTTTTAAATTGTTTGAACTTGAACTTGATTCAAATTGTTCAATGATTCAGAGCAATATGTTTTTCTATAGATGTATACATAGTTTTTTACAGTACACTACATCAAGAAAACGTGCTTTTCATGTGACCTGAAATAGTGTATCACGAACCCAAGCTGCAAAAAAACAAGTCCCAAGGCACGTGTAACTAGCGGCCAAGGCTGACACGTGCGCTGTGGCTTCACTTTTACGCAGCTTAGATGTGCATACAATTTTTTGCAAACCCCCTCACCAGAAAGTAACAATTGCGTTTAGGCTACAGTCTCGGGATTAATAGCACCTTACGACTGGAACATTATTTTTTTACTGTGGTACTTATTTTCATGTACCATGAAAACTGAAAGTTTGCATGATGTAAACAAATTTTTGACAGATGACAAGGTATTTTTTTTTCACGAACCCTTGATTTACAATTTTTTAGTACATTTTTAGGATCAGAAGTAAAATTTGTATTGAATAAGATAATAAAAAAACTTACCTGTTTTACCCCAATGTGGATGTTCCCAGTTGTTATACGACCCATCAAATCGTTGATATTTATCATACCCATCAAATGCCCCTATAAATTATAATTATATTCATATAATTATTAAAAATTAATATTTATTTAATTTTTTATGCTAAAATACTTAATTATAAACAACGATTTTGAAAAGGTTTTGTTTCATACCGATTCATACGTGAAATTCATCGGTACAATAAGGCGTGATAAAAACTTCACTTAAAAGTAAAAAACTATGTAATAATAATAACACAAAATATCTTATTTATTCTTTGACCTTATTTCAAGGTTGATCAGAATAAAACAAAATTTCGAATAAACTTTTGCTTTTTTTTGTTTGGAATCGCTTTTTTGAATCCACAATAGTCACATTAAGTAAGTTCACTTTAATACATGGTTTTGAAGAATTTACCCGCTAGATCCTTTTAATATACGTGCTTTAAGATTTTTTCAATTTAACGCTTAAGATTTTATTCAATTTGATAAGCCTTAATTTTTTTATGCTTAATCCATTTTCAAAGGCGTAAATATTAACAAAAAATTACACATAATAAACCTCATTTTTTGCGAAGTATAATAAATGTAGACAATTAAAAAATAGTTGGTATAATTATTGTGTCCTTCATAATTATGTTTATAATAATTTCCTATGAAATTACGTTTATTCTCTTAGAACAGTCGCGGACTTAAAATCGGAGTAATTGAACGCATCGCGAGTACGCTACAAATAATTTTATGAGAAAATTCACATAAGATAAAGAATAATAAATAATTAATTAACTGTGAAGAAGCATTTATAGTTTCGCATCGCTGGAATTCGCTGTAAACGTATTGATGTCCCAAATAAATTTGCGAAATCCTGGCTGCGCAGCCTTCATAGTTTGTTTGAAGTTTTAGGATATGTAAATGAGCTTTGAGCTGCATTGAAAATATATAAAACCATGTTTAACTCAATTTTCATTAAAGAGCCTCAATCAAGGAGCAATATCCCAATATAAAAGCACTTTTTATTAGAAAAGAGCATTAAAATGACGTGTAAAAATTCCAAGACACGAGTGAACGTATTTTTAACTTGTAAAAAATTAAATTATGCACTTGTTTTAAAAAAATTGTTATTTCAATCATAATAAGTATATTCTAAGTTATTGTTACGGGATACAATTTGTGGGAAAAAATATCAAACTTCATGATGAGTTTTGAAAGATAATATTATGTTTAATTCTAGTTTTAAATTATCGAAAAAATTTGCCGGCAAGGCACTAGCGCGCCTTTTGATCAATGATAATATTTTGATTTCAATGTCACTGTTACTTTAAAATGAAACGACAAGTAAGTCGCTCAATAATTGTCACTTTTTTAACATTCCTTCCCATACAGAAAAAATTTTATTGTTACACGTAGGTGGGCTACTTACCAGATGATGAAACCGAAAATATGAGTATCATTAATAGGGTAGACAAGTGAACTCTCATTGTTTTAATTCGAGAGACGAGCTGTATCGTTGAAGTCATTGCGGTACCTCCAATGGAAATCATAATTTGTAGCAGGTGTGATGTATGCGTTTGGGCAGAGGCACATCATACATTTCGGTATGAATCGGACACAACAAGTTTCGATTTAATCAAAGATGGAGCTCTAGGGCTTATTCACTTGGGTTTTGTAATCGGTATAGCACGTACTTTTCCTTTTTTTAATTATTCAACGCACAAGTATTTGAAACATGACACAATTTTTCTCGCTCGAGCTGCGTGCCTGCACTCGACGAGCTAGCACAATTGACCGGCTATCTCGAAATGGAACGACAAGTGAATTTACTGGAAAAATGAAAAAGAGCCAAGGCGCAGGCTGCCGTTATTTCACAAGACATGTATACCTGCCTGGCTGCCTGCCTGTTAGCAGGTACGTACGAGAGCGACCGACTGACTGCTGCCGAGCATATTACAGATCTCGGAGGCGGGTGTTCCCCTACCTACTTATCCGCGAGCGCGACATGGACACTCGCGCGCGGCTCATTGTGAGCCTGCAGGTATATAGAAAGCGAGTGGCTGGCTGTGCGCTGCTGCTCACCTTTGCGATTAAATTCTGGAAGGGGCACACGCGAAACTCTTCAGGATTATGTATATAACTGAAATGTGATTCACCCGAGAGAATGCATCCGTTTCGCGAAGCGCGCGTGCAGGAGCATCGTTTCTTTAACGCGCACACGCTAAATGAAAGTGTCCACTGCGCGTTTATTAATTTTCCAGATGCATTGGTTAGAAGTGACGCACGAAAAAATGAGGATATCGGTATGGATCGAGATTTCAACGCGTTAAAGAGGACTTTTTCAAAAAGGATGAATTTTAAAGTTGGATAAATGATTCTGCAAAAAGTTTGATAGATTCGATTGATAAATAAGTAGTTGAAGAATAGTACTTAAAGTTTCATTCAACTAAGATTGTTGTTTACTCATTTTTATTATAATTTTTTCTTTAATACGAGTAGCCACGATAGCAACATTGCATGATTACATCTACTGAAAAAAACTGATGCTATTTTTTTCTAACGATCCACTACGAAAACAAATCGTTTATCCAAGTTGCTTGTCGGTATCATTTTTGCGTGTATCCGCTTAAAAATAACTATTTTTATTAAATATTTGTATCCTTTTACCGATTTTAAAATACTTGATAATCGTTCAATTATCCATGAATAAAATTAAAAAATTTTAAATAATTATCATTATAAATGTAATGCACAAAATTTGTTTTCATAGATTCAAAAAATGTTATGAGAAAAAGGTGTTAATAAATAAATCATACTCTAGCAAAATTTGATTTCATACCTTGAAATTGAAAATTGTTCTACAGATTGGTTGACATATCACTTAATCCTTGTAACGTGACTTTGATCAGATTTTTTGACCGATCTTTATTAATACTATATCTTTATAAGTAACCCAAGTAACTGAATAGATATTAAGGATATGCAGTATGTAAAAAGAAACAAACAAAATAATTATAAACTAATTTTAGATAAAAACTCTTAAAATATGATAGTAAGGTAACCATAAGCATTCGAAATATCAAGTTTCAGTATTAGTTCTCTCAAAAAATAAATTGTGATTCAATGAATTATGATAGACATATCTATGCGCTGGTGCAGTGCAGTATTCAATTTTTTTTAATCTACTTTCAAAAAATTTCATGAAATTATTAAATTTGTATTATGTACTGAAAGAAATAATAATAATAAGCTGTAAAAAACAGTTATTTATTAACATCAACCAATATTTACAATAATTCAGTCTCAATTCCCAAAAATTTACAATCATACTTATTGAATAATTTTATAAGTTAATAAAAATATTATAAATTAGATTATTCATCAATATTTCATAAAAAAAAGCAGGACCCAATTTTTCGTCAACAATTGATAATTAACAGTTGACTTTTTGAAGACAACATTCGGAAGGCATCAAATATGAGAATGAATATAACAATAATTCAATATAACTCACCCTAATGTCATGTTTAAGTTAAAATTAAAAGTACATCGAAGTTTCAGGTAGGGAAGCATAATGAATTTAGTGATTTATTTATTAAATAAATTATACTTTGTTGCGCTTCTACGTTATATCACTGTGCTACCAGTATCCATAGCATAATATAACGATAAGTAGATATGACGTATCATTAACTACTTTGTTCTAGTTTTTATAGGGATAAAGTCAGTCCAAAATAGAAGAAGCGACTTTTTAAAATTGCAAATGGCGACGTATATTGTGCAAATTTTATATATTTGTGCTTTGAGATTGAATTTTTTTGTCATACGATCGTTTCGAAATATAGTGCATTTTAAAAAATGTTTCCGTTCGTTTTGAACTGATTATTTCCCATTATAATATATCGATAACGTGAAATTTTAATTTTTCTATTTCTTCATTAAGTGGTATGTAATATAATTTTTAAATTGTTGATATCTAAAGCTTGAAACTTAATCTGACTATATTTGTATGCAGACAGTTTTTTACGCCTATTTTTTTACCGTAGCCATAAAATTGAACATTCGTATAGATTTCTCATGAAATTTCTAAAAGTTTTTGACAAACTTAAAATATACAATATTTCTTTCATAATACATCCTAAGTCAATATTACATTGTGCACATACAATAGAAAAATATTTAAAAAATATATAATAATCCAATTTGAGCTATTTATACATTAACATGAATACATAGTGGAATTAGCATACATCTCTATAAGTTTTATTTTCAATCTGTAAAATCAGATTTTCTCGACGATCTTATGTTTGTCAAAAACGTATGCATTACATAGCGATTTTTAAACATTTTAAAAATTCCAAAAATACTTCCAAAAAAATTTGGATTGATTCAACTATTTAATTATGATTTAAAATAAATAAAATACGTAAAAAAATGTATAACCAATATAATAAAAGTACTACCCAAAACTTAAAAACTTATGTTATTTTTTATTAAGAAAAAAAGAAATTTTTCATGAATGTAGAAGATCAACACAGAACTTAAAAAACTTAGCATTCAAGGGAACTTTCAATTCCAAATAAGATTTTTCATTTTTGCAGATAATTCATGTGAATGTTAGAAAAATGATCGCATTAAAATTATAATTTATCGTTATTTTTGATAATTTGATCAAGACAAACTGAAAATGAGATGAAAAATTAAAAAGATAAAGTTTGGCAAACTTAATAAATGCAATAAATTTTAATTTTTGGTTCAGTTAAATACTATAACGTTCATGAAATATTTCTTTCATTTTGAATAAAAAATAATAACAATAGGTTAACATATTTAAGATAAAAATATAACAATAAAAATAACTATGTTTTATAACCCCAAGGAATTTTTCCAACAACTTTAACCCAAATTATTGAAACTTCCAAATCACCTTTTTTTTATTGTACTTCAAGTTAGCTTTCACGTTTTTTCCAAGTTGCATTTTAAAATCTAATTTTTCCAATTTGAATTTGCTCGTACTTTTCCTCTGATAATAGCTGGTATCCTAGTTTAGCATCAAAATAGAATAATTTATCACGAATAACTTTTGGGTTGTATCCTTCAACCTGCAAATCCTTTTTCTTCAACTTAAAAGTACCTTGAAAATATAAGAGTTTATATCAATACAACTGTTGGTATTTTTTTTAAATAAATAGTAAGGAATCATTTTGATGTACATAGAACATACCTGTGAGATCAATTTTAGTAAGTATTCGAATAAATTGAGGTCTAGCATACACTGGTAAATGTTCTTTTACAGCGCTCGATAAATGCGCAATATCTAAAGTTCCATCTGCATCATGAATTGCAGCCATACCAGCTCTACCTTCGGAGCCAAAGACCTGAAATGATTAAAATATTATGAGAAATGAAAAATAGGACCAAAACTCGTTGGGACTGTAGTTTGCGTAAACGCCGTACGCTGTTATCATACGTAATATTAACTTAACTAGAATACTAATAAACTTAAAATTCAAAGATGCCTTAATAACTAAAAGTATGTTATTCAATTTTTGAGAAATTTTACGTTCGCTTTTCATTACTTTACGGAGATAAAATTATTCGTAAGAACCGTTTCATGTATTTCATCTAATTAATTTTGTCAGTTTTAACATTCTTTGACAATTTAGATTTTTTGCACTTTGTCCATTTTTAGTAACTTTTAGTGCAAACTGTGTGAACTACAGCACCCAGGTTGCTTAAACTTTTTCGGGATATTGATGAGCCTAATGCAACCACTTTTAAATTGATCGAGCTCACACTTCATTTTATAAAAATACAAGTAAAATTTACTATTTACTTTTCATATTGTTAGTATTGAACTATTTATACAAAGTGAACAAAGAGTTCTATTAAAGATAATAATAAATGAATTTACCTCTACACCATAGACAATACAGTCTCGGTAATTGATAAAATTACTTATGATTGCTTCGATTTCAGACGTTGAAACGTTTTCTCCTTTCCATCGGAATGTGTCTCCTGTTCTATCTTTGAAATACAAGTATCCTAGTTCATCTGCTACAAGAATATCACCTGAAGCAGAAAAAGTGATATATTTTTAGTATTTTATTAGTGTCTGGGTGAAGAATGAGTAAATTGCATAAAACTTCAAGTTTTCAGTCTCAAAGAATTTTACTTTTTTTTAAAGTACAGTTATGAAACATACTCTTGCGTTAAGAATATTTTATAAAAAATATTTAAAAATTAAAAGCACATCATCTTGATGCAAATTCTAACGAGTTAGCTATAGATTTCTTTCTTATAAAAAATTTAGGTAAACTATATTTTTCAACCTCTATTGGTGTTCTTCTGTGCTCTTTTTATGTCAAGTGCAACTAACGTTAAGATAGAAAAATGGTCTAAAAGCTTGAAAGGTGCATCGATCAATGAGAGTACGTGACAGTACGACGTTAACTCGTAAACGAGAGACTAACTTCGTTGAAAAAAAATTAAAGCTTGATATCATAAAAAAATGAGCTTTCAAAAGTTAATTAAGATGCCACCATTTTTTGAGACAGGTTGTAGGTAATATCTATTGTTCGCATTTTTCGAAAAGTTGCATGTTAACACCATTCGAAAAATTTGTTGTAAATAATAGATAGTTAGAATATTAATTAGAATATTTTTTTAGCAGCACCTATATTCATCTAAATTAATTTATATTTGATTAAGTAGTAATATTTATCTACAGATCTATAGATCTTACATAGATACGGATTTACAGAATCTACAGATGTTTAAAGATAATTGGGTGTAGTAAATGAAATGATGATTAAGCAGATAAAATTTAAAAAAATAAGAAATAGTATCACGAATAGAATTTTGAATTTAAGAGCCAATTGAATAAAGGGATACTGATGAAAATCGACACATTTATTTTATCAGCGTATAATGTTAAATGGAATCATTATTAAGTTATGTTACCTGATATAAAGGCCGAATCTCCCTTCGAAAATACGTCGTGAACAATCTTGGACGTTGAGGCTTTTTCATCTACGTAACCCAAAAACGCCCTGGACGGGTTATTAGGAATAATTTTACCTATGAAAACACCAGGTTCATCTATAAATCAAAATCATATATTCATTAAATATAAGAAAATATTGCTGCATATATTTTGTGCAATTTTGAAATAATCAAATTAAAATATTAAAGAGCAGCAATTTTGGAATCATTATGTAATAAATTCAATTATGAATTTAAGAATCCAAATAATGAAAATTGCTTCAAAAACAATTTTTATCTAAAAATACAACGCGTAAATTAAAATAACGCGATAGCTATAAAAACGATAAATTTTCAATAATTAGATGACTATATCGTGCGATGAAATGTCCATATGTTAACCCATATAGGACCAGCATGCGCCATATGGCGTAAGGTTATTGACCTTTAAATATTTGACATTAGTTGAGTCACATGTTTTAGGCTTCAGATGGCTTTTTTATAGAAGAAAGTATTTTTTTTAATTTCTTAAATGCCGGCCTTTTAAAGGTTAGATGAATGAGTTAATTTTTCAAAAACATATTATACAAAAATTTTGTAATTAAATTTAACTGAATAATTTAAGCCGAAAAAACATCAAAATTGTATATATCTTATATCGCTATATGCAAAGACTTACTTGGTTCACAAACTTGACAAAGCCCTTTTGAGTTTCTTACAGGTTCTCCACTTTCATTTACTTTGATAATTGAAATTGGATAAACTGCAGGCAGTATTCGAGATACAAAACCAATAGCCCCTATGGTGTTATCAATATTAACTGTAATAAAAAAATTGTTTATGAACTTTTCACGAATATTAGTAAATTTTACTTAGTTATCATTTACTTTGAAATAGTGTAAAAATATTAATTTACTTGAAGCCCATAACTATAAATTGAATCGTAAATAATAAGCGCAGATTATATTTTAATGAAGGTACAAAAAAAGCGCTGATCTCCGTTGAAATGTACAAGGCTAATATAGCAAAAAAAGGAAAGGTGAGATATTACGTCATCGTTGGGATTCTAGGAAAATAGTATACGCACGGCGGAGAGCAAAAAAGAATGCCTCAAAATGACTCGGTTCTTAATGCGAATGATGTTAATATGTTTCTGTTCGTAGATTCATTTCAATTTTATCGCTTACCAATATTAGCATTTCCTTCGGTAGCCCCGTAGAATTCACATACTTTGGGGATTTTGAAACGAGCAACAAATTCACGCCAAATCTGCGGTCTAAGGCCATTCCCAAAGATGATGCGAATGTTATGATTTGTATCTTCTTTTTTTGGTGACACAGCTAAAACGTACCGACACATTTCTCCAATATATTGTGCAACCTTCAAAAAAAATTTTTATTTAAGGTGATTGAAGGACGGAAACTGTTTGGTTTATGTTTAATTCAAGTTCGGGTTAAAATTTTCCAATTAACTTGGCCCATTTTAAATTTAATCAGGCATTAACATTTAATAACAGTAACCGTAAAGTTTAAAAAAATAATTCTTATTTGTATGGACTCTTCCTAGCGCTGAAATGCTAATTCAAAAATAAACTCTTATTTCAAAGCTCGGTGAAGCTACTTTGAGACTCCGTTTAAGAAAATACTATTTAGCTGCACGATGCTAAAACTGTACTTTACAATACGAGGATAATAAGTAGCACCTTATGGTGCAGCGAAATTAGGGGTCTAACGAAGCGAGGTAACAGATATGAATCGATATAAGTTATAACAGAAAAAACAATTTCCGAAAATTCTAAAATATTCGCTTATCAAATTGGATCTACAAAATAGTGAAGAGTGAAGTATCTAAAACCAAAAATTTATTTAAGAGCTATTTTCCAGCTATTATTAAGAGATAAAGAGATGTTAAAAAAAACTTTTTGAAAATAATTATTTTACTACAATAACGTGAATATTTAGTTTGAATTATGATCGATTTCTTATGAAATATAGTATTCTTTTAACGCAAGCTTAAAAAAATTAAACAAAATAAATAATTAAACTTACCGTACAATTGTACTTGATGCAATCATTAAAGTACATACTGGCAGAAAACTTTTTTCTTATAACAACTGTTGAGCCATGAAGCAAACTTTGACCTACGGACATTACTCCGCCCGCAGTATGATAGAGCGGCAATGGAGTATAAAATCTATCCGATTCTTTGAATCCGGCCAAGAAATGGATTCCACTCGCAATGAACATGAATCTGAAAATATTTAAATTACCATTAACGATATTGTGCTTATAAAATTACTTAGTAATTGACAAAAACAATAAGCTACCTTGAATTAGTTATGACAGCAGCTTTCGGCAAACCTGTCGTACCACTAGTGTAAATATACATAAGTTTGTCACTATAACAACCTTTTTCTTGAATTACTGGTGCAGTACTGGGTGCTTCCGCAAGTAACTTATTCAATTCTCGACTATTTAAATCGTCGGAAGATTCTCCCGAGTCGTTCGATAGTCTATATAGTGGTATTTTGGAATCCAATGTTTGTACAACACCTTTGACAGCTACAAAAAGTAAATTTTATTCATTAAATTATGCGGTCATGAGCAATTTTTAAATTTTATACAAATTCACATTGTAGCACTGCATGGGTTTGAATCAACCTTTTATTACACTTTTCTGTGATGTAAGAAATACATAAAAGAACCGCGATGTAATATACCTAACAGGAAGTTTTGGTGCGTCAACTCAACACTATTTCGTTATTATAGTCTATTCGTATCACAAAAAAGAAGACACGTATGTAAATTAACACGCTGCCATAAAATTTGTTAAAAAAAATGCTGTGAATAATGTTTTATAGTTTTGCAAATTTAGGAACCAAAAAATCATAATGTGCTAGCAATGGCTTGAAAATCTTCAGTCACTATAGTATTTTTATACTAATAAGTGATAAATGCATTATTTAATTGAGCTCAGTAAATTTATAATGGAATACTGGAATGGAATCTACTATTTTCTTCATTCTTAAAGATTGCATTATTGTGCAGATATGCTCTAAAATTATTATTCGTCATGTAAAAAATTGTACTGTACCTTCCGCTAGACCAGATCCATATATTAGAGCTTGACATTTTGCAACATTAATACTATGCGTAAGGGAGGCTTTCCTCAAGTTAGTATTTATTAGCGAAGTAATAACTCCAAGTTTACTAAGACCCAACCAAATACAAACATACTCTGGAGAGTTTTCTAGAAAAAGAGCAACTGCGTCGCCTTTTTTGAATCCATGGCATTTGAAAATAAATGCAATTTTATTGCTGTAATCTTCCACCTAAAATTTATTTCAAACAATTTAGCTCATTTCAATTATTATAAAAGTAATAATTTACCTGCTGGAATGTCCATTCTTGATCTTCGAATACAATACAACATTTGTTAGGATATTCAATAAGATTTTGTCGAAAAACATCAGCAACACTTCGATCCTTTCTTTCATGTTTTTTTATGTTCCATAACAGACATATATAACGACAAATGGCTCTGTAAAATAATACATACATTTTGTTATTCTTTGTGATAAAGAATCTATAATTTTTACATCTTATAAGTAATCTATACTTTCATACATAAAGCAAGTAAATGATGTCAAAAAGATTTTATAATTAGATAGTACAAAAGTAATCAGTTAAAAATTGAGGTAAATGAGAATTAACATATTGATAAGTTTGAATCATGCGTTGAATAATCTATACCTGACTATATCTCAAGATAAAACTTGAAAATAAATGTACAGAAATGAAGTAACCAAATGTAATTTTAATTTATTCTTTAATAAAGTTTGATTTTTGTAAGCATAAGATTAGCTGATAATTTCAACTTGTAAAATGTCACTTTAAGCATTCAGTAGCTCAATTACATGTTTGTAAGAATTTATTTCATAATTGCAAAAATTGATTTCATCATATGAACTATATTTTGAAATAATTATGAATTTGAATGGATTAATTTTTACTTCAACATAATTGTGCAAACTATTTCATAAATATATAAAAATTGTAACACTAACCCAACATACTGATATATCAAGGTAAGAAAAAAAGAAAGTGAATCAATTTGCATACTAAGTATACAGCATAAAGTAATGGGAGGGATCAATAATTAATAGTTGATAAAACATAAAAGACTATCTAAATTTTATAGATTACATCTGACAGTGTCAGTACTAGCTAGTATAGGTATATATCAAATTACAGTTATGAAAGATATGCAAGTCATACTGCAGTAATTTTTGCATACCAAACTTGAGCTTGTTAACAATGTAAACAATATTATATACGTACTTTAAATCGCGCGGAGCTGTCCTCAAGGCGACGTAACACCAGCGAAGTCTGCCACCTGCGACGAAGTACGCAACGAACGCGACGAGACATAACTGGAGAATAAAGAGCTTGCCCAGGTAGAGCCACAGAACGGCAAGGACAGCCAAAACACTAGCTAAGAGCAACATTGCTTTGAGAGGTCGCAGGAGCGAACTGATGGCCGCATGCCAACGTCGTCGACTGCTGCTACTTCTACTGCTGCTACCGGGTGCTGTGGCCTCGGCCTCTAAACTAGTCTCTTGGCTGAGACTGACCAAGGTGCTGCTGCTTTCCAGACGTGGCTGTGGCTGTTGCTGCTGCTGTCCCGCTCCCAAGCTTGTTTCGCTCTCACCGCTACTGCTTTGAAGCTGCTGTGCCTGATAATGCGCTTCCCCTCTCTCTACGTCCTGTAAATAAATAAGACCACGCGTGATACTTTTACTCTTGGGAGTTTAAAGAACTGAGACGATTTATCCGTATACAGAACCAGTGAAAAATTATTAGAAAAATTATCATATTCGATATCTTTGTTTTACAGACTATTAAATCTGATTTACATACGTGAATATTTACATCACATTATTTTTTACGTGTTTGATCACTATATAACATAAGAGAAAATGGGTGATCGAATAATTAATCAATTAAAATTAAAGAAAATCATAGTATTATTGAAAAAGAGAACAAAACACGAAAACGCAAAAAAATCGAATTTTTAATTGGGTGTACTTTAAAAAATTTGCATTTTTTTTACAAATTATATTTTTTTCAGAGCATTTCAAAAATTTTAAATGTAGTCGGAAAAATACAAGTTTTATCGAATTTTTGTATTTCGGCAAAAATCCATTACGATTGACGTTTCAAGGGCAAAGTTTCGATCAATGAAAAATATCGGCTAGTAATCTACTTTTGAAAAACGAATGAGTTCATTGAATCATGGCAATAACTTAAACGCTGGGAATTAAAAATAAAAATGAATTAATATTTAGGAAATTAACAAAATTCGTAAATGAACATTTGAGCATAGTTGCGAAATAGCTTGGATTCGAGCTTAGATCGCTTGTCTCGTATTGGCGATTTCTCTCAAATTACGAAAAACCACGGTCGCGCTGATCGACTAATTTTGACTTTTTTCGTGCATCATATTAGACGTCCACAAAGCGGCTACATATACTTTATATACTACGCTTACTAGCTCATTAAAAATCAGCAGCTCGGCTTAATTAAATCAACCAGAGTTCATTCTTTGGAAAAAATTTTGGGCTAGCAAAAATTCATTACGAAACAAGTCCGCGATTCACAATGCTATAGTTATTTTACAGACTACGCAAAATTGTCTTTTTATTTTTGCCAAATAAATAAAAATTAAACCTTTTAAAACCATAACTTTGCTACTTATTTATATCTATAATATATAGATATTATTTTATTTTTTATAAATATATTTCTAGATAGAGAATTTTTTAAAAATCGTTTTGTTTAATTTTTTAAATTAATTATCGATCTTCACTTGGAAAAATAATGATTTAAAACAAAATTTTTATTATTACTGCAGTTAATAAAGATATTTGGCTAAATAAATCTCGTTCTATTATAGCTGCTTGAATAAGCGATAAATGAAATTATCGTTATAAATTTAATTTCAATGTTTCACTCTAATTCTGAACTCATATGGGTCATAGGTTAACACATTGTATTACAAGTCGTGAGAAATTCTAATACTAACCCAATTTTTCCTCGTATTTTCGTAATATTCGATTCTTAAACAAAATTTCTTGATTTTATTCGAAAGATTTGAGAATCAAAATAATTGCAAAGCGCACTTTTAGTCAGAATTTTATAAAGTAAAAATTCAATATCGTGCATAACGGTTTTTCCACACGTTGCCGATTGAAAACAAACGATAATTTCAATAATTCACGTGAAGCATCTAATTTGGAAAGTCTTGGTGGACAATATTCGAGTCAGTCACGTGAATCTTTAATTTTTCTAACAGGATTTTACTTACTTGTATACTTTTGTCCGAGCTGGTACTCTTTTTACTTCCATTAATCATCCTATACTAGATTTAAGAGTCAATAGCAGAACTGGTACGGACTCGCGAGTCGATTCGTTCATCAAATTACGTATTATATCAACAAACGATTAAAATTTCGAACTGTATCGTTTGCACGCCGCACTGCCTAAATAAATCGCATACACTGGCATAACTGATTGAACTCTAACACAGACCGTGATTTTACATTAAATTTATAAAAAGTATTAAATATTATATTACGCGGAAAGCCAGGTGAGCGTGAGCCTTGCGAAAGTTGTATAGTGAGCACACTGCAGAGCGTTCACCATGACTTCAGCACTCGTGGCCTCCTACTCCCTCTCTCCTGATAAATAATTTCTTGATACTCTTGTACAATAAATCACTCTTACTACATGCAATATTTTTTTTGTACTGTATTTCGTCAATTTCAACTATCATTTGTTCGTGCTCTTTTTTATCCCCAAATTCGTTTTTTTTTCATTCTTTAAATGTATTGATACATCTTAGGCAAACTCGAGCACATTATATAACACGGAGAATTACGGGAGTAAAAAATTACGTCCATGGATATGTTTTGAAAAAGAATCCTGTATTATTCAAATTCGTGATAATTTTCAATAAAACCACAAGAATATTTTTAAGCAAGAGGGTACAATCTATTTATCTATAAATATATTAGTTTAACTGCGAATGTATAAAATTATTCCATAACGATCAAGTTCAATAAACGTTACTCAATCTTAATTAAAAAACTACTTGAGTAAGAAAAATAAAAAATAAAATAGAAGTTGTATGCAACTCATTTTTCTTTATCACTGTTTCTGAGCTTGAATTTAAAAATTTAGCGGGAGATACTCATGTGTACTGTTGATAAGGGCAAGGTATATTGGCTAAAACCTACTGCTATACCGACCATTTAAATTGTTGCAGAGGGTTAATATCCTAAGTTAATGTCCAGACTTTTTTGGAATGGAAATTGTTTATTTTTTAATTCTCATAATAACTTCGAACAACAATATTTTGCCAAAAATTTGAAATAATTAAACTTTGAAGAAACATTTCCTGATAAAATTCGTCCGACTTTTATTTTTACTCCAATTTTTAGTTTAAATAATAAATGATTCGTTTATTTCATGGATAAAAACCAAAACACGATGTGTCGGTACAGCAGTGCACAGTATATCAATTAGTGTAATGTAGAGTGCCTTCAACTCTTAACATTAAAAAGACTAATTATAGATAACTGCAGGAGTAAGTATCAAGGACTTTTTGTAAAGAACATTAACAGATGTATCATAGACTATTTTGTTAATTTTTTAAATGTTCCACGCAAACCATAATTTGTGATAAAGCGTTCGTTCAAGTCCTCATGCTACCTAAATATTTCATCTAAAATAATAATAATTTTATTCTGTTTAAATTACTTTTATTGAAACTTTTCAAATTTGAAAATTCAGGTATGACTAATACTAGGATCGTATTGAGAATTATACGTGTATTTAAGTTATGTTGACTGCCTACGATAATAGTCAATCGTACTTCAAATATTCTCTACAGTACAACATTAAACGATTTTTCCGACGCAACTATTATATCGTAGGTAAACATATTTTAATGAAAACCTACTATTAAAAAAATTTCATTATTGACTGGAAAATTATTTAAATGTGTTTGAATAATGCCAAGTTAAATAATAGTTATTAGTCGTACACATATAATATACTTTAATTGGTAAGTTTCCCCGACATAGCGTTTACTAAGAGCAGCTGCAGCGTCAGTCTAATATTAGTTCGAGAGTCATCGCATGAAACCGAACGAGTTCGTTTACTTTAGTACAAAACTCAACGGCGTCATACTTACACACTACAATAATGTCTGGCTCTCGTTTTATTCACCGGGGTATGGACAAATTTTCATCTTGAACCGTTGCAGCAATTAGCACTTACAAAAAAATCTTATCGCAAGTCTTTTACTCAAAATGTTTTTTAAGAAGCTTTCACTGTAAGTTTCCTAAAAAGTACTTTTTCACTTCTATTTCTAACGTTTCAATTTACACGTGAATGCAAAAATTATTGAAAATTGTAAAGCACTTTTAACGATTTAAAATTTACAATCCAGTATAGTTTAACACAAGTTAAAGAATGGATTGTCAATAATAATAGTATAATAAGTTTAAAATAATAATGTACTTTACTTTAGTTCAGTTTTTCGAGTGAAGTATTTAATTTTACAGTATTAACGATTTGTTTTCATGATAATTTTATGGATACATCTTAACAATCTTATGGGTGGTTCCATGCATATTTGTTGTTATTTTTTCTAGCCTTTGCTTGTTTTTGTAGACTCTATTTAAGGTTGTTTAACATAATAGATTCCTCTTAATTATTTTATAAAGATATTTAAAAATCAGCGTGATGTGTTTAATCATTAGTGTAATAATCAGTTAGATTGTTCACAACAGAACTTTGATTGATTTTGGATTGAGTACAACACCATTGAAAAATGTATCTTAGTACTTCAGAATATAGTTATTTCAATCGTTATGCTAAATATTATAAATTTAAGATGAAGGATGCAATTATACCGAAACGGAATAACGACCTAGTGGCTTCTAAATCAAAACCATCCCTCGAAATTTATCGACCACCGGGTAAGAAAATAAAATGTAATAAAATAATAAAACTGTGTAA
This sequence comes from Trichogramma dendrolimi, assembly GCA_034770305.1. NCBI lineage: Eukaryota > Metazoa > Arthropoda > Insecta > Hymenoptera > Trichogrammatidae > Trichogramma > Trichogramma dendrolimi. Next base: position 476,286 of record JAPMIB010000121.1, on the reverse strand, counting down.
ACCGCAAGAATGGAATGATCATTTTTCACACCGAAATAAATTGAACCATTAAAAAATAATTTTTACTTTTTAACAGGCGTTAGAACAGACGGAATAACGATTCATACGACAAATCCGCAATTAAATGTACATGCCAAAGAATTTACAATGAAGCAGAACGATTTTCATTCACCAAAGTAAGATTGTTCTATATCCTATTAGCTAACTTACTTTTTGATAGAAATACAAATCTCTAACGGCAACTTTTGTGCTATCTTTTTGACAGATCCCACATGTTTTTGAATAACATGCATTCTCTGCAGCACAGCAAATCTAGTGGAAATATTCACCGATATTTTTATCAGCAGCAGCAACAGCAAAATCATCTTCAACAGCAACAGCAGCAACATCAGTATCCTTTTCAACCCCAGATGTTATCTGGATCTCATAATCACTTGCCTAGTTTTCATCCCATGGCAGCACCAATGCATCAACCACATGTTTTTAATGTTTCTCCAAACAGTAACATTATGCACGTGAGGATCTGTTTACCCATTATTTTTGAGAAAATGAATGCATTCCATGATCGATTTTCATAATAATGATGATGATGGTAGCTATTAAGCAAAATTAGCATCACCGTTTTAGTATCAATTTTAGAGATTTGTACTGAAATAAATTGATCTATCACATCAAGAAAATTCGTTTTATAAGCCATGAAAACTGATAATTAATTTTCAGTTTTCACGATACGTGAAATAAACTTTGATGCAATATGGCGATAGATCAATGTATTTTAGTTTTTATATATAATATTAAAAATTGAATGTTTCATATTGATATTTGAGTTCGAAAGTGACAATTTGGTTTTCAAATAAACAATTCTGTCAATATATTTTTCAGTGCTTGACAGTAATAATTATACTATTTCTTTTTTAAATAAGCTATTTTCTTCATCTTGCTAAAAATTAAAACGATTTAAATACACAAATGGGACTTTAAATGTAGTAAAAAGTATTATTCTTTTATAGAATGCTGGTAGGGTACACTTTTGCGTGGATAAGTATGAAGTAAAATCAAATCTTAAATCAGGAAAACTTATGAAATCATTATCATTTGCCTCTTCGCACGATTTGAAACGCTCCAAGAGCTTTTGTTCAGCAGAAAGTTCGACAGCCAGAGCAGTAAATATCACTGCTGCAGTGGAGATGGGAAAATTTCCATCTGCAATTTATCAGAGACTGCTGAAAGCAATTGACGGTAAATACTGCATGTAAAATTACAATTTTTGCGAGCTAATTGCTGATCTGAAATTAGATTTCATAAAAAAATTTGAAATGAATTTCATTTTAGATCCAAATATGTTGAGTGCTCGAGTGTTGATGGAACTTGTTCGGAATGTATTAGAGCGCGTGATGGAAAATCAGAATTACGCTGCCACAGCTGCGAAAATATGTATTCACATAATACAAGTAAATATAGAAGAATATAAAATAATATTTAGTGAGCATTTAATTAAAGTATCTTATTTTTTACAGAAAGAAGTCAAGGAAACTTTTCTTGAATCATTACTTAACACTTGTCAACAATGGTACCAAGAAAAAAAACAAATATATAAAAACTTTTCAGCTTTTATGATATTTTTGAACGAAATGTATTGTCAGGTAAATATTTTTATTGTAATTCATTCATAAAATTGAGTCTAATATTTAAAAACAGCTCTGATACAGTTCATTGAGTCAATCAATGCAATGTATCTTCAAAACCATTTTGTAAAGTGCAGTTTAGTAACTTATATTAACTTGTTGATCCGAAGTTGAAACGTCGTCAACTTCAATTAAAAACGCAACAAGAAGGAGTTCCTCCTGGAAGAGTTCTCCTCACTTTACTTTGGAAATGTTGCCAAGATTGTCTTTTTCCACCAATTATCAATTCCCCCGAAGAGGTATGATTCTTTAAACTTCTAGAGTGTTTAACACTTATTTGAATATTCATTCGATAATGTTTATGAAAAGATAAACATCGTTTTTATTTTCACGTACAGATTCATTGTCTTTTTTACATTTTGACATCTGTCGGAAAAGATTTGTCACAGGAACTTCCAACTCAATTGCAACAATTACTTGGCAATGTTCGAGATGCATTTTTAAATGAAGATATAACTTCTCCTGCAGTTCGTAAAACCTTGTTGCAATTAATAGAACTTCAAGCAGCGCACTGGCAATTGACCGCGCCAGCAGTTGTTTACTATTACCCTGGTTCAACCTGACAGCAAAGAACTAAATAAATTTAATGGTTATATTCGATTACTTTTCTATTTTTAATAATATCATAACAAAATATATTTTTTTAAATCCATCAGGGGCACACTTCCATTGCAGGAAAATCAGCAGGTCAAGGAACTATAATAATCTTAGTGCAGTTTTTTTGCAAAGTATCGTAAAATAAATATAAATCTGTACCGTCAAAAGAACCGACTTCAAAATTTAAAAAATCGGAACGTCATTTGAAACTTGTTCAATACATGTGAAAATGGAGAAAAATATATTTTGTACGCACACCTTTATATTATACAGCACAAAAAGTTGCCATTAAAATTTGAATGCTATAGGCTGAATGTTTTACTGAGATTTCGTTTTTACAAGGTTACACCATTTTGATATCAAAGGACTTTGTTTTGCTTAGCATAATGAACAAAAACTCATTTTTTAATAAATTAATTTATTTGAATCCAAATATGCTTATCCTATCCTATCCTGTAAGAGTGGTGAGGTTTTTAGCGTTAGCAGTTTATAAGCGCAGTGATTGGTTGTTCAGTAGCTTGCTTTTGTATAGTAGCGCGCAAATACGAGTGTTGTAGTAAGTTGAGAAAGTGGAATATTAGTCTATTGACGGCTGAAGACTAATTTTGATTGTATTTCTCGAGGAAGCGCTATTTTTACAGTTTATAACATAATCTTTATTTTATTTTTCTATTTGTAGATCAATAGTATCGCAAACACCTCGTCGTCATATGAAAATTTGTTAAGATTCATCGACATCACAAACAATTTTTACTAATTGACAAATACGTTTATTATTGACATGGCGTCAATTCGGCCTAATTTTATCCTTTTTTCTCAAGATGTTCGATGACGATCAAAACACCAGACGCTAGTTTCCATTTAAATTTATCAACTCATAGCCATTAACCACCACCATTCAAACAACTTCAGCCGTTCTAATCCTTTGGTGAAGTAACTCTAAGTAGGGAAAACAATGATAGAGAGATCAGTAACACAATTGAAAATAATACAGACCTCAATCGGCTGAAAATTCGCATCGGCTCATTGCAGCAGTGTTAGCAAGGTTTTACTGTATTTTAATCAGGGTTTCTTTCCCGAATGCACAGTGCTGGAGGTGGAATTGGAGGACACGAATGATTGTGGACGTCGAAGGTGCTTCCTAAACTCATAGGTTCGTGAAGCCTTGGCCTCACTTCGCTCACACAAAAGGCAGGAGGGCGCCTTTGCCAGATGTCCCTCCTAGCCAGAGTTGTGACAGCACTATGTTCGGTCGCTACACGCACATCGGGTAGAAAAGTGCGTTCGATTCAAAATCGGTAACAACGAGGAGCATTGGACCTTTCACGAATTCGACATTTGACCCATCTAACTCGGACCTGTCCGAGCTGCAACTCGCCTTTATTGCCAGCTAGTCTGGCAGCGCGCAGCAAATACTATTTGGGTCGCCACGTATACCTTATACAAGAACTTGACTATCTAGAGGCAGTTCGCAGGCACCCTCCAGTCAGTGGCGGGTTGTGGAGCACGTCAACCACGCCATGGCGTGGAGAGAATTTTCGTCATTTTCGTTCTTTCATTTTCGTCGTGCTGGTCTGCCATTTGTCGTCCAAACCTCCCACAAGTCGGGACATGCCTGTTTTCGCTTGCTGTTCCGTTAATGTTGAAGTTTTTGTATCTATTCTTTTTACTTTTTCGGATTATGCTGTGCGACGTTTAAGCTTTACACTTTACAGGTTGATTGTTATTTGTTATTTTTTCTTTTTATTTATTTTAGGTAGCTGTTTTCCCACTCATTCCATTCTCCTTTCCCCCGACCTATACTCCCCGACAGCACTATATATAAGCAGCCGTGGGCACTGGGCAGTCAGAGCAGCTCATTCAGTTTTCGCTTTTCGAGGTTTACGAAGCTTCCGTGTAGACTCATTTACTTTCACTCAAATATATTATTTGTGCAATGTGTTTAAATCGTCAGTACACGTCGAGCCGTCGAACTGTATGCAGATCAATTACATCGATCGGAACAAGTGATATAAAGGAAAAAAACTATTTTACACTATGAGCGACTGGGAGTTGTGTGATAACATGGATCATCTTAACAAATCCAACGTATTGAAGTTGAGGAGCCTACGAGAGAAAGTTGATTTTTACACCGAAAAAAGTCAGCTTGCATTTTCCCGTCGATTCAACAGTTTATTCAGAAAATGGAAAAAAACAACTTCCAAATCTTCTAGACTCGGGAAGAAGTTGATGGGCTTCTCTCCAAGGCCATAACGAAGAAGGGCAGGGGCACAGAAAATTATGAAGGAAGACGTTTCATTGAATTTGTGATTAGTTCTGGTTATAAAGACGTAGGGTAAACCACCTAGTTATCGGACACTTAAGAAAATTTCCTATTATAATCGATTGAGGGAGCTTACTCGTTTAATAAAATTTTTTTTTGAATATACCATCTTTTAGCAAATTTTCTGCTCTTTCTGATGCATATATTTATTTTTTCCTACAATAAGTTTTTCAGCTATTTTGAGAGGAGTTTCTAAAAAAAACCCGAAAACGTTAGTTTTCGGACACTTTTCATTTAGTTTACGGACACCCTAAAAATTAGCTTGTAAATCAATAATAAAGTTCAGGTGAGTAATAGAAATAAAATTAATAAACCAAAAAGGCAAAAAAATTGTATATTGAACCGTTTTTATTATGTTATTAACAATAAAAAATTATTTACAAATTTAATTTTACAACTTTTTTTCTGTTTCTCGACCCTTCTTTTTTCGGCTTTTCGAATTCATCAATAATTTCCCTTTTAATTTTTTTTCTCATGGTTCTTCTACTACTAATTGATTCCTTGATGAAATCGTTTTTCTTACTTTGTCAAATTTTTTTATGGCTTTTTAAATCTTTTGACGCTCTTGACTTACTTTCCTTTTAATTTTTTTGAATAATTCTGCTTCATTTTGGTCTTCAGCTTTTTGAATTTTCTATAATAAAAAAAATTAACATCTTTCCACAAAATTTTTAAATTATATTTTAGAAAAACTACTGGCAAAGTTAAAAAAAATATTCATTCAAAATGCATAAGGGAAAAGCAGTGCGCCATTTTTAAGGTTTAGCTAGTCAGCAGGTATGGAAATAGAGTACTAGAGCATTAAGAAGTACCACCACAATTTTCAACCAAAGTTTTCGAAGGACAAGATGACTTGGGGACCCGTGTTTATGCTGCGAGGTTAGATATAAACACTATTTTCGGGCTGTCCGATAACTAGCATATTAGAAAAATCATTAAACTCTTCGGACACCCGTCCGAAAACTAAATTTTCTTCAGTTTCTTCAGTCAATAACCGGACACCGAAATTTTTATTCAATTTGACCCGTTGAAAATAATAAAACTATGGGAAATTGTTGTAAAAATGCTTCTAAACATGCTCCATATATTTATTTTGATGAATAATGAACTTTTCTAGTAATTAAGTCCAATTTACGCAAACGACTTTCTAAAGGATTTTCGTAAATTTTGGTAGTTTATCATACATTGTTAAGGTAGCCTGCAAATCTAATTAAATTATAATTGATATAATAAGCCAATCTTTTTTTAAACTATGTCATTTTAAAGAAAATTGCACGCTGAATTCATTAAAAACAACCGCGCATCGCTAGAAGTAAAGGTTCTCTTATTATTCTAACTCAAAGTTGAAAGTGTCCGAAAACTAGCGGTGTCCGATAACTGGGTGGTTTACCCTATCACAGCATAACATCGAGCGGCCAGACTCATTATGGGCTACAACGATCTGAAGGACGTTGCTAGACAACTTTTCAAAATATAGGGTGAAGTGGCTAGTTATGGGCCGCCCTCTAGTTATGGGCCACTGTGAGCTATTATTTGAATAAATAAAAATAAAAATTAAATTTTGACTCTAAAATTTTTTCCCTATTTCTATTAATATTATTCGTTCAGAAAAAATGAACAGCTCTACTTATGGACTGCTAAATTTTTTTTTATAGGATTTATAATTCTGCCCTGGCCCATAACTGGGCTATCCGGTAAAATTTTCCATCCAGTTATGGGCCACATGTAATAATCTTTAATAATATTTATTTAAACGGTTTAATTTAATTTTTAAGAATGACAGAAGTTTTCTCATACATTTCGAAACACGTATGTTCATTTTTTAGACGTTCAGTGCTCGAAAATAAAAATTGAACCCAGTCCTTAGTTCAGAATGATTGGTGTCCCAGTAGGGTGGCCCATAACTAGTTGATTCGCATTTTTTTGCTTTAATCACTTCTTGAGAAATATTATTAGCTATTTTATGTCAAGTATAAGTATTCATTCGAAAGGTTACCTTTTTTGCTTTCAGAAGCTATTTTCAGACATTTCTTTTTATGTTATGCATAATTTCTATAAGTATAAGCAAAGTGAAAATTTTTCTTAGGTGGCCCATAACTAGCCACTTTACCCTACGTAATAAGGTGATCGCAGTTTTCAAATTATTCAAGAAAAGCGCCCCGCCGTACCCCACTTTTTCCTTCATTGTAAGCCAAGTATCGATGACAGCTGTCTGCTATCGCCAGTATTGCGCAATTCGCAGTGCGGTACGGGGTACGGGCCTTTGACAGCCTTTACAAATACTTTAAAAAACTTTCGGTGCATTATAGCACCACTTCTAATTTCGATCAGTAAACCGATGAATTAATGTTTAAAGTACTGCGTAAAACATTCATACGTCACAATCGAACAAGTTTTATCAGGTGCTTCTCAAAGTCGGATACGAAGGTTATCGGGGCTTATAGTGGCTTGTGTAGAAAAATTATGATTCACTCATTGAATACTTAAGTTAACTTTCATATAATGTGATTCATAAGTACTCAATAATCTATAGGTTTTCATTAAAACCTTATAAACATAGGTGGTAATTAGATTATTGAGTTAAAAATTGTGTGCCATGCTAAGCAAATTATTTTCTACTCTCAAAACAAAATGATAGTGTAGACAGTGTAAACATTAGTCTTCAATAGTCCCTATAACTATTGAGTTTTTGTTCAAGTCAATTTAAATTAATTTTGATACCTCAGAATGTATTCTACATTAACCCCTAAATGCCGAATTGTCGAATCTGACTTAAAGTGCAAAAGTGGATGTGATTATTATGGCAATGCTGCTTGGCAAGGTTATTGCAGTGTTTGTCATCGGAAAAAGCAACGAGCTTTGCAAGAAGAACGGGAACGTGAAGCACTTCGCCAAAATCGCGATAGGTAATTTTACTCACTAGAAATTTTTATCAAATTTTAATGACTATGTCTTTGCAGTGAAAACGCCGGACTTGTTGATCAGAAGCTCCTACAGCAAGATAAAAATAAATCTAAATTGAATGCATTTTCAAGACTCCGAAAATTGCCCTCGAAGGGGCAGGAGCAAAAGTTTTTATTGAGAGAATTGTACAATAGCAACGCATCTGATTTGGATAAAATTCGCGCTGATAATCAAGACTTGTTGAAAGTATTGGATACAGCGCTTTGAAGGATTTGCAGCGAAAAATGGATCATTTTCTTATTGAAATTCTAGAAGCTAAGGATAGAAAAAAAATTGAAAAGCTGTCAGATCTGACGCAGATATTTTACCAAAATTGCTCAAAAAGTTTAGAAGAAAAAGTTGATCAAAGAGGTGATACTTTTTTCTTTGTTTTATGATTGTAATAAAATAAAAGTAATGGTTTAACTTTTTATATAGAATTTTCGTTGGAAGTAAAAGAACGATTACTCGATTATATTGAAAAATATACTATGACAATGTTATATAGATTATTATTTTGCCCTCCATTTACAAACGACAAGGAAAATGATCTGGAAATTCAGAAAAGAATAAGACAATTAAATTGGGTGAGCGTCAAAAATTTAGAATGCAAAATTCATGAAACAAGTGTTGAAGTCAGAGAACTTGTATACACATCAATGATGGGTAAAATTCTATTTTATTTATGTTATTCTTCTTTTGTTGTTAAATACCTAAGCTTCAGTGAAAAAGAATATTTTCTAGAATTTTTATTAAATATTTTTTTAAAACAAGGCATCATTGCCAAGAGGACAATAAAAAAGACTTGTTTAAAGAAATATTCAATAAGAAACTTCTTTTAAAAATGTTTAATTTCATACTAATCTTGGTATCTTTTAGAAAAAAATCTAACCATCAATTTTTAATTTCTACAGATTTATTAAATATGGATGCGGCTAAAGCACCACAAGAAAAACTCGCATGTATTGTACACTGTTGTAGTAATATATTTTTACTACTTCAACAATCAGTGGGAGGACCAGCATCTGCTGATGAATTTCTTCCAGCTTTAATCTTTATTGTGCTAAAAGCAAATCCAGCTAGATTGAAAAGTAACATAAATTTCATCACTAGATTTTGTAATGCTAGTCGATTGATGACTGGAGAGAGTGGATATTATTTTACAAATTTGGTAGATTATTTTTATTGCCATTTATTGAATTCATTGATATATAAACAACACAATTGTTAAATGATTACTTTTTTAGTGCTGTGCTGTATCATTCATTGAAAACTTAACGGCAGAATCTTTAAATATGACAAAAAGTGATTTTAATGCTTATATGTCGGGGGAAGGAGTACCTGCCAATACATGGGAATCAGCTCTTATGATCTGTGAAGTAAGTACTCTGTTAAACTATTTATTCTGTAAAGAATGCATTTCAAATGAAATTTATTTACAGAATTTACACCTAATTTGTGAAGATATCAATCTACTTCAAGAGCTAAAAAATGAAAATGAGAAAATTTTTGTAGAATCTAAAAACTTAGAAATAGATATGTTGGATTTTTGTAATAAAATACAGGTCGATGTGATTGATGCATTAAATAAATCCTCTCTCAAGTTCAGTACAAATCAAAAAGTTTCACTACAGTTGGATGGTAATGTCAGTACCAGTTTGCGAATGCCTTCACCAGTGGCAAGAAAGGTAAACAATTATAAGATCACAGTGGAATTTATTTATAAACCACATAATTTTTAAATTGTAGATGGATAATGAGCTACCTGAAAATCATGTACAACAAGACATGAATGAACCAAATAATTTTAATTCAACTTTATTGCAAGAAAAATCTCCATGTCCAAAATCTCTTTCAGATAATAACTGTAGTACAAAAACACAAATTCATAGTGATAGTGGTGATTTGAAACATGATGATTTTGATGATGCCAGTAATGATTTAATGAAAAGTAATTCAAGTTGCAGCTCATTAAATAATTCTGAATGTACAAATAAAAATTTGTCATTTTCTTCAATACCAATGAATATGATATCAGAGGATTATCATGGGTTTTCTGTGCAAGGTTCTAGTATTCCAACTATTCCATGTAACACAGGAGATTTCGCTTTTAATTTGAATGTGGAAGATAATTCCAATAAATAGTATTTTTTATCTTAAATTTAGTTAAATTCATGCTATCAAATAATTGTATATCTTGGAATTGTAATTACTTTTTATTTGCTAAATATTATTGTGCGGAAAAATCATGTAAATATTTTATAACATATCTGTATGAAAAAAAGTATAAATGAACTTATTAAGTAAGTAAATAAAGTAAGAGATATTTCTGAGAAGATTCTTTTTCGATCTTTTGTTCTTAATTAAATTAGCTAACATAAATTTAGAATGCATAAAATTTAAAAATTGTATTAAGTTTTAATTGAAAACTAAAACTTTTATCTGGAAAATCGTTAATTGCACAATTTTTTGACTTGGTTTCATTTATCTTGTTGACAGTGCTTCTTGAAATGACATTAAAATTGATTTTCAATTAACGACTCGAGTCATAGAATCCGAGTACCCGAAATGCCCCGATCTCTGTATGATGACAGCTGTGAACGGTTTTATTAATATAATGCTGAGTTTCTAATTCTGACTAGTCGTTTCTAGGACTAACTCGAATGAAGCAACCAATATATTTTGATATTATGATTGAGTTGAAAAAGTTTTTGGTACTAAAAAATATTAAATTGACAGTGGCAATTTTTACCTTATGCGTGAAAAATCGTTAAAATGTGCCCGCATTCTACATGTTGTCTTGTTCATGAGTTTATTTCATCTTCTTGCTTCAAAATTCCCTTATTGCACGTGAATCAATAAAACCGGCATCGCTCAGATTTTCGTAAATTATAAGAAGACTTCACCGCTGTTACCATTTCATTTTTCGCTTGCGAGCGTCTCAAACTATCAACAGAAACCAGTGAAACAAATAAATACCGATACTTTTTAGGGTTATTAGACGACGAGCTACTAAATCAACAGGACATCCATGTAATGATCCAACTTCTAAGATCAGTAAACTTTGCAAAGCAGCAGCTATCATCTGTGATTCTGTAAGTACTTTGCATGGCGACTCTAGTTCGTAATAAAGTGGAGGCCAATCATGCTCGATTACTAAATTAACAAGCGTCGATAAAATATACTTGTTTATAATAGAAAAAATGAAGAGCATTTGTAAATTCGCAGCTTAACGAATTCGCTTTACGAGTGTGTAAAATTACGATCGAAAATGTTGTGACAATTCTGTAGCTTCAAACTAGTGGCTTAACAACTCACACTAACTGGGTGGTTCAGAAAACTTGCCAAAACCTTTCAGGTAAATTTATTTGAAACCTATGCCAGAAACATAATAGAAACTTATAAGCTTTTCAACTCGCTAGAGATACTCGGGAAGTTTCATTGAACGTTCTTTAAATAAGCTACCGGTAATTCTTCCTAAACACACGTGCAAAAGTTTCGACGAAACTTCCAAGATGAGGAATCTGACGCGGAAAATTTCAAATAATCTTCCTGATAACTTTTCCGCATCCGTGCAGTAAACTTCATACTTTACTTTCCAGCCTAATTTTAGAAAACATAATTGTACATTATGAAATTATTAACAAAATTTTCCGAAGCATCATTTAGAAAATATCAATGAAGTCTTTCGAACATAAGTCTCTTTTAACTATTACACACGTTTTTATACAGAAGCACGATTCCAGCAAAAAAGCTCCGGACCTACTCTGTTTTCAGTCTCACACTCTTTTTCTTTCTTTTACGTTATTCGTTGGAGCAATAAATAAAGAGTCGTAGAGATCTAAGCTATCTGTAGTTTGATTTTAACAAGCTTTTGACAAATTTTTAAACGTTTGAGACATTATCACTTAAAAAATAGTATTTATGATAAATTCAAATTATTTGAATAGATCTGACAGCGGTTGTGACAGAAACTGTCAATTCTCTCTGAAAGGATATTCCCTATGTTAAAAAAGTAGATTTTAAGTTAGTTTTTTTACAATTTTTTTATTCTATTTACAATATGTATCAAGTGTAACTAAGAGTTATTTTTAACATTTTTAAACTCATACTTATGTATAAAATATTTCAATAAACAAAAATGTAAAAAAAGTTAATAATTTAAGATTTATATTTTACAATATACTAATACTGTATAACAAGTACAACAAAATCTCTTAATTCTATCGTTTTAAATATTTTTATCTTACAAAATTTTTTTTCAATTACAAAAAAAACAAATACTTTTCTCAAAATAATCTATTATGCAATGAAATGGGCATAGTTGAAATGCTAATTATGAGATGCTCTTTTACCATTCATATAGTCTATCCATCTCTCTGCAGTTGTTAAAAATATTGGATCATTATCAATTGTATTTAATAAAAGAAGTTGATTTACATGAGTCGAATGGTAATCCCATCGAGCAATATTAGGAGCTATTTTCAGTGTAAAATGTCTAAGGTCATATGTTGTCCCAGAGCCAGTGTCAAAAAGAGTAAGCATATTTTTTAAAGAGGTCATGCCTCTATTAAACAATTGTTCAGCATCTTTGGCATCTTTTCCAGATGCAACACTCTTAAGATCATACAGGCCAATCAATGAATAAATAAAACCGTTAAGTATAAAAGATGCAGGAGTGGTTGGGTACTCTTCATACCACACATATTTATCTAAAAAATATGCTGCAACCCCGCCTTTTGCTGATAATACATGGAATGGTTGAAGTCCTCTAATAGCTGCTTCCAGATATTTAGTTTCTCCAGAATTATAAAAAGCTCTAGATAATACAGATAAAGCATGTCCTTGACCCATACTGGAATACCTGAAGAAAAATTATGTGAAACTTAGTATGTATATTTATTACATGGAAAAATTTTAAAATTTAATTTATAAACATACCACCCAGGTTCAAGAATAGCCATACCATTGGCAACTTTTCGTTTAACAGGATTAGGCCATCCTCCAGAAGTAATATTCTGATTAGCCACAAACCATCGCGCTGCATCAAAAAATTGCTCCATATGTTCACTAGTAGATAGAGTAACATTATCTATCATACCTGAACCATTTAATATTATCCTAACAACTTTTAATTTTGATCTCAAAAGTTTTCTTTTTGTTTTATCAATAAAATTTAAACCCTTTTGTAAATCAATAATTAGATCCCTAGTTAAGCGTTTCCATTGATTATATACTTGTCCGATTCCATAGTATATATTATTTTTGTTTGAATTCAAGACAATATTATTACTTACATAGTGTAAATAATAAGTATCTTTTCTATCTTTTAACTGTAATTCAACAGTTATACTGCTATTATCTATTAAGCATAAATCAAGCTTTAAAGTAAGTTTTAACATATAGTCCAAGTTCAGAGAAATACCAGAATCACTTGTTTCCAAAGACTCAAATTTGAACACATAACTATTAACTTGCCTATCATAAATCCTACTAACAACTGAACCATGAGGAACAAACCAATTTGGTTTAACAGTATCTGCATTTTCAATAACTATTTTTACAGATTCTGGTTCTGTAAGATTTTTACTATAATGGGATAATGCAAATTGTGCTATTTGAGTTGGGTAATAGTAGCCTTGGCTTTCCCATTGAGTAGAAATTGGAACACCGTCAACACCACTTATACATTTTACTCTTTCTCTAACTTCAACATTGTAATTTTCAAAAGTCATAAATACTCCTCTAGGATCATATTTAGTTTTTTGGTCAATAATTTTTGAATAGCTGTGATACCAATCAAATCTTGTTAATCCATCATTTGTTACTACTTTTCCATAAATCTGAAATGAATTGAATTTTCAGTAAAAAATGAATTGAATTATAATAATCAAATAATATTACCTCAAAATATTTTTTTAAAAAAGAAAATGGAACATAAATTTCATCTCCTTCTTTACGACAGCTGATTGTTTCTCTGCCATTTATCAAACATCCAATTTCTTGATAATTGAGATCATTAAAGTTATTCTAAAAATCAAATTTTTTTATGAAACATTGAGAGATTAAGTGCTATTAATACATTTACTTACTTTTTGTTGAATTTGTGATTTCCAAATTTTGTTATTTTTTATAAAAAATGTACTACATCGGTTCCATGATGTAAATAAAGAACTAAGAATTGCCACTAATACTAATAATACTAAAGTTTTAAAATTGACCCTCATCATCATGTACAACCTGTATTTTAATTAAAATTAATGTATTTGTTGTGCACATGAATAAATTTGTATTGAAAGTTTTATAGCTTACATTATTGTTAGATTGGAATTGCTTCATCAACTTTTGAGAAGAGTTGAAAAGCATTTTACCTTGACATGGCAACAAGTCACAGCAATTGAACTCAAAAAAAGGCATAATCATAAAACTACAATAATGTTGCAACAACATCATTTAAGTACAATCTTGTAAATCTTCCACACAAGTAGCTGACAATCTCAAAAAAAAGTACAGTTAACATATTGATTGCAGAATATAAATATGACTTGGATAGTTTGAAGTTATAACTATAAAAGACTCCAAGTCAAGTTCTAAGTTTGGATACTTTAAAAGTTGAAAATAAAACTTTTTTACTGCATTAGTAACAATAAATATATTAAGTTGTAAGTAAGGTAAAGTGTTTTTATCCACATAGTATTCACGATTGACTTCATCACATAAACTAGTCTTCGGCTCATTCTTGGTTGTTACAATGCCATCTCTTGATAGGTAAGGATATTAACACACCGCCGGACTCCGGAGTGGCAACGCAACGCACTGAACGCACATGTTTGAGAATTGCTATGTTGACATTAGTCTGTCGTACATGATTCGATCGTTTACAAAGTTGACAAATTTATAATAATATTCTAAAATTTATAAATTTTCGAAACCAATATTCATTTAGTCATCATGAATAATGTTAATACAGACAATTATCAACCATGTCCTAACCTCACAAGTACATTCAAAACTCCTAAAGTTTATTGGTATCAAAACGATTGTGCAATTTTCATTCGTATTATGCTAGTTGACGTTGAAAAATATTACCTGAAAGTGGACTGCGATACTTTAATATTTAGGTGAGACAACGAAAAAGTTTTCATCGTTTTTGTCTGTCCAAATAGTGTATAATTTTCATATGAAAGAACCCCAAAATACAATAACATCATGAGATTTTGATTATGTTGTTCAAATGATTTTGAAATTTCAGGACTTTATGCAATGATCAAAAATATTTTTGGGGAATAAACTTATGTGGAACAGTGATTGCGGAAAAAACTAGTCATAAAAATGTTGGCAGAGAAATTAAAATATGTTTAATCAAAGCTCATAAGTGTATGTTTCCTAAATAGTTTAGTTATCACAGATTTTCAAACATAATAAATTAATTTTATGAATACATTTTAAACAGGGAATGATTGGCCACGACTGCAAATGAATATGGAAAAAAATCAATTTATTCTTAGAGATCCTGACCATATTGTTAAAAAGAGCTGGGATAATCCTTATGTAAATACCGATGGTAATATTTTTTATTCTTAAAGTAATAACTGTTTTATAAATATTATGAAATCTTCATTTATTATTACTTTTTTTTTATTATTACAGAGAGAGAAAGTTTTGCAGAATATAAGAAACGCATGAATATCACAAATATTGGCCCACCAGAATCATCTGATTCTGGTTCAGAATCAGACGATGAAAAACTCATTGGATTTGATTTGTAAGATTTTAGAACAAATATTTGGGTAAAGATATTAGTTTTTTAAAGTATATTAACTTACTCGTTATACTTTGAACTTGAAATAATGAAAATAACTTATTTGATTATGATGTCAAAAAATATTAATATCAGTGTAAAGTAAGAAGCCTTTCTTCTTAGTTTTACTTGGCTGTGTATTTTTCATGATGCATAAAAATATTTTTGTATTTTGTACTTTTGTATAAAAAACATTACCATGTTAAAAGGTCATATTATCATTGATTTGATAATAGCTACTCTTATTAGGAAATTTGAAAATAACTGATTTTTGTTACAACCATTTGTACAAATTCATTTTTTAATTTAAGGAAAAATATGATTTATAAGAAAATTGAATAATGTCATTAAAAAATTTATATTTAGATACAACCAAATTTTTTTTTTCTAAGTATGAAAAACCTGTTTTGTACTTTACTACAAATTCGTTTCAAATATTACACATAGTTACACATTTGCTAGAAATGCATTTTAGAAAAAAATTGAATATAAGTAAATGAATACTTGTTGATTATTCTTTTTGAATAAAAGTAATAAGATGGCTTATGGCAAACTATTTTACACTCAAAATCTAAACAAAATCTTGACAAGTGGATTATATTGTTCAACTACATACATAGATACACTTTACCAAAAATGCAAAGCTTAAGTTTTCAAATTCTGATTGTATTTCGTATTGATGTGCAATATAATATTATTACAAAAAGCAAATTCGTGTTAAAATTTGATACAGAATACTACTTTTCTTCATACCTTGACACGAAAGTAAAATTTTCCTGTCACTGAGCGGTCGGGAAATTCGACTTTCATGCCAAGGTATGGAAAAAAATCGTATGCACGACACAGGAGACACTCTTTACTTTTACTCCCTTGTTGTGTAATATACTATTGTAGTTGAAATATTTATTAATCAATCGGAAGTTTAATTTCGTTGATCATAATTCTTAAACATATTGTTTCCGTAAGCACCATTTCTCCTTGTGCCATTTATGATTATATCTATAAATCCTCACGATCCATTCGAATGAGAATTTGATTACGGTGGATGCCTGGGTTACGCATTTAAATGTCTATTTTTACTTTTTCACGCATTTAGTAGTGATGAAAGAATTGGATTATATTTTTGTAGTAATTATGATACTATTTATAACTTTATTTTCGATTCAGTGAAGATTATTTTTCAAATAAAGAGCAATTGGAAGTAATTTAATAAATCGCGACGAGTGAACAAAACCGGTTGATATTTTTAAAACTTGTCTATCTCTCAGCGCGCCGTAGAATCATTTTTTACCTTCATTTATTTTTTAGCGATAAAATAATTTATATGAGAAAATTTATAAGAGGAAAATATTTACAGAAAAATGATTGTTGTTCTTTATAGGCCTATGAATAAAGTAATTTCTTCAATAACACTTTATACCTTATTACTATTTACTAATTTAGTTAGTCTGAATTTTCATTTCACGATTTGTAAATATTATTTGATTCAAATTAGTTAGTTTAAGGTGTAGTAAACATTATAACAGAAAGACCAATCATTAACAGATCTACAAGCGAGCAAGATGGAACCAAGTAAAATGTTTAGCTGTGTCGTCAGGTAATTTTCATTTTATTTGAATCACATTAAAATTTTATAACACAATACTCAATCGTGTTTTAAACATTTTTAGAATAAAAAAAGAACCCATTGATGTGTCCTTTACTGATAATGAGTACGATATCATTGACACGAAACTTGACATTAAAGATTTTCAATTCTTCAAATTTTCACAGAAAAATCCAGTAAGTTCTAATCATTATTGAATACGATTATATGGCCAACATTCATTCATGAAAAGTTCACTTGGGTTATATTTTATCCAGGTACATATGCTTCAAAAATCTGACGAAAATCACGAAGGTGATCTTGACGAGTTGGCAATCGAGTTTGAATGTCAAGAGGTGAAGCTCAACATGGATTTTATTAGCAGTTACAAAAATTGAAGATTGCTCACAAAATCTTTTGCAGAGAATGGAAGATGGAGATGGCTATCAAACTCGAAATAAAATTAAAGTAGAAACTTTGGGAGCAGTAAAAAAAGAATCATTTGTGGAGGACGACGCAAAACAATTGAATATGGATTTCGACCGTGATGTCAGCGAGCCAAGAGAGGAAAGCAGTGTCACAAAAGAGTTTACCGATAACCATAGATTCGATACGCAAACCATAACGACGCGTAGTGGTACTGTCATTGCATGCGAGATATGTAGAAAGAAATTCTCTAACAAATGGAATCTCAAAATCCACATCGATTCGATGCATAATGGTGTCACACACGCATGCGATATATGCGGTAAGACATTTTCACAAAAGGGTTATCTAAAAAACCACACCATTACAGTGCACAAGGGTGTCCCAAATGTTTGTCATACATGCGGAAAGTCATTTGCTGCTAAAAACAATCTCAAACACATCGATTCGGTACATAATGGTATCACCACGCATGTGATATATGCAGAAAGAAATTCACTGAGAAGAGCAATCTTACAAAACACATCGTTTCGGTGCATGCTGGTATCAAACATTCATGCCATACATGCGGTGAGACATTTTCACAAAAGGGTCATTTAAACAACCATATCAATGCGGTACATAATGGTATCACTCACGCGTGTGATACGTGTGGAAAGTCATTTACTGCTAAAAGCAATCTCAAAAAACACATCGATTCGGTGCATCATAAAGTCATTCATACATGTGACATGTGCGGAAAGCCATTTACTGCTAAAAGCTGTCTCAAAGTTCACATCGATTCGGTACATAATGGTATCACTCACTCGTGTGATACGTGTGGAAAGTCATTTGTTACTAAAAGCAATCTCAAAAAACACATCGATTCGATGCACATTGGTATCAAACATTCATGTGATTTATGCGGAAAAATGTTTAATCATAAGAGTAATATCAAAAGGCATGTAGAATCTTTCCATGATATATATGAAAAAAAGTATAAGAATCAAACTAGTCTCCGGCGACATGTCAAATCATCGCATCCAAATAATACCCACGCATGTGATAAGTGCGGTAAGTCATTTTCACAAAAGAAAAATCTTAAGGCCCATGTCGCTATGGCGCATCACTGACGAATCATCTGATAAACGTAACAAATTCAATATGTCAAATTTTATCAAAAACCACGATACATGATGTAGTATAATTATTTACAAGACTAATTTAGAAATTTGTATTTTGTATGATATTAAACATTTTTCTTTTGTTACGTTATCTCATTACGATATATCATAATCAATAATCACTTAAATCAACGTTCAAGCCTTGAAAAAATTAAAAAATTTATTTGTAGAATAGTAAATATACTTAATAATTTGAATCGATCTTATTAATACTATATCCAATTTTACAGTTTTCGCAGGGTACGTACGAGTTACGTGCCAAATTAATTTTATATAGCTCGTTTACTTGTAAATGACTTTGCCACATTTTTTAAAGAAAGGATCCGTTTAGAGTTATAAAATTGTTCCAACGCGTTTGATATTGACATATGAGCTAAGCGAATAAAAGTTTTTACTTATTCATAAAAACTATTCTTTTGCTAATGCCAATGCACCAATATTAGTGCATTTCAATGTTTCATGAAAGAACGAGTCAATTTTAAAACTTTTGTGCTATTAAAATCAAATATAAAAGAAATCGCTTTTTAATTGTGGATTTAGAAAACTTTTGTGGACTATTTCTATATTACGCTCAATTTACAATTATCTATTGTTTAAAACTATTACAAATTAGTATGACAATTGCTGGAGTCGAGCTTTAACGAACGCATTAAATACAAATGTAGCAAACTTACAGATTTAGAGGGATGTGTCCCGACGACTTACCGTTACAAAAAATCACAGGATTTCTAACTTTAAAATCCACGTGGAAAACTCTGCTGTGTTTGACTCAATTCCAGTCTAGTTTTATATCTCGTTTTCCAGGTCGATTTTAAATTATCCATCCGGATTCAATTCATATAAACGTGAAAATCCAGCTGTACAAGGATACGTTTATTCGAACGAGTTCGAACCAGTATGAAAATAACTAAATTCTATAGTGACAAAAGCTATTTTCAAATTTTATAAATATTCATTTAGCGAAAGGGACTGAATCCAAAATATAAAAAGCTATCGACTAAATGCTAATAAATCATTCAATAGGAATTACGCAGTGAACATATGTAAATAATCCATTATTTAAAGTATACAAAAAATGCATCAGTCACGTTGCATACCATAGACTATGGACCTTCCAGTGCAAACGCTCACACGAAGCGCCAAATTTTGGTCCGCGTACCTATACCTTTTTTGCGACAGTCCGTGCTCCTGATCACTTAGCTCTTATTCGTAGTCCTAGTGCTGCAAAGATCCGTAGTAAAAACAGCCAATTATATTCATGAATTCAAATGTGAATTATTGATACAAAAGCAATCGATTTATTTATTTTTTCCTGTTGATAATTTATCTTGATGTATCCGATGAACTTGAGCAATAGAATAATCTTTAAATCATTGGTCTCCTCATTTAATTGAGCTGACAGAAATTTCAAAGCGAGATTGTCAATATTAAAATTCACGTTTTATCTTCGAAAAAAAAAAAGAAAAAGAAAAAAATATATATCGAACTTCTACTCCTAGACCATTAATGCAAGAAAATTAAATTAAAATTAAAAATTGCTATTTTTATGACTGAACTTGAAATTTTAGTTCAATTATTTACTTTATAAACAAAACGCATCAAGTCAATAAATTAGATTTTCATTCAATTAAAAAATAATTTGAAAAATGAACAAATGACCTGTTTATTCCTTAATATTTAAAAGCGCACGATACTGAAATTAATTAAAAACTATATTGGGAAAAAATATAGATTTATTCGTTTTTTAACCCAGTTTACATCGAACATTGTGACCTTTGACTTCAGATAGCTTCACCTATAAATGTAAATCTAGTTTCGTAGAAATTTTAATAAGTATTATTATATCATCCTTGCACTTTTGAATCATTTTTTTTAATAATATTTGAAATGATAAAAATTTTACTTTTATCAAGTAAATTTTGTCGCAAAGTCGACCACGTAGGAAAAAAAGATTGACACTCTTTACAAACAAGCGCATAAAAATCACAAATAAATAATTACTGTTATTTATTAAACAATGGCGTGAAAATAAAAGTAACATTGTTTTTTTTAATAAGTTTATCTGCAGCTGCTGAGCTGATAAACGACGGAGAAAGAGAGAGAGAGAGCACATTTAATGCCCGAGAGATAGGTGAGTAAAAGGAGATATTCAATTCATTCGCTGCTTCCGCAATAATAGTAGGTTCATTTATGATGCTTTGCATCAAGCTCTCGTGTGTAGCAGAGCTTTGATTATTATATATATATTTACTCGAGGCGATAACATGACGTAGGAAACTTCGCTCCGAACGTGGTGTACAATAAATATATGGTTCATTTACCCATCGCCGCATATAGTAGTAGTAGTCGTCGTCGACGGAGCGTAAGTGTATACAGCGTGCGTAATTTGTAAATATAGATATATAGGTACGCGCCGAAGGCAGAGTGCCCGCTACAGTCGCTATATACAGTAGTAGTGGAGTGTTAGCAGTAGTAGTTAACGTCCGCGTAGGGCTTAAACGAGAGAGGGGGTTGAAAAATAAGTAAAAGAGAAAAAAACAACGGCTCTCTCTACACTGCTGATCGTGTGTGCCGTGTTCTTAGCTGCGCGTGTTGGAGCTGCTGCTCTCCGATCGCCTGCACACCAACGGCAGCAGTCGCGAACACGACTCCACGTTTAAACGACTCGTGGGTTTTTTTTTCTGCCTGCCTGCAAAATTTCTCCCGCTTTTTTACCCTCCGACAAATCCAACTCCACCACGACTGGATCGACGCGACGGCGCGCATAGTGCTGCGGAGCACGGAGACGATCGCAGTAGTGGCTATAGAAACACTACCACCACTGCTGCTGCCACTGCTGGTCTGGCTATATATATCGGTGCCCACTGCGACTCTTAATATACGTCTGTCTCTGTCTTTCTTTTGTTCGACTGGGCACAGACTGCTGCTGTGCTGCTACTGCTGCTTGTGCGCCCTCTCTCCCTCTAACATGGGGTCGATGAAAGCAACGTGAAGTTGTGCTGGCCCAGAGAAGGACGTTTTGGAGACGGTAGTCTCTTGGTAGTGCATTGACAACGAGTGTGTTTTAATTTTTGCGCTTCGAATCAAAGTCGTAAGTTTGAATTTATTACTATATTGACAAGTGTCAGCGATGCTGTCCATTTAAAAAAATAACAATTAATCTCTGTCTCTCTCGCTTTCGCGACACACGATATCACTGACTGAAAACATCCCTATTCCTCGGAGATCGAGCAACGAGGCGATATTAAGTTAATTAAATTTTATCACACACCGAGACAAAATAATCACTCACGAATAGCAATAATGTCATTTGCAATCATATTTTCATATCTCTTTTATTCATGCTCCCTTCGTGTATACGCTAGTGCGATCGATAAAATCGTAGTAGTTGCGAAGCTACTTAGTATTAGTGCAAGTATTCGCACGACCGTATGAAGTTAACCACAACCCGAATAGAGTTTCACATTTTTGCCCCCTCACATGGTGAATCCGAACGAATCCTTTTTTCGACGCTCAAATTTGTCAAAGTACAAAAATAATCGCGTAACTGTTTGGCATATTTAATCCAGATCATCTGTGCACGCTAGAAAAAACTTTTTTTACTCTTTGACACTGCTGCCTATTTATGCATTATCAATATATCATATCATTTGAGAATACGCAACTGCGCTTTATTGCTCACACTCGCGTACTACTTCCCCTCCGGAGAAATAAATATGAATAAAAACATTTACATATCAGGGGCGTCCGCACATCTATACTTTTAATCGATGGGTCACATGCTAGTTTATGTGCACATTCGACGCATGAATCATTTAAATCTACAAACAATAATTTAGAAGTGTACTTTTCAACGGGAAATTTTTTTCAACAACTTTCGCAAAATTATTCATAACAGAGCGTTAAAATTTACGAATCAAGTCTCATGAATAATATCGAATTTTGTTCAAAAATAATTCGACAAACATTTTTATTAGGGGAAAGTTGTTATTTTCGCAAGTACAACTTTACATTGCACACATCGAACATATTATTTGAGTTTCCCGTTTTTGTACATTTAAAACATTACACGAATGAATAAACGATAAATTTTTCTTTTTGTAATGACGACTCTTGGCCGACCAATAATTTGATGATGAATAATTAATATGTTTTAGCCACACAACATACTTCACCATGGGGATCAGATGCGCGCTTTTTATCATCGCGACTGTCAGTTTTATATTAGTTCTAAGTTTAGGTTCAAGACTTGGGTTCCTTAATAAATTCGTACAGATTCTTTTAGCAACCGCCATTTTACCACTAATTTGGAGTTGGCACCGAAAAATCTATATAATTCTAAGGACACTGCCAAGAGATATCAAGTAAGTTACTTCAAAAATTTCCTTCAGATGTTTTCATCGAATTTCCATTCGAATAATAAGCGCGAGCGCCGGTTTCAAAAAACTTGTTTATCGAATTATGGACCCTTTAATCGATACAATTTCTTAATGCAAAAAAATTTGTGTTTGTTTCATATCCATGTCTAATTTTTCAATCGATATAATTCAAAGTACTCGATAATAATTAATTAAATTAACGAGCGCACTTACTACCTCGCCTTGTGATGTTACCAATTGTTACCACAAAGTTGGTCAATAAGAACTCGAGCTATCCTACGACTTGTAATTATTACTTTTTTAAAAATTAAAAAGTTAAGATCGTTATGAAAATCGATCAATAAAAGCAATACTTTACCAAGTACACGATCCAGAGGCATCTATAAAACCAAAAGCGTACTACATTAAGCATATTTGTTAAAATTATATTACGCATATTTTTACAGATTTCTTTACCGTTACATAAATGCTGATCGAGAAACTCGATATTATGCAAAGAACAATTTAACAGTAATGAAACTTTTTCAAAAAAGAGCTCAAATTGATCCACAAAAAACTTGTTTTATTTTCGAAGACAAAGTTTGGACCAATTTAGACGTAAGTAATCGATGGATTATCGATTTGCAATGTATATAATATGTTTATAATTGCAAATTTTATACCATTGCAGATAGACAGATACAGCAAGCAAATAGCATCAGTATTTCAACGCGCAGGTTATGTCAAAGGAGATGCAATCGCATTATTTATGCCTAATAAACCAGAGTACGTGGCCACTTGGCTCGGATTGGGAAAACTTGGAATTGTGACCGCCCTAATAAATACGAATTTACGACTTCAGCCACTCGTGCATTGTTTGACTGTTGCTAAAGTGAAAGCAATCATTTATGCTGCTGAGCTTAGTGCTGGTTAGAGATTTTTTCAAATAAAATTAAATTTGCTGTATTTCTGATTTTTTTCGAACTAAATTTCAATTTTGTTTTTTCAATATTTTTAAAGCTGTCGAAGATATTCTCCCTCAACTGAAGAACATAGAGCGTTATAAGCAAGGGTGCAGTACCCTTCACAAAGATGATACTAAAAATTTAGATTTAATGATCTCGCAAGCCAGCGACAATGAACCTACTGTTACAGAAGTGCCAGGTTACAAAGATAACTTACTCTATATTTATACTAGCGGAACTACTGGTTTACCAAAAGCAGCACTATTTCCAAATTCAAGGTCAGTTCTTTTTTATACCATCTTTCTTTGAGCCATATTTTTTTTTACGGTTTCACGAAGGTAAATCAATTTAATGAAATGATGAGCTGTATACCTGTACGTGATTAAATATTTTATCGTGTATCGAGGAGCGCGTATAGCGCCTCGAATGATAAGTGCGACGGACGAGTTGCGACGCGTACGCTTCTAGGTCATATACACGAAAGTCGGAAAGATTTATATGAATTTACCGAAAAATATTCTACTATTTAAATAACGAGTCATAAAAAAAATAATTAATTTGTTTTTTATTCACAACATTAGGTATCTGCTTGTACAAACAGCTACTTATCATATGCTTGGGCTAAGGCAAGGTGATGTTATTTATAATCCCATTCCACTATACCACATGTCTGGTGGAATAGTAGGCACTGGTTGTGCATTAATAAAAGGTATACCTAGTGTTTTAAGGACTAAATTTTCGGTTACTACTTACTGGATGGATTGTATTAAATATAAGTGCACAGTAAGTTATAAGATATTTTTAAAAATAACCGATGCCAGGATAATATACTAATGAAGTTATTCATAAAGGTATCTCAATATATTGGTGAAATGTGTCGCTACCTTTTATCGGCACCGCCAAGGCCTGAAGATACTAAGCATCCAGTTAGGCTAATGGTTGGAAATGGAATGCGACCGCAAATATGGGAAACTTTTGTAAATAGATTCAAAATTCAACAAGTCAATGAAGTTTATGGTTCGAGCGAAGGAAACGCTAATATAAGTAAGTCCCAATGATTTTATTACGTTTTTATTTTATGAAAAATCGTTACCATGATTTTAGTTAATGTCGATAACACTGTCGGCGCCGTTGGTTTTGTACCATCAATTTTACCACAATCTCTTCACCCTGTTGCAATTATTCGTATCAATAATGATACAAACGAACCACTTAGAAACGAGGATGGATTTTGTATACGAGCGCAGCCCAGTAAGTTGTTCAACCGAACATACATTTTTTTGCATTTGCACAACACTTACTAATGTCTTTTCTAATTTTATAAAGATGAGCCAGGCATGCTCATAGGACTAATAAAGCAAGGCAATGCTTCTAGGGAGTTTAATGGTTATTTGGATAAGGAGGCCTCAAGAAAAAAAATCATTGAAAATGTATTTGTTAATGGAGATAAAGCTTTTCTAACAGGTGAGATTGACATTCCCTTTTTTTTTACGTTCAAGAAATATCTAATCCCGCCAAAAATGATTATTTTCATACACCTTTTTTTGAGATTAAAGTGCAAAGACTTGCTGTTCTCTTAAAATTTGATATTCATTCAGCATACGTTATACTGTTTAAGAATCATGATTTTCTTAAAATATAAATTTAATTCTTAAAGAAAATCAACTTTTTTTAATAGATTAGATAAATTATAATTTTGAGACAAAATAATTATCATCTCGAATGAAACTGTTATTATTATATTATATAAAAATGATTTCTTTCAGGTGATATACTAGTTCAAGATAAGTACGGCTACTTTTATTTCAAAGATAGAACAGGTGATACATTCCGATGGAAAGGAGAAAATGTAGCTACAGCCGAAGTAGAGGGAGTTGTGAGTAATGTTGCAGGGCATCGTGATACTACAGTCTATGGCGTGCAGGTATAAAATGCTTGATATTTTTTTTTTAAGGGGATATTAAACCAAAGCATAGGTAAAATTGAAAATTTTCAAACGTGTTATTCCATTCATGTGTATTTAAATTTCAAAAACTTGTATGATTTATTACGACCCAATAGTTTCTGTACCATTTTTCGTATTAATAGGGGGTAAACTTTTTGCGTTATTTATTTTTTCCGGCTGTTCCTATTTTTCTTAAATATGTTCATTTCTGGTAATATTTAAAGTGATTTCCAGAGGATGCACACCTTTTTGAAATATTAATGGTTATAATCACAATATTGGGTAAAATGATCGCCACGAAACAACTTGTGTGTTCGATCATTTCGCTCTGAATTACGGCCTCAAGCATTGATATTTCACAGAAATGACATAATCTGTGGATTCGGTGTGGATTTTACATGGAAAGTACATGGATTCCACCTGGGTTCTGCATGGATCATTTTTGTAAAAATCTGCAAATTTTTTTAATTTCACGCTCGTATACCTGTTCAAGGAACTACGGAAATCGAAACAATAGAATCTACACTTTCCACGCAAAATCCACCTTGAATCTGCGTGAATAATCTATCTGGAAATCCACGCAATTCTTCTAACTGAGAAGTTACGACAAATGAACGAATTTAAATAAAAAACATGAATTGCCAAAAAACATAAACAAAACAAAAAATTAACGAAGTAATTGTTTGAAATTTTTTTACGGAAACTCTTTATTAGGGAGTAATACGAATTTTCTAATATTGAAAAAATCCATTGAAAGGTCAAGAAAATTCTATGAACATTTTTACATGGTTGTAAAATGCTATAAAAATGTCATCATTAAAATTAAACGTTACTTCCGATATCTAAAATTAAATCTCACGCAGGTACCCGGCATGGAAGGTCGAGCTGGTATGGCCGCAATTGTGGATCCTGAGAGTTTATTGGATTTCAAAGCTCTTGCAGAAGGATTGGATAAATCGCTACCGTCCTATGCGCGTCCAATATTCCTTCGAATAGTGAAAGAGCTTGAACTTACCAGCACTTTCAAGTTGAAGAAGTTCAATTTACAGAAAGAGGGTTTCGATCCCAATAAAATTCAAGATAAAGTTTACTTCAGAGCTGGTAACAAAGAGTATGTGGAAGTTACTCCCCAATTGTACGAAGATATAATATCAGGTACAGCAAAGCTATAAAGTGCAAAGACTACTTTGCGATCTACGAAACTTTCGCTTGCTGGCGGGCGACTTTGCACTTCAATGAAAGCAAACCATTAAAATGAAAATGTTTTTAAGGGTATTTTAAGATTCACATGAGAAATGATGATGGTTTCAAATATGTAATATAGTTATAAAATGATAAAAAAAACTATTCGATAGATGAGAAAATAACAACATCGAATGTAGAAGTGTATTTTTTGATTAAGTACCTGTGAATTACAATGAACTTTGCATTGTTGAGGTACTTTACAAATACTTGATCAAGCAATGCAATTCAAAACAGAGCCATAATTTTAGTTCTTATTAAATAATTATTTATCCACAAATTAGTTACATTTGACCGCTTTTCGTTGACGATGTAAATTCTAAATTAAATATTGATCTTTATAGCTAAGACCTCGTCAAAACGGTACGATTTCATAGAAGCCGAATACTCAAATCTTTATTAATTAGTATAGTACAGAATTCACATGCTCTTTAAACTTTTGTAAATTATTCGCTCACTTATGCTTGAAATGTTTTTAATATTTTTCATAGTTTTACTTATCAGTGCTTGATTCTAGAATTTAAAGTTCAATTACCATAAAATTTAAATGTATAAATTAAAAGCTTGGACTTGAATGTTTTTTTTTGATATTTAAATTTATCTGAATTTTACTGAATTATCGACGAATTTCTGATTTTATGTCGAGTCTCCTACGCGAACAATCACAAGTAATTTATAATAAATACTAGATCTTACAAGTAATACGTACAAACGTACACTATAATAATCGTCTGAGCATTATATAAATTAATTTTGTACAGCTATTACCAAAAATTGAGAAATGTGCGCTCCTTATTCCTTTGTTCTGTAAACAATTAATATTTGATTTAATATGACATTTAAATGAGTTCATACATTTTTATCAAATGAACAATTTAGGCTTAAATAATGCTTTTTTTAATAAGTTATTTACGCTAATATTATTTAGTAGACCACATTGAAATGAGTTCATGAAATATATTTTGCTTCAGCAAATCATTAGAAAATTTATCGAAATTTGAATGTACTTAATTGGTTATAGCAATTCACTTATACCTACATAAACATAAAATTAATTATTTTTTAATTATTCCTGCATAATATAAATAACCAATAGATTATTAAATTCGTTTGCAGGGTTAAAACGACATCAAATTTGATTAATAATTAAAAATTTGTTACCTAATAAAATAAATAAACTGGATTTTTTCAGTAAAATAAAACAGTTATCAAAAATTATTTCGAAACTTTTAACAATTGATTATTTTCTCCTTTAATTTGCTTTGGTCAAATTTTTTTATAACTGACCAATTATTTCGAAAAATGAGGAATTCAATTGAATCATTATTAGATTCATCAGTAACCAATAGAAATGGAAGTGCTTAACGATATTAAGAAGTAAAACGAAAAGAGCTCCATACTTTAAAAAACTTATTTGAAATATACAAAGAAGTAGATTACGGGATATGTCAAAAAGGGACAAATGGTTTATTACTCAGCTTTGCCTCGGTTCATTTATGTGATCTGAGAAACTGTTTTTTTTTTCACTTTTTCACCTTCCATAATGCGTATACTACTTATTTTGAGTGACTCAGCATGCGGTCAACAATTACTCGTGCCTTGGGACTTTTCTGATTTTTTCGACCTAGGGCAATAGACCCAGATGATGATGATGGTGATTTCATACCCAGTGTTCCGACAATAGCATTCTTGCTTTAGACAGGGAATCAGTCACTTTCAGACCGCTGGGATGAACAACATTTTTTTCAATTAAAATTAAGGAAATGGTCGCATTTATACAGGTAATTCGATAGTAATTCATGTTACGGGCGTGATTATGCTTCTTCTTTAAAGTGAGGGATTACGACATAAGTTGGTTTCTATTTCGAGAATACAAATATTAAAAAAATAGAAAAATAAAGAAAACAAATAGTAAAAAATCGAAAAACAATATAAAAATTACTGCAATGTTTTTTTTCATCGCAGTATATTTAAAATGAGTAGTACAATTTAAAAGTTTTACACAATTGAAATGCGAAAGTATTTATAACTATTACATCTTTGTAACATGATAATTGTTAATTTGCCGTTGATCACTTTAATGAATGATTTAGATGCGCCTATAACCTTTTTCTCAAAATCGTAATTATTTCATTGAATGTATCGGAACATTTAATTAATATAAAATTATGTCTAGAGAAAATTGTACTTACAGATGGCAAGTACAATTTAATCAAAAACAGAAAACCACTCTGAAAATAAATTGTCTCTCGGAGTTTATGTTCGAAATTATCAAAAAAATCGTACCTGACAAGCTTGATGATTTATTCATTATTCTAAGCAATCGAAGTATTTTCTAATGAATTTAAGGGAATCTTTGTTGAATCAAGTAAATAGTTGTTGCCGAACTGTGATTGCGGTGACCGTAAGTATTAAATTCACGAAAAACGATGTACACTAATATTCGTTCGCTCGCCAATCGGTCGCTAACAAGATTTTATATTAACCCTTAGCTGTCGATCGCGATTCGCATAGCTGCTGATATTATGCAGATAACGTGCTTCGAAGTTGATTGGCTATCTCAGTATACGCAAAATTTCAAATCTCTGCAAACGGGTTTCTGCGCTTTGTGAACGCACCCTTAATTTCTTTGACGCATGATCGTCCTGTACAAATACACTCAGACCAGAAGTGCTAAGAAATAAACAAGGGACGGTTGTAAGTCAACTCAAAATAGAAACGTCAATGCAAAGCATTGCCAATGTTATCAGTTAAAATGTTACTTTTTGGTGTTTGATTGACTATATTTTATACTATGTTTGCACGAGATTAATCAAATTAAGATTTTTATATGCAAGTTTTATACATTATAACGAATCAACAATTGAAGTTTGAACTTGTCAACAAACATGGCTAATAATTATGATGACACTGTGGCTTCAGTAAATTGCTTTGAAATGTAAGTCATCAAAACATTTTTGAACTATAAAATATATTATCTTAATGTTATCCCATAAGAAAATGCTAAAACTAATAATGATTCCTGCTTTATGTCTCATTGCTCCTATTCACTAAACATTCATAACCAACAATTGATGAAAAAATAGCTCTTATTATTGTTCATGTTGAAAAAGTTGTAAAATGATTCACACCATTTTATATTAATTTTCATCTAGAATTTGGTAGAAATTTCTACAATTTATGCCAGTTATGACTAGAAAATAAAATTAGAATTTATTTATTTATTATGAATATTTTTTTCATACTAGTCAACGATAAGAATAACACAATTTTTTACAATTACTTTTCTTAGAAGCATTCAATAACATTAATAATGATTCCAATAAATTCAAGTGCAATGTTTTTATAAATAAATATTGGTATAAAGGGTTCTTCAAAGTATTAAAACAAAACTGGCTATTGTGTACTACTGGAGTTATCATATAAATTTATACAATACATCACCTAATAATTGTTTGTATGATTTTTAAGGACCAATGCACCAGCGGCAAACTTTACCATGGATCAAACTACGCTACATATGAATGGTAAGAAATAAGTTTATAGTAAAAATTCAATTTTAGTTAATCATGTTGCAATATATAACTTTAATATAACTTAAGGTCTTAAGGTTGCACAATTAAAAAACTGATGCATTTTAATGAATTGATAATATTAATTATTTACATTTGTATTAAATCAGATCTTACTTTGTTACCTGTATTTGAAACTAACAAAATAAACCACAAATCATTGATCGATTTGTATACATTTGTTTTTGTTTTATTTTTTAATATGTTTTGAAAACTGATATATTCTGTATTTTTTTATTTAAAATATTTAAAAAGTGATAAACTTATTAAGTAAAATTAGCAACCGAATAATTATTCTTGAAAAGAATAAAAAAGCATAGACTTCTTTGTTTTAAAATAAACATACAAATGAAGTAATAATGAAACTTATAGACAAACAAATATGCTTGTAAAAGTTATTAAAATTTTATTTTTTTTTTTCATGTTACTGGCACAGAAAGTATTTCAAAATCTCCCAATAACTTAGTATCAGCTGGAGTCAATATAGCTAACCGACAGGGCATTGGATCAAGTGGTAGAACAATGAAAGAATGTGAAGATCAACTAGGGTATCTTAAAAAAGAAAATTTTGATCTCAAACTACGCATATATTTGCTACAAGAAAGCAAAGGAATTCTTTCTGATGAAAATATGATGAAGAAAAATATTGAACTTAAAGTAAGTATTGCTATCATTTCCTTAAAATTTAAAAAGGTTTTGCATCCTTTGATCACAGATTTTTAATGTAATATATGATCAATGTAAGTTTGAGTATTGATTTTTTATTACGATTCATTAAGTTTATAAAAATATTTGCATTTTAAAATGTTTCTATTAACTGATACCAAAGAATATAATTTTTATTATTTTTACTAATGCGTGTGAACATTTTCCAACCCAAAAAACACCCAAAAAATTAAACAATTTTTCTAGAAATACTAGTAATGAATACAATTAAATATTTTTTCAACTTATGAAACTACTTATCATGTGCTCACTTTTGCATGAATTTTTGTTGTGATTTTACTTTCATAGAAGGTAAACAATGAGCCCTATTTAAGAAATCATTTATGAGTATTTCAAGATAATAAATCTTTTTAAAACATATTTTTTAAATTGTAGATAATAACAGATAAATCATTTGAAATTAATTTCAAGATAACATTTATTAGAATTAAAAGGGCTGATAGTTTTTTGTATGTTATACAATCTAAACCAATTAGATATACATACAGATGAATATATCCTGAAGGAAGACTAAATTTGGACAAATTCAAATTTATCTAACTATCTAAGTAGCATGACTAGATGGGGATGGTCGGTAGTGTAGAGATTATGTTTTTTTTTGTATCAATTTTTATGTCGACATAGTAGTCGTAGTGATTTAGCAACAATAAGTAAGCAAAATCTTAAACCGAAAAGCATCTATTTTCACTAAAAATTTTTTTTTTTTCGAATGAATGACCCGTGAAAATATTTTGAAGTAGTACATAACGCAACGGAGATAAGAAAATGCCTGAGTGTAAGATTGAAAACCGCCCCAATTTGTACGATATATTTTTTATCATAGTGCACGGGTAGTCGATTTTATGATCTTCTCGCGCGTTACCTAATGTTCAAAGTATCCCTTTCCGCACAGTGTGATTAAAAATTTAGTAGTATTTTTTTATCAAGTTTTATAAATAACCATAAGATAAATATTTAGAACTTTGGGATTAATTATGCATTGATTTTTTTTGATTTTTCAAGGTTGAAAATGAATCTTTGCGAAAAGAACTTATTGAAAAGCAAGAACTTTTAACTCAAGCAGCAAAAGCTATCGAACTAATTGAAGATCAAAAACAAATTTCTACTCAGAGCCAAACGCATTACCATCAAGCTTTAAAACGTGAACATGATAAAGCCGAAAAATTGGAACAAGGTAAGGACTTGAAGTAATACTTTTTCCTTCTTCAACTTTATAGCACTGATTGGAATAAGTTTACTCTTATGATACGCTTTTCTGTAGCAAAATTTGCACTTTAAATACCCCACGTAGTTGGCACTGCACTTGCTGTAACCGTGTACTCACCTTATTTTGTGGTATCAAAAATTGAAAATTATAACTCGGAAAATCGCGCATAATTCGATATCGAACAAAAGCCGGTTATAACTCATAAACAAGTTTTGTCAGCTATAACGACAACTAGAGTTTACTTTTGACGCTCAGAACTTCATCTCAGACGGGTGCCGAAATAAAAGATCTAACAATTGATACCTAGAACCTTTTTCGAGACCGTCGAATGAGGTGGGACCTTTATCTAATCATTTCAAGAGACAGCTGAATTTATAGTACAGCCTGCCCACTTCGTTTGCCTCTGGCTTGTGAATCGGTTGTGAACCGTTTCTGTCTTGAGGTCAGTAAGCTGCTATAATATGCTCTTTCGATATACATTCACTTCGCAGCGACCAGACTCGATGTATTTCGTGATATTTCTCTTCTCTGTACAAGTCTCTTTATAATGATGTGCATTTTTTAAAACCTCAATCATTTGACGATCAATAAGTGATTTTATAGGTAGCCGTACATTACCATTGAAGGTGCCAATTGTCTTTTAGCATTCCCTGAAAAAGACATTAAGGACGTTGTGTTGTCTAACGACTGTGTTCCTTAGCAGCACCTTTCTTCAGTAGGAGGTAAATATGGATATTCAGAGACTGTGGGACTCCTTTTATTGCAAATGTCTTGAGAAAACTTATGCTGCAATCAAATTGGTTCCCTGGATTGTTGATGCCGATTTCCTAAACGGACAAAATATAATATTATCACCCTGTAAATAACCAGTTTCTGCTTCTTCTTCTTCTTCTTTTATACTGGCCTTGGAATCACTTGTATATTGTGATCTCCGGTCTGCCACATTTCAAGCGTGTATATCGGTTTGTTATTATTTGTGGACTTAGATGTCGCTGCGTTGAATCATTGGAAGGTGCATATATATCCGTCTATAGCCGACTAAATGCGTGATTGTTGATACAAGCAAGTCCATGTCCATAAATTATGTAAACACTTTTTAAAGAAATTTTGCCCCCCCCCCCATGTAAACAGCAGTAATATTTTGGAGAGGACCTCCCCCCCCCCCCCCCCGGCGCAGTAAATATAATATATGATAAATTTGGAAACTTCCTTAAGATATTATTAATAAAATAAAATATAAAAATATATACAGTAATTGGTTTTTAATTGAACTATATTAGAATATTTATTTAATGATCATAATAATTTAAAGATATATTTTTTTTTATTTATATTTATAACAATCTATAAAAAAATGTTATAATTATAAAACATAGTAATAAATATTGTAAATATTCTAATCAACTTCTTCCCAATCAGATTTGAGCCAATCTACAATTGAACTAATAATGAGTAAATTTTCAGCATTTTTTTCACTTTCTTGGCTATGATTGAAACTGTCAGCGTTAATAATGTCTTCGATCGCTTCGATATCTTGCGCGTCTTTCTCATAGACTACGCACAATACCTCATTTTCCCGACGCTTAATTGTGCGTGATGCAGTTTTTTTTGTAGCTTTTTTTAAACGCTGTCCAGGATGCATAATTTTCCGATGCTCTTCCACATTTTTTAAACTGGCAAAATATAAATTACAAAATGGACATATTTTATCATTTAGATTTTCTAGCGCAGTTTAGCAATGGTAATCATAGGGCACATTTTTAAATGTAGCATCTTTCAAACTTAATTCAACCGATAATCTCTTGAAAAGTGAAAAAAATAAAGCGTTTGTTGAATCTTTCACTGGATCCGCTGCAATCAGACGTCTATAATTTTCTTGCCTCTCATATGGTAAAGGTGGAGGGAAGAATCGGTCACGCAAGAATAATCTTAAATCACTCCTGAAATCTGCGCAGCACTTTTTTTCATCACATTTGACAATTTACAAAATTTTAAAATTATCATTTATAACGCTCACAAAATTTTTTCTATTCTGTCAAAAATAAGCAAACCTGTAAAAAGTACTATGACTCTCTCACGTGATTTTGATGCCACGAATAGTCAATCGCGGGTAGTAATGACATAGCTTCGTCTGGCGTAACGTAGTTAGCTTGTACTAGGGATGTATCGATCTCCATCTCACTCCATATTTCTGAATGAGTTTCTCCAGCTTTAGTGAAATTTCTCTGTTCAAGCTCTTCGTCTATGCACTCTTTTTTTGAATTCAAGTGGTTCCCATAAAAGTCATGCGGTAGTATGACACCACTAAGTGCACGACTTAATGGTGCCATTCGACGTTCGACCCTGTTGAAGGCACTACGGCCTGGAGCATTTGTCATAATAAGCAGGGCATCAAGGTTCGCTTTTTTTGAAGTGCTGAATTGCATAAGTAATTGTCTTGTGATATCTATCAAAAGAGATACAAAAAAAATAAAATCAATTATCTAGTCATTTAAGGGGGGAAAGGTACCTTAAACCTGTATTTTAAAAAAAATTCATTAAAAATTGAGAAAAATAATTTTTTGGACTCTACAGAAAAAACTCTGTTTTTTTCACTCTTTTTCCAAAGTTTTTCACTCTGGAATATAAAAATTGAGGTCCCAGATCCTATAGAACCCTCCTCGATGAAGCAAGACCACAGTCATGAGAGGTACACCTGTGCCGGAAGATCCAGCTAGAACCGATCATTCAATCATTGTCATTGGGGTGTCATTTTGTTCAGTAGATGTTTGGTTACAAACGCAAGCACTTTCAAATATTTTAATTAATCATACACAATTTGACAGCCATATGTACATTTTATTCATTAATATAATAAGATGAAATGACAGATTATGCTAGCATATGGTCTGAAAAAATGCAAATTTAGTCCAATACCTTTGAAAGTGCTTGCGTTTGTAGTCATTCTTATGTAAAACAATCCCTGAAAATTTCAGCTCATTTGCTCAAACGGTTCACATGGAAATTACGGCAACAGAGCAATTTTGAGATGAAACGTAACTGTAACCCAAGTAACCCAAGAGTTGAAAAAACAAAAATACACCAATATATGTCATAATGATACTCTCAGGTCACTGAGGCTGCTTTAAACTTTTTGGACAATAAAAAACAGTAATTCAACTTGAATTTTAATCCTATTGGACCCACAAGGACAATGTTCAATTATCCCAGACAGCCACACAAAGCCAAATGCGCCAATTTTATACTACATTTTATAATTGTACTAAAATTTTAGTATACGTTAATATGGGTTTTATATGGAAACTAGTAAGTAAGTTGATTATGTCCAAATCAACTTTTTACACAAAAATGCACAATCTCACATTAGAACTTGAACCCAGTCCTCTACCTATTCACTAACATTCATAAAACATTAATCACTGGATCTATAATTGGAAAAAAATCTCAAAATGATCAATTATCACTAAATCTTGTTATCACATGCAACATACAATTATACATCACACAGTCATATAAAAATACATAATGTACAGTGACATACACATACACTGATGTATATATGTCAATTTACTTATGTACACTGTATTTCTTGAATTTGAACTGCTAAAAATGTCAAATTTTCATAAAAAGCTATTAAAACTTCTTCATAGCTTCATTATGAAATACTATGTTGAGTTGCAAAGATATAATTGCACTCTACATATACTTTTTTCACTTTCAAAAAAATGTAATTATTAGCCATTGGAAAATCAAGAAGCAGTCAGCAGACTGTTGTTGACATTTGATCCGGGCTCGCGCACAAAACTAAGAGAGACAGAAGATATACCGAAAGCTACGTGCTGCGAGTGGTGGCGTTACTTTACACCTATAGTCATGTTAACAAACAAATTTCTGCTAGATGTATTATAACCAAAGAATAAAACGAGTATCAACAGATGGCGCTAACGACTTATGAAAGTCCGGAGATTGATGAAAGAATGGCAATGTTTTTTTTAGTCGTTGTATTCATTTCTGCTGTAATAATCATAAAAGTATCGGTTCTAAATAGGTCGTACCTCCCGATAAAATCAAAATTAAAAAAATCTGATTACGGCACTGGAAAGCTGAGAAAAAATCCTATTGAAAAAGTCAATAAGCAAAAAAATTTTTTTTGAGATTTTAGGTACTTTTCCCCCCTTAATATATATATGTAGTCACTTTAATAGTAAATTTAAGCTAAAAATAATTTAACAGTCAATTATTTCATTAAAGTGCAAATTAGCTACCTTGAGTTTTTCGTCTGGGCCTCCATCGATGGAAATAATTAAGACTGGTTTAGTTTCATCGTTTATGTGCAAAATTTCTTTGAAATGATTTAATTTAAATAAATTGTCAATATCGTTGGCATGCGTGGCTGCTGTAGAGCTCGAGTGCTTACCGCTTCTAATGGCAATGTAAGTCGGTCCACTGTAAGATACTGCACCAGATGACCCATCTTTACCAGATTTAATGTTTATTCCAGCATACACTGATGGAATCAAGGTGTGCTTGTAAGCAACGACCCAATCGTGGTCAGGCAATTTAATCCTGTATTGCACATGCATCAATCTTGGGGATTGCTTATTAGCAGCAGTCATTCCAATTTTGACGCGCGCCTTATCGTCCTGTGAAATATAGGCGACTTGTTTTGGTCCCAATTCAGATGCTAGTACATCAACCATCTGAATTGTGGTCGTACAAAATTTACCATCCTGGTGTTTACTGTGCAATTCATTTTGGGGCTTACAAAGCCTTACAGGCACAGTGTTTATGTGTCGTTGGCCCTCTAGCGCGATTGACCTTTTCGGAAGTAACTGAAGATACACAGCACGTTTTTGAATTTGGATGCCCTGTTCTTGTAACTTATTTGTTAAGTCTTGAAGAGTTGAACACGTTCTTATCTCCGCCGTTTGACGACGCTTATCGTCAGCACTGTTGACAATAGCTACGTTGCAAATAGCTTTTAGAAGCTCGGTTGTCATTTTTAAATCTAGTCTTAATTATTTATGTTCTATTTATTTTAATGTAAGGGAAGTTTGATAAAAACTTATATCTTCAACGCGAAATGCACGCGAATCCGTGTGTTTCCAGTAGTTTTCAAAGTCTAAAAATTCAAAAATGTATTTTTTAAATTCTTCATTAAATGTAACGATATAATTATATACAAATTCATGCTTCAATATCTCATAGGATATACGATTTTTGTATGTACTGTGATTGCAGATAGTTGAACCGTAATTAATTTATTGTTCATATTTTCTCTCGTATATATTCTTTTGCATCCACGAAAAGACTAAAAAAACAAATGAATTACGGTACAAATATATGCATTCACGGCATATAAACGTATAAAATACAAATGTAAATAAATAAAAATTCTAACCTCTGAAAGAACACTTTAATGTACACTTTTGCCATGAATGAATAAACAACTAAAATTCGTTAAACTAAAATGTTAACTAAAATGTAACTACCTTTCCAAAATAACTGAGAACGGACTTCTGACTTTTTTTTTGAGTGACAAGCAAGTCTAAAGATTTGATTCTCTTTTGAACGAAAGAATCAAAGTCTTCACGTATCTTGTGTTCTTTTTTTGCATCATTCCACTCGAGATTAGACCTTTTTTGATTCTCTTGCTTAGGGGCCGTCCATAAATTACGTAATCACTTTTTTCAAGATTTTGACCCCTCCCTCCCCCATGTCATCAACAGTAATCTTTTGAAGACCCCCCCCCCCACAGTAAACATAATCAACGGTAAACTCGAAAATATTTCCATTGTATTATTTAACCACAAAAATAAATAGAGCAAATTATTTTTGCGCGTAAAAAATCCCCCCCCCCAGTAAAAAATACCACACATATATAAAAAAATAAAAGAAAGGGAAAAATGCAAATTTTTTCTGTTTATTATTAAAAATTTTATTTATTAAAGATTTATTAAAAATTTATCAAATATAAATGTAAGCACTGAAAATAATAATTTAAAATTTTTTCATTTTGATCAGGTATTGACACGTTTGATTTTTTCCTTTAAAGCTTTTGCCTGATTGTCCGATAAGCCGAACTTGATTAACTGGTCCAAGGTGGCAGTTTTCCCCAGCAAGATGGCCTTTCTCCGCATGTTTTTGTAGGTGCGGTTACGAAGGATCTTGATGTCCTTTAGGCCAAAGAAGGGATGACGATTCATATAATTGTAGACGACTCGTTTCAGTAGCACCTCGCACTCTAAATACGGAGAAGGCTACTCGTCCACCATGCAACTCACACCCTGTGAACAAATTGCGTATTAATTGTAGTCACGATGTTACCGTTAAATTTTTCATTTAATATACTCTCACCTTGGGTGGAAAATTGCTCTGCTCCACGAGAACCTGCCCCGTTACGTAGTCGTCCAGTCTCGTCTGCTTTTGCGCTGCGCGCGAACGCTGTTGCTCAGCAGCATCCTGGGCGGCTAGTCTTATCTTAGACTCTTCCTCGCGAGCCATCCTCTCTCTCTTGCTGCTCGTGCGCCGCCTTGGCCTCCATCTCCTTCCACAGACGATCAGTCTCGATCGCCTGTTTGGCAGCTGCCAATCTGCGATCGATGCCACCAATGTGTTCGCCGAGCAGAGACTTACGAGCGTTCAACCGGAGTTGCAGCTCCTCCAATTGAAGTATCTGTCGGCGAGCAGACTCGAGCTCCTGCTCGTCCCTGTCAACGCGCCCTTCGAGCGTCAGCTGGCAATACGCAGGCGATGGCGGTCCCTCGGGCTGACATAAAGCGTCGATGGACGAGCACGTCCTGTCGATCTTCCGCCTTATGCCGTCCTCGCACGAGCATAGCTGTAGCAAGTCCTGTGAAAAGTATCAATAAGTTACGAAAAATGAGGAATGGTCAATCAACTCAAGCGCCACTTACCATGTTCGTCTGGAGGCTCTGCTCTTGCCTCTTTGCGCGCTCCTTCTCCTCGCGAGCATCCGCAATTATCTGGTCGATAATTTCTTCCTGGTCCAAGATGTGCATCGCCTCGAGGCGCAGGATGCCAGCGTCCACACCCGTGTCAGTCCCAATCTCTTTTCTGTTTTTGGCCTTCTTGTAGAGTAGGCACTGGAGTTGATGCTGCAGGTTGCGGGTAACGAAACAGTGGAAATGGTTGAACTTTTGTATTTTAATCACGACACCAGCCCACTTGGACCAATCCCTTGACGACAAGTGCGAGAGGCCACCTTCTCACGTTCTCGCGAACGAAATGCGCCGCCTTGAAAAAGAAAAAAAAAATTTATACATTATGAATGTTTGTGAATGGTTATCCTCGTGTGTCAACACAATTCGTGAATGAAATACAAGTCCTCGGTCCGAGGTGTTCCTCGGCTTATTCGAGAGATGAGTTGCTTACCATATTCCTCAGAAGCTGTCCATCAATCAAGTGGCTCACCAACGCGGTTTTAAATTTTATTTTTCGTCATTTATACGTAAATTGTATAATTTGATTACGTAATCTCTATAGATTAGCCCCCCCCCCCTCCCATGTAATTTATAGTAATCAAATGGCAGACCCCCCGTCCCCCTAGGTGATTACGTAATTTATGGACGGCCCCTTAGAACTGTTTGGGTGAGCTCGCAAATGAGCCTTATAAAAACTTTGGTACGAATCATTTCTATCACTAGACATTTTGCTCTATCAGCAATAACGAAAATACATGCAAAAAATGTTGTATCTTGCTGGTAGTTCAAGTGCTGAGTATACGTAAACATATGTTATTCTGCTATTCCG
Source organism: Trichogramma dendrolimi (assembly GCA_034770305.1). NCBI lineage: Eukaryota > Metazoa > Arthropoda > Insecta > Hymenoptera > Trichogrammatidae > Trichogramma > Trichogramma dendrolimi. The sequence continues at coordinate 435,975 of JAPMIB010000121.1, read as the reverse complement.
ATAAGGTAGGTAGAATACTTGCCAGAAGTAAGTCTCATCTCACGATGCTGTCAGAGGGAAATATTTAAAGCGGAATTTTTGTTAGAGGGATATCGCTAGTTTATATTACATATGGACGAGTTTATTTATGTAAACTCATTAGATTAGCCCTCCCCCCTTCCTCCTGCATAATATATAATAAACCAATTGCATACACCCCCTTCCCCCAAACATGTTTACGTAATTTATGGACGGCCCCCAATCGCAGATTTGCATAGAAGCAATGCTTTGTTTGTGTAGGTGTTGGGCGTGTGTACGTATTTACTTTTTTAATAATTTGTTTATATATTAAGTTTACATTTTTTGAGGAATTCGGTCATAAATTTTGTTATTGGGCTGGTTGGAAGTTCAAGTATTTTGTACAGTTGCGGGTTGAATAGTTTGTTTGTTTTGGCAGTGCAATTTTATTTTGGCATTTAATGCCTTTATTTCATTGGTGTATTTAATACATTCGAAAATTACATGATCGATATCTTCAAAATTCAAAGGAAGCTCCGCACTACACTCTGGAGATTCAATCATGTTTTTTCTGAACAGATTTTCGGCTAACGAGTAGTGATTAGCTCTTAATCGGTTAATTGTGACTATGTAGTATCGTAGGTAGTTGTAGTTTGCATACCATAGTTTGGTGGAATGCTCTTTAAAGAGGTGGTCAAAGAACTTAGTGCCTTTGTGCTTGGCTTCTTCTTTAATTTGGTGGACATGTAGTTCTTTAGTTTTTTGGGCAAATAGATTTTGAAATTCCGAGTAGTAGAGTTTTGTACTCATGATAAAACCTTGCTCTATTGCGTATTTGGCTAATTTGTCTACTGTTTCGTTGTGGGTGATGTCGTGGTGTAAGGGAATCCATATGAGTTGTATTTGTTGATTATCTTTTGTGAGATTGATGGTATATTGTTTTATGTCTAGAATAATTGGTGATGTATTTGATTTTTTAATTGGGGAATAGTTCTTAATCGCTTCCAGGGAGCTTTTAGAGTCAGTGAAAATTGTAACGTTGGGTAATTTTCGCTTATTTGCAATATCCATGGCTATGAATGTAGAAGTGGCTTCAGCTGTGAAAATTGAAGCTATTTTGTGTAGTTGATATTGGTATTGAGTAGAGGAATTTGGGAAATAAATGGCTACGCCAGTTGATTCTCCTTCCTCCACTTTTGATCCATCTATGAATATTTGTGTGCTGTACTCTATTTCATTTTTGAATATAGCCTGGAAGGTTTTTTGAGGGTCTGTGGACTTATGTAAAATTCCTGCTACAAGCATTTTAAATAATAGAGGGTACCAAGGTTGATTTGGTTGATAGCATCATTTTCGGGGAATCTGGAAACGTACTCTTTAAATTTTTTATTTTGTCCAGTCGCGAATAAGTCCAGTTCTGGGTGTCCAAGCTGCATAGTAATTTTACTAAACGCCTCGTTGGACGGGGTCCACTTTGTATCGGGGTTAATTACTCTGGACAGATGGTCTGATTCTATATTCTCGCTGGACTTGATTTACAACGTGAATAAGAATATGTTTCTTTCCTCGACCCAGTGCCATATTTCACGTGACAGATTCAGAAATTTTGAATGTTGTATTCCACCCATTTTATTTACTTAAGATATTGTGGTGGTATTGTCTACCCGCAGTAGTATCTTATGAAGGACTTGGAAGGGAGTAGATTTAGTAAAGCATTTTTATCTTCCAACAGCTCCAGAAAATTTATGTGTTCTGATTGGTTAGCTGCAAACCAGGTTCCCCAAACTCTATTTTTATTATTGGTAGCTCCGCATCCAGATCTGGAAGCGTTTGTAAAAATTGTCATTTCGAAAGCTAATTTTTCCAGTGATTTGTGATTAGAGATTATGTTTTGTCTCCACTATTCCAAGTCACGGTTGCTCTCATGAGATATTGTAATTTGTTTGTTATAATTATAGCCACTTGCTTTGAGTGCGAGGTGATTCTCACGCTCAAGGATCCTTACGTGAAGCCAGCCATATTTCACGCCTTAGCAGGTTGCAACTAGTGAGCCAATTACTGATGCAAAGTCTTGTATTGTACCCATTCTTTTTTCAATAAATATTTTTAGCGTTGTGGAAATTTCTTGTTTTCTTTTTTCGTGAGCTCTATTATATATTTGGAAGTGTCCAATGTGAAGTAAGAAAATCTATACGCTGCGTATGCGTCTTACAGCTTTTCTCTTCATTAATTAGGAAACCCCGTTGGGTTATCAGTTTTCTCGTCGTTCGTAAGTTGTCTGCACAGCTTTGCTCTGATTCACCAATTAGCAATAGGTCGTCTATGTAGCAGACAGGTATGAATCCTAGTTTTCTCAATCTGCTTAGTATTGGTTTCATGATCTTGGTGTACACGTATGAGGCTGTACTTAAACTGAATGGGAGGACTAGGAACCAAGGTTGCCAGACTGAGCGGATTTCTCGGGCGTGCGCAGTAGCGCCGACGCGTCATTGGCCGAGCGAGGTTTGAATGCTTGGGCCGCGCGGCGTAGCGGGAGTGAGTGGGAGAAGCGGTGACTGTAACCCAAAGCGGGGGGGCCGGGCATTGCTTTTATATAACTTCGATGACTAGCCTTCCAAATATGAGCGCGGCGCAGTCGGTAGGGCGAGCGCCTCGTAATCTTATGCACCCGGGATCGATTCCCGGCGAATTATTGTTTTTTTTTTTTTTTTTTGACAAGTTATTATGAGCTGAAACATTTTTTCAATAGCGACAGTCTTCCACGCCACCCAGGAGGTTCTGTCGTAGGCGCGTTGACTTTTTAGTTAAAATTAAAACATGTTATATTATTATAATGTAAATGAAAATTTCTAAAAACTCGAAAAATGAATATAAAATATTTTAAATTAACGAAGGATAAGTCTTTGCCAATAGCCGTAAAACCCAACTTGCCTGTAATGAATAAATAAAATCAACTATATGTTTATTATTATAATCTGTGAAAAACTTTCAGTCGATCTTTTAATTTTAAGAAGAAATAGCATGATTTTATTCATCAATCGAATCAAATTCAGCTAAATTAAAATCACCAAAGTCTACTTCTCCGTAAATATCTCTGAAAGATTTTAAAAAACATCTAGCATTCAAAAGCTCAGTGCTTGTTCGATTGCTTCGAGAATCTTTAAATAAATTAAGCATAGAAAAATTACGCTCTGGTTCACTATTCGAATGAGGCAATGAAAATATACTTAAAACTAATTGGCGTAAAGATGGAAAAGCAAAACCATTATTATCGTTAATTTTTAAATTGAAAATCACGGACCAGAACTGTTCAACATTTAAATTTAAATATTCTGCTTTTTTTTGTGAGTCAAAATATGATGGAAGAGTACGCCACTCAAAAGCAATTGATTCTAAGTCTATAAAAGGAAAGAATTCGTTGCATAAGCCCGACAAATCTGCTATTTCTTCTCTTTTTTCTGAATCTAAAGCGTACTTAGGTTCCAAAAACACTAAACTACTTAGCAAATTACGATGCTCTAATAATTTTACTCTCATTCCTTTCAAAGCTCGTTTGTAAAAATCTAAACAGTTATCACGAACTGACGATAAACTTTCGACTGAAAGTTTTTGTTTTGCAATTAATAATGGGATTGAAGGGCCGAAATAAACATCCTCTACAGAGCGACAATTCGACTCAACGTCAAAATCATGATCGAGAACGCGAGGCAGGGATTTTTTTCTATAAAATTTTCAGCAATACGATTAATTAAAACTTTTATATCATTATAGAGAATATGAATTTTTAAGTCTCTACTTTGAAAAGTTGCATTAAAAACATTAAAAAATTTCAAAACATATTTAAAAAAGTACATATAAGCTTGATTTGATACATCATTCATAGACTCTAAAATAATACTCGCTTTAGTCGGTTTAATTTCTTTCGGAGGTTTAATTGAACTAACTTTTTTGGAAGGTTTGGGTAATTTAGAAGGTTTATCAGATGATTTATTTTTACTATCAGGGTTACATTCTTCGTCGAAAAAATCGATCAAAGCTGGCCAATGATTTAGAATACGATCGAAAACATGATAACCTTCCAGCCAACGCGTGCCAGATAATCTCAAAATTTTGGTGTCAGGTAATTCGTGAAATTTTAACTTAGCCGAAAGTTCTTCAGTACGCTTTGGACTTTTACAAAAATGTCCAGAAATTTCGCGAGCTAAATCTTCTACTGATTTTAGAGTTTTTGAGGGTGAATTTATACTACTCTTAGCAATCAAAGCCATTGAATGGCAAATGCAGTTTAGAGAAATAGCATGGGGAACGACAGCTCGTAAATTAGTATAAAAACTATTTTTAACCCCTGTCATGACACTAGCATTGTCGCTAGATGCCGCAATTAAATTATTTAAACTAATTTTATTTTCTATAAAGAATTTACGAAAACTTTCAAACAAATCCGTCGCTTTACTATTTAAGGGATCTAATTCTACGAAACTTAGAAAATGTTGCACTGTTTTTTTTAATCTAAAGCTATAATACTGTACGGAAATACAAAATAATTTAGTATTACTAACGTCAGTGCTTTCGTCGACTAGAACCGAATAAGGGACTTGATTTAAAATTTCAACCATTTCACTAAAGGCTGATTTATATAAAACATTTTTAATTATGCCGGTGCATTTAGTATGTTTCATTTTCATCTGCTGTACGGCTTCGGGATCTTCTATTGTTAATTTTTGCATGAAAGGGAGGAGCTCGTCAACGAATAAAATACTGACAGGATGAACCGCGATAAATTGAGCTGTCTTGTATTCTGCTACAACGGTGCGCTCTTTCAAGGACGGCCCTTCAATCACAATTTCTTGATAAGAACCCAACTTTTTTAAGTAATAAATATTTTCAACGTGTTTAGGAGTCACGGCATGTTTAGTTAAATCTGATTTTTTAGAAAATTTAAGAGGAGTATTACAATATTTACAACTAGCTGATCTCGAGTTAGTTGGGTTCTGAACAAGCCAATCTTTTAAAACCGGGTCACGCAACCAATCTAATTGAAATTCAATCGCCTGTTTCTTTGCAGGAACAGGACAAGATTGGTCACTTGAACGTTTTCTAACAGTTTTTGGTTTTGACATTGCAAAGAATTTAATGTTAGCTCTAAGATGAAACAAAAAACGTTAATATGATTCTTAAAATGACTCGATTTAATAAAAAAAACTATTAGAATACGTGGCTTAAGTAAATATACAAAATGACGAAGAAATGAATTAATAATAATGAATTAACTCACAATAATACCAGAGATAAACGTAGTGAATCCAACGTAGACGATAATTTGCTGCTCGTGTCGTGTCAGGAAAATACTCGAATGCCGATATCGACGCATTTAAAGAGACGTTACAACGCACGCGATCTCGATTTGCGAACTCGGCCAGCGTGCACATTTCGCGGAAAATAGGCATCGAGCTCAAAACGTAAACAAACGCGTGCGGCGACGTCCAACTCTGATATTTTTGTAAGTTACGAACGCGCATCATGTATTCATCATTTTATAATATTCTTTAAACTAACATTAATATAATTTACAGCTTTCTGAGTCCAATTATTTATTGTAAGCAAGTTGGGATTTACGGCTATTGGCAAAGATTTATCCTTGTGGTATAACATGTTTAAATTTTAATTAAAAAGTCAACGCGCCTACGACAGAACCTCCTGGGTGGTGTGGAAGACTGTCGCTATTAAAAAAATGTTTCAGCTCATAATAACTTGTCAAAAAAAAAAAAAAAAAAAACAATAATTCGCCGGGAATCGATCCCGGGTGCATAAGATTACGAGGCGCTCGCCCTACCGACTGCGCCGCGCTCATATTTGGAAGGCTAGTCATCGAAGTTATATAAAAGCAGTGCCCGGCCCCCCCGCTTTGGGTTACAGTCACCGCTTCTCCCACTCACTCCCGCTACGCCGCGCGGCCCAAGCATTCAAACCTCGCTCGGCCAATGACGCGTCGGCGCTACTGCGCACGCCCGAGAAATCCGCTCAGTCTGGCAACCTTGCTAGGAACTCATAGGTTTGATTTTTAAATTCAAATCTTAAAAACTTTTCATGGTCTTCATAGATAGGCACTGTCAGTTTGTGACTTCGGAGGCCATCTGACTGCAGTGCCAATTATTCTATAAGCAGTCCAAATCTAGAAGGGCACTAATTTTAACGTCAACTAAAGAAGCATCGTTCAAGGAAATGCTAAATAAACAGAAAGTCGACAAGTTTCTATTTGGGTCAGACTTACCTGACACAATGAAGGAGTTTAAAAACATTATATCCATGGCAAAAGAAATTGGCACAAACACTTAGCCGAAGAAAGTTTCAAAAGTCAAGAATTTTTCATTCAAGCGATCGCTTCACCCGTATCGGAACAACCAAACGTGGGCGGGTCAAGGTCAGCAATAGGGCCGCTGGCCTCTCAAAAACAGCTCAGGGTAAAAAACAAGATTATGAAACTGATACTAAGCAGATTGAGAAAACTGGGATTCATATCTGTCTGCTACATAGACGACTTATTGCTAATTGGTGAATCAGAGCAAAGCTGTGCAGACAACTTACGAACGACGAGAGAACTGATAACCCAACAGGGTTTCCTAATTAATAAAGAAAAAAGCTGTAAGACGCATACGCAGCGTATAGATTTTCTTACTTCACATTGGACACTTCCAAATTTATAACAGAGCTCACGGAAAAAATAAAACAAGAAATTTCCACAAAGCTAAAAAGATTTATTAATGCACTTTAACTTGAACGATGACTTAACTATTCTTCGATCAAAATTAATGAATCGCAATTCATCTAATGTTATAAGAATGTCTCTTTTTTTATCTAATTGCTGGCCAGCATTGGTAAAATACAATAATTTTACAATTGTACAACCGTTGTTAGTAATATCATCTTCAGCATCATAAAAAACACATGCTTAATCAAGCAATTCACTGGTTGGTGCTAAAGTTAAAATCTTGTGTTTTCCTATGTTATAAAATGCTGAAACTGTATCAACACCCGAGAAAGCGTATAAAAATGATACAATATTAGTTATCTCAGGAAATTTAAAACTTTTACTGTCATAAAATTCAATTTTCTACTTTTTAATTTTTTTTCGGAACTGATTTTTCGGAAAAATGTATTTGTAAAATTCGACACCAATTGAAAAAGTATAACTATCATATATAATTATATCTATTATCATTTCCCCCAATGATAATTCTGTTAAGGAACTTGATTCATTAATCGCGGTCTTAACGATGAAATAGTCTGTATCCTTTGTCGCTCTCTTAGTCTTATAACTAATATCATTCAACGCATTTATCAAGGTATCGATGACTTTTTTCTTATTCAGATAGTTACCAAAAATTCTGTTGGATTATAGTTAATAATGGTGTTCAAATCAAATTCCATTTGTCGTCTGGTATTCGCAGCCTGACGGCAAATTCTCTCCGAAGTTTTCGTATTGTTGGTATCATACCCATCAAAGATTAAGATGCTGTTACGAGCATACTTTTTTCACATAAGTAACATACTTTTCTATAATTTCTGTTATCGAAATTCTACTTTTCCAAAGATCTTTGTACATAAAATATCCTCCATCTATTACGAAAATATTTGTCTTGCTCCATGGAATCGGTTTGATTGGTTCGAAATGGTCGAAAAAGATGCTTTTCTTTGATTTTCTCATACCAGTTTCATCAAAAATAGCCATAGGAAATGGAACCAGCTTATATTTAAGATAATCTCTCATATCATTTTTTTCTTTTGTATTTAAATGTATGTTTTGGAAATTTAACAATGGTTATATCGGCTCACTGCTATCATTAACTTTAATTTTACTATTCATCGCGTTTAATGCCGATACTATATTTTTCCTTTAAAATTTTATTTTATCATATGGTTTATTATATATATTATTCATTAAGCCCACTCCAACTTCATAAGCTTTGTAAAAGTTAATATTTTCATTACTGATGAGACCAGAATAAATAAAAAATATTTTTTCTGAGTGAGAAAATGGATTATGCGCTTTATGAAAGTCAAAACTAGCTTTTTTAAATGTTCAGCATCTCTCGAAATTCGACTGACGCGGCTATCAACATGTTGATCGCTACTGTCATGTTTCGCAGAGCAAAAACTCTCCCTTCCGTTGTACATATCAAGTAACACTGCTAAGCATCCAATCCACGTAGCAACTTTACTTTCTGTGATACATCTACCTCGAGTCAAGCCTCCTACACATTTAAGGGCTCGCATTAAAACTTGTTCTATGTCCATATCAGACCATATTCCGCACAAAAACTGGTCGGTCCTTCTAATCGTGAAAAACCCTTCTTCAGTAAATTGATCATGATCATGGGGCGACAATACGAAAATTAAATCTTCCATATCTTGCACATACAAGTGAGCAGATTTTGCATAATTATTATGTCCACTTGCATGGAAAAAAGGTAAAATTTCCTTGATCGAACTCAAATGTCATTTGAAATTTGCCAGAGTGCTCTGGGTGGTAGAAATTAAGATTGACAATTACGCAAGGGAAATATTATATCCAAAGTTTTGCCGTTGGACTTTTTTCCGCTAGCAACATCAAATTGTTTAATAAATTTTTGAAATATTTATTGAAACCGAGAATCGTTATTTAAAGTTCCGTCATCAAAAAGCCCTTTGTTCCTTACTTCATTTAAGTATTTCAATTCATCATCGTTAAAATTACACGCTTCAAAAATGATATTTCCAAGTGCAGTGAAATTTAAAATGTACCCAGGAATGCCTCTAGAAAACGCATGTCCGCTTAATGCTTTATCGGAAGAATTTTCATCGTATATTAAGGAAAATGCTTCTTTCAAACTACTGGATTCCTTAATATAGCCAATCGATCCTAAAAAGGACATCAAGGTGTGGAAACCACAAAGACGTTCAATGACATTTTTATATCATGCTTGTCTTGTTTAGGATCAACCGAGTCGATTATTTCTCGAGTTTTCCAATACAGTGGCTGATCGAATGTAACAAATATATGAGATTGCTCATTTGCTTTTCCTCTTCTAGCTGATTCTATTAATATAGTTTTATAGTCGCTTGGTGGAGAATTAACGAATTGAATCGGGATTATCTTTGATGCTTCATAAGGAGTGGATTTTGAATATAGATTGCGAAATCCTAGCCAACTACTCGTACATTCAGGAGATTTAAATTTCCAAAAACAATCATAAAAAGTCAAAGCTTGACATTTTTAATTGATGAAAACTTCGGTTATCATACTCGATTTTTTTAACAACAATATTTGAATCCAGTCAAATTGAATTCCATTGGTTTAACATCTAAAAAACCACAGGACTTACTCAAATCGCTGGTGGTCGGTATTCTTTTAAATTTTGAAATTTTAACATTGGTAGTTAGTTAATGCCGAAAGAGTAACACTTAGAATACTACCCATGACATGAAATGTATTGCAACCATCAACTTTATACGTGTTATGATCTCAGTTATCATAAATGCACGTGTGCTTGCAGATACACTTCCCTCATCTCTAGCTGTAATTTTAACAATGGCTCACACACTAACAACCAATAACTCTCCGAATATTCGCATACTTCAATGGAATTGCAATGCTTCAGTAATAAACGCGCTTTTCTCGAAGAAATCTCACCCAATTACGATATAATTATACTTTTTGAAACAAAATTCAATTCAAATTACGAAATGAAAATAAAAAATTTTGTTATTATTCGACAAGATCGTCCAGACACCAGAGGAGGTGGCATTGCTATCGCCATACGAAACAACATACCCTTTACAAGATACCATCTATACATCACATTCCACTAATTTTTGAAACACTTAGTATCTCAATTGAATATAACTCTTTTTTCAAAAACCTTATAATCATTGCCGTTTACAGGCCACCGTCTCAAGACATTACTCAAAATATTATCAAGCAATTTTTCTCTTCGATTCCAAACTACGACTCATTATTCGTATGCGGTGATTTCAACAGTCATCATCCCAGTTGGGGTAGTCCCAATTTCGATCGAAATGGTAACTTAATTTATGATTCTTTTTGTGACAAGAATCTTTTACTTCTAAATGACGGCTCTTACACATTTCTCAATAAATCTAATCCGGATAATCCTACACACATAGACCAACCTTCGTCTCAAAAAATTTATTTTCCTTATCTTCTTGGTCAACAACAGACGACAATTTCCTCAGCGACCATCTACCAATCTCCACAACAATTGGTATCTCAACTCAGAAATTTTCCAAACACCCTAACAGACATTATTTCAACAATTGGAAAGCCCTCGAATGTCATGAATTTTCTTCAGCTCTCGAGGATTTCAATGAAGCTCAATATAGTGACTCCCACGATTTATACTCTGCTCTTTTAAATAAGATCAGATGTAATTTCTGATATCCAAACAAAATTTCTACCGGACCAAGTTTCCTTATCGAACCCCTCTAAATCTAAAAATAAAAAATCAAGCAAACCACCCCAACCTCCCTGGAACTCTAGCTGCATGGAGGCCAATAAAAATCGCAAAAAAGCCCTCGCTAACTTTAGAAAAAATCCTAATACCATCAATGAGTTAATCGCTGCTGAACAAGAAGCGAAAAAGATTTTTAAAAAAACAAAACAAGAAAGCTTCAAGGCATTCTGCGAAACTTTACACCCCTTCACTCCGCTACAACAAATCTGGTCAACTGTCAAAAAATTTAGACACAGATCTCTTTCCGATGATGCTGCTCTTAATAATATAAAAAACATCAAAACAATTCATGACCTCATTCCCTCTCTTTGTCCTCCTTCCTGCTTCACACCTTTCTTCCCATCGTCCTTTCACGCAACACCCGAATGTCTAGCCTTCTTTTCCAAACCCTTTTCGCGATACGAATTAGATGCAACTATTAATATTTGCCGCAAAAAAATTAACTCTGCCCCTGGGCTCGACAAGATCGACCACATCATACTGTCCAACCTACCAGAAAACATCTACAACATCCTCTTAAAAATCTTCAACGAAGTGCTCTCCAATGGCTTTTTCCACTCCTCTTGGAACCATTTCAGAGTTTTTTTTATTCCTAAAGGTAACTCCGGTAAATTCAGACCCATCTCTCTACCTCAATCTCTGCTTAAAGTCTGCGAAAGATTAATTCATAACCGTTTAATCTTTTGGCTCGAGCACAATCAATTGCTCCTCTCCAAGCAATTCGGTTTTAGAAAAGCTAAAAGTTGTACTGACAACCTCGCTATCCTCTCAACTGATGCATATCAAGCCATGGCTAAAAACAAATACATGTCAGTCTTATTTCTTGACGTCAAGAGTGCCTTCGACGACATTTGCACTTCATCAATCATCAGCTCTCTCGAAGACCTAGGTTTACCCAAATCTATTTGCCTATTTTACTACAACCTCATTTCTAAAAGATATATCCATTTCAGCATTAACGGAAATAATCTTGGACCATTTGTGTCACTCAAAGGGGTCCCCAAGGTTGTGTTTCCAGTCCTACCCTTTACAACATCGGCGTAGGCCACCTTGAAGACATTCATAACTGCAATATTCTCAACTTCGCGGATGATGTCGCAATATATAATACTTCTACTAACTTAAAGGGCTCTTTACTAAACCTACAACTAAACCTCAATCTTTGCAATAAGCACTTAGCTTCCAGAGGTCTCTCAATTTCACCATCTAAAACTAAACTTGTAATATTCACAAGAAAAAACATCAACCTAGATGAACATTACATAACTATTAACAACGAAAAGATTGAACCGTCAACTGATGCAACTTTCCTTGGTATCACTTTTGATCACAAGATGTCCTTTGACAAGCATATCGCCAATCTCATGAAAAAACTATCCGGACACAGTAATGTGATAAAATCTTTTGCTCTACTTGGTGGGGATCTCATCCCTCATGTCTTACGCTAATTTACAAAGCTCTCTTTATTGGCACCATTGATTACAGCGCAATAATTCTCCCTTCCACACACAAACTTTTCAACAAACTAAGCATTATTCAACGCCGTGCACTTCGCCCCATAGCAGGATTTAGAATCTCCACGCCCAACAAAATAGTTTATTCTGAAACTAAACAACAGCCCCTGCATATTCGTCAAACGTTCCACGTTTCAAAGTATATTTTAAGATGCTTCGCTCACTCCAACCATCCAACCATTACCTCTCTTTCTTCTCTTTTTAACTCACTGTCCGCAAGGAGTCCGCTATATATTCAAAATTTTCACCTTCTTAATCTTTTTTAAGGACCTCCTCAAATACAAAAAAATTTATACATTCCTGTCCCTTTCCCCTCTGCTACTTTTTCTCACCTCAAATCCAACAATTTCTACCGAGCATGGACCTTACTTTTGGCAGAGAATTACAAAATTCTCCAAATCCAGCAGAAACCTTTGTCGAGAAATTCAAAGATCTTATCATTTCCCATGTGGCCTTCTACACTGACGGATCAAAAGCAAACCCAGAAAACTTTGTTGGCGTTGCCACGCACTGTCCAGCCCTTAATTTCGAAGCACAACTAAAAATTACTTCTTTTTCCTCGATCTTTTCTGCTGAAGCACTTGCCATTCAAGTTACTCTCGAATACATTCAACACAAATGCATTCCCAATTCAATAATTTTCACTGACTCCTTGAGTACGCTTAATGCCATTAATAGTAACACATACTTTCTTGAATCTGATCATATTTAAATATACCGCATTAAAACTCTCCTATACGAACTCAACTTATCTAACCAGTCCGTTAAACATATGGATTCCCAGCCACATTGACATTCCCGGCAATGAAAAAGCCGACTCCCTCGCTAAACAGGCAATTCGCTCAGGTGTCGTCCCACCTCATCTTCTACCACCCTCAGATTTCACGGCATCCTTAAAATTAAAATCGAACGATCTCTTCGTCTCCTTTTTACGAGACACAGATCAAAACAAAGGCATTCATTACTTTGACAATTTTCATGCAGACTACATTAAGCCATGGTTTAGCGCATACAAACCCACTCTATCTAGACTACAAAAAATTCTATTTAATCGAATGCGCAGCAACCATTACAACTTGGCCCATAGCTTGTTTAGAAAAAACCTTTCTTTTTCTCCTTAGTGCGAGTGCAATGAAGACATCGAAGACCTCAACCACGTGTTCTGGGCCTGTCCAAAACACAACACACACAGAACAATACTCTTAAAAAAATTAAGTAAACTAAACAAATTTCCACCCTTTACAATATCCGAATTCCTCTATAATCCCGAACCTCTCACCATCGAAATCCTCTGCAAATTCTTGATTAAATGCAACAAAAAACTTTAATCCCTCCTCTCTATACTTTCAATTCACTTACCTTTATTCATATTCTCGCGCCTCTTTTATAAAGCCTGTTAATGGCCGTGTGACATAGAGCTTGCTCACAGTCGGCGCCACTAAGGAAAGAAGAAGAAGAAGATCGACCATGCTCTTGCATTCGTCGGACCCACGAGCCACCTTACACGCTTTACGCTTTAAACTTTTAATCTCACTAGCCGATGGCATTATTTTATTTAAGTTCGCGAGTCTGTCGAGACCCGCACAGACTTGTTTCGCGATGACTCCGATTCGACAATGCCTCCGGTTTGTTTATGTCTCGCGAGGCAAGTCTGCGCGGACTTGTTTACCTTCTACACTGAGAGAAATATTGAATGTACGCCACACGGCGCCTGGTGCCGGATCCACAAGTTGCCGTGTCGCAGCTGTACAACAGTTTTGTGTGCGAGCTACACGTTATTGTGTGATGGTCCCACCAAATTTACTGAGTATCTAACCCTCATCTACATTGAGCATGCCAAAGGCAATTTTTGTGGATCAGACACACAATTTTGTGGCGCGGCTACGCAATAACACATGAGTGGCTATACCACGACTGTAGTGGGGCAGCCCACCAATCGTTCTCGCAGTGTATGCGCGAGGCCCTACGCAAGCGGCCACACAGGCCGTGCGCAAAACAATCGCGGCGCCTCTCACGTACACAACTGTGTTCGAATTCGCCGAAACCGACTCCGTATTGTGAGCTCACAATAGAACGACAGGTTCGAACGCGCGACTGCCTTGATCGTTCTATTTACTTTTTCTCGAGCTAACGGGCTTGGGCGCCTATCACCGCATACCTCAGATAGCCAAACGTCAATTCTCGGAAGCAAGCGGTATTAGTAAAATTTATCGAATTCACCAAAGTAAAATTGGAACGAACTCACCTTGTTGATGCAAGTTCCAACCTCCCCCACACCTAAGATGTTGTACACCTCGGAGATGATGCTCGTTGTCACAAGCCACCGACGTGGAGATGCTGGTTCACTGTCTCAGCAATCGGATCGGCGGCACTTTTCGGTTTACCCAGCAACAGACGTTCGCGGGCCAGTTTACACAGACCCAGCAGCAGACGTTAGGGGGCCGGTGTATCAGACCCAGCAGTAGACATTAGGGCGCCACTTTATGAAGTGCGTCCGCTTCCCCGACGCTCGTTCGCATTTCGCCTTGCAGACACACGTCACTAACTGGCGCCCAACGTGGGGCCAATGGGGCTCGTCTATGGCGGCCAATGTGACTACCACGTCATACAGTACACTAAAATCGCAAAGATATTAGATGCGACAAGTGCGATAGGAAATTCGAAAATATATCAACTTTACTCAAGCACAATAAAATATTCCACGAAGTTTTCAAAAATTACTTATGTGAAATATGCGCTAAGAGATTTGAAAATAAACATAGTTTATTCATACATATAAAAACAGTTCATGAGGGTCCCAAAGATTTCGCTTGCGCCAAGTGCAGGGAGAAATTTAGAAAAAAATCGCATTTGCTCTTCCATCTATTAAGACAGTACATAAAGATCGAAATGATATCACCTTGAAACTCTTCAAAGATTACTCATGCGACAATTGCGGAAAAAAATTTGGATATAAAAACAATTTGTTTATGCATCGAATTACAGTCCATGATGGTCGTAAAGATTTCACATGCGACGATTGCGGGAAAAAATTTGGATATAAAAGCAGTTTGCTCGTGCATCGAAATACAGTCCATGATGGTCGTAAACATTTCGTATGTGACAAGTGCGAAAAGAAATTTGCACAAAAACATCATATGCTTTTGTACCAAAAAACGGTACATGAAGGTCTCAAAGATTTCGCATGTGACAAGTGCGAAAAGAAATTTGCACAAAAACATCATATGCTTTTGTACCAAAAAACAGTACATGAAGGTCTCAAAGATTTCGCATGTGACAAGTGCGAAAAGAAATTTGCACAAAAACATCATATGCTTTTGTACCAAAAAACGGTACATGAAAGTCTCAAAGATTATGCATGCCATAACTGCGAGAAGAAATTTGGAAGTAAATCATATTTGCTTTTGCCCCAAAAGACAGTACATGAAGATTGGAAAGATCATGCATGTGACAAGTGCGAGAAGGAATTTGGACGAAAATCAGATTTATTGACGCACCATAATACAGTCCATGATGGTCGTAAAGATTTTACACGCGACACGTGTGAAATGAAATTTGGACAAAAATCGAAATGGATTAGGCACAAAAAGACAGTACACGAAGGTCATAAAGATTACCCATGCGACAATTGCGAGAAAAAATTCTCACAAAAATCCCATCGAATTTGAAGTTGACACGGAAAAAAAATCCATATAATTCACTGAAACTATCTTTTGGATTATTCTCGAAGTTGTTAAAATTACATATGAAAAAAATGCGATAACATTTTTGCATACAAACGCAACTCCATTTCCTACACTCAATTTGCACATGAGAGTAATGTTTTTGCATGTGAATTTGTGGAAAGAAGTACAAAATAAAAAAATTAATTCGACCATGAACTAGTTGTTTACGAAAATTGAGAAGACTTCGGATCTCTACCAAACGTGCCTATTAAATAATTTGAACAAAGGAATATTTGTAAACCCCATACTATTTTATCAAGTCTAAAACTTACCGTAAAACCTAATGTTCCTTAATTGTAAATACTGAGAGTAAATACTAGAATATATTGACTCCGGAATATTTTGGATTCAGTTTAATAAAGTTTTTTTGAAACTAATTTTTTTACATAATTAGATGACTTAATTGGATAATAATCATGTTCATCGGGATAATCCTATCCTATAAAAGTGGTGAGTTTTTTAGCTTGAGCAGTTTATAAGCGCTGTGATTGGTCGTTCAGTAGCTTGCAATTGTTTAGTGGCGCGCAAATACGAGCGTTGTAGTTAGTTGAGAAAATGGAATTAACCTATTGACGGCTTAAGACTAATTTTTATGTTTACAGTTTATAACATAATCTTCGTTTATCCTATTTTTCTATTTTAAATGTTGAAAAATGGCAAAATGGGATAAGAAAGAAGAGAGCGCGCGCAGCGTGCTGAAAAGTCGGGCTAGTACCTTTTATAATGGTTTGCTTTGCAATTAACACTGATTATTTTTCAATCAAAACGCTGAATATTTCAATCTTTAAAAGCAACGTTTAATAAGTCCATAGCTCGCTGTGAACGTTGAGAAAGAAATTTCAACCGTTTTTTCCCGTAATCGCAAATATAAGCGTAATTGTATCCAATCCGACGGCATTTTCATAATCAAGTTTTTATGAATAGTTTATTGTTTATCTCGAACTTATTGTAATCACCAATTCCGTATAGTTTTTCTCAGAGAATAACATATACTTCTTTAGACTTAAAAGCGAAATAAATAATTTTAATTTTTCTGGACAATTGTAAATTTATATGGATAACTAACTATATAGACATTGTTCGGAAATTTGATTAAAAATTGTACTAATATGTTTTTGTATTACCTGAATCCCGTGATATCAACTATCAATACACCTTTGTTTACTGCCGTGCTGGTACTTTATTTTTGAACCAGATGAAAGTTCATGAACCACTAATTACTACTCATCGTGCCTTTTTTGTTAAGTTGGTTCGTGCAGCTCATCGTACTACGATCATTTTTTCACGTCTCTGTCGCAGCTGTGAATAAGTCGAGTGTTAGTTGGTTTCTGGACTTTTGATGAACCTCACATAATGATACGTAACCCTGAATTTATCGTACACGTGCTGGTAAAAAATTTTTGACAAATTTGTGGACAGACTGATTATTTCTGCCGAGAGCGACTTCATAGGTAATAACAATGTTACGATTTTAATTTAGGACGATTCAGGGTGATTGGTTGTGATCTACCCTGAATTTCCGCCTCATTTGTGTTATTCCTCTTACACGAATCACAGTTTTTCAGTATCTTATTGTATCTAATTGAAAAAAAAAGCGAAAACGAAATTTTCAGCTCTTCATGAATCTAAAATAAAAAAGATAGGGTGGAAGGGTTATCGTATGCATAACAATGGTTCATTGTTATTTGTACTCTCTATTTGTACTCTAAATCTGTTCCATTGAATGAGTAATTTCGTATGCTTATTTACGTTCCAATTCATGTTCTGTAGGACAGAATTAGAGAACAACCAGTGTATATCCACAACATTTTTGAAAAACATATGTTACATATATTCTTATATTATGCTAATGTTACAATTATTTTTACAATGATTTTCAAATTTTTCATTTTTAAATTACTAATTTTTTCCGCAGAATTAATGGAAATTAACGAAAAATTGGCTGAAACAATGTGTTACAAAGAAATGCATGAAATTTCACGTGACGCATTATTGGAGTGTGAAGAGAAATTATCACAATTAGAAAAAGATAAAAAAACTCTTGAATTAGAGGTATGCACTTTTTTTAAAAATGATTACATATAAACTTTTCAGCTATAAATTATTCTTATTATGAAATGTCAAATGTGATAATCAGGTATTAGTCCACTTTAGGGAGCAAAAAAGGTAAACTTACATTAATTTTTTTCTAAAAAGCTATTTCATATACTTTGAAGTTTAACTACATTATTTATGTCTTCGACTATAAAGTACACTTTATCATTTTTCATAATAGTTTTTTTTCTTTGTTGTATTGACCATAAAAAGTAAAAAAATAGTAATTTTGAGTAATTGCGTTTATAATTTCAACAGCTATTCAACGCGTAAGCGTTTTACTTGCCTAATCTTAAAATTCGAATTTCTCAACAAGATTTTAGGAGTTGATTTTTAAAGGTATATTACTTCGAAAATGTAAAAAAACATCGATTTTTTGAAAATCCAAAAGTGTACTAGTACCTTAATAATTGCATGCTATTGTTTTTGTATGTTATTTGATTAATTTGAACCAAAATTAAATCTTTATTTCTTAAAAATTATTTACGTTACTGAAAAAGTTTTTTTAAGGCAATAAACCTAATTTTAAATGTTCTTCAGAACCAAAAATGTGCGAATTATTTAAATTTTATATAATAATGGACAATAACAATTTGTAAGTGTTTCATAATGAAGAGTAATTTCTGAAAAAACTTGTAGTCTATACTTAATTTGAAATTAAAAACGACGTGCTACCTTAACAAATGGGAATTTTCATATTGGAAAATAAAAATTTAATTCCATATTTTACAGTTGCATCAGCTAAACACAAATTTAAAAGAAAAAGAAAACCTGGCACAACAACTTGAGAACGATAAAGATCAGATTAGGTTACGAACAAAGCATGATATTTCATTAAAAGAAAAAGAATTGCATGAAAAAGATGAAGTTATTTTAGTTCTTGATGAAAAAATTAAAGATTTAGAACAAAGATTACTACAGAAGAATCATGAATTGCGACTTCGGGAACGAGAAATTGTTGACAAAGATGATTTGATTAAAGAAAAAGATATGATGCTTCAGGAAAAATGTCAGGAATATGATAAAATAATTCAAATAGCAGAAAAACGTAAAAGTCAGATCGATTTATTACGATTTTCTGTAAAATCAAGAGACGATGCTCTTACAGAACTAACTGATAAGAATAAAACCTTAATTAGTCAGGTATATCATATTTTCAATATCTTTAAATTATAAATTATAAATTTTTGGTACTAAAAAGCTCTTCACTAATCAATTAAATTTCGAATTTTAGTTTTGAAAATTAAAATTACACTAAATAATCGCGTTTGTATTATGTTTCTCAATAGAAAAATCAAAAATTCTGATAATAATTATTGTTTTAATTCTAGTTGGAAAAAAATATTCAACAAAAAACAGTTTATCCGGTGTAGTGCCTACATATATTGAGGAATCGCAGTACCTTAACAAGAATTGTAATAGTAACAGACCTGGTAAAATTTTTAATAATCAATTAAACCTAGAATTTATTGAGGAAAATAAGTTGAAATTTGAAAACCATAATTTGGATGGAAATAAACTTGATTCTTTGAAAAAAGTTTGTATTTTTTTTTTTTAAACTTTTACAATTATAATCGATTGCACCAACATAACTTGTTAATATTTACGTCTTTTACAGGAATTAGAAAAAAAAGAGCTTGAATTAAATCAACAAGAAAGTAGTAAAAAAGAATTGCTATTGAAAATGTACAATCTACAACAGTTTGCAGATGATACTAACCAGAAGTTTAAAAAATTAGAAACAGATCATAAAAAAGCTATTCAAATGATTCAAGGTTTCATAAAAAGGTATGAACAATTAGAGGACAAGCATGCGAAAAAAGATAGACGAATAACGGAACTTGAAACTGAACTTTGTCACCTCCGAAGGATCAAAATATCTGATACTAATAATCTCTCATTGAATCAACAAAGCATGAATAATCAATCAATTGATGAGTCACAGAAAAGTCATAATGAAAAGGTAAGATTGATTTTTTTACTAAATGAAGCTATAATTGTTATAGTAAAAGCCTAATACTCTACTGCAGTAAAGCTATAATAAAAGCATTAACTAACATAAATTAATAAGGCTCAAGTTTTGAACGATTTAATTAAAGAGTTTTGGAGAAAAGTGTGTTTGAAAAGTCTCACCATTTGCGATGCATTTTAATTTTGAGATATTTCATACTCGTTTAATTTTTAAATGAAACGCTTCATATTTGTACCATTTACAAAACGATTTTAGACCGAGATAATGCCAAAAATGTCACATCAAAAAGAAAAAGCTTTTTTAACACGAGAGTTTGGATCAGCAAATTTATGTAATTTGAGCTAGATAAAATAAGTTTTTCATAATATTATTTGAAACTTCTAATTTTTAAGCACTTTAAACCCCCTTGATTCAATTAATTTCATTCAACGCCAAATTTTAATCTTTTATTTCAATATGTATTCAATATATACATTATATGAATTTTTATTGAAACTATAAAACGACTCACAATATACTTCAAAATTCATGTGAAAAAATTAGTATTTACAGCGATGCGTGCTCAAATTCACATTTATGACTCGTTTTTTTAAGTTATAGATCGACTTTCTGTGTTGCGTACGCTAAACTCGCTCTTTGGTATCAGAAAATCGAACTTTTAAATTGGAAAAGAGGTCATAAATATGAACATAGCTCTGTGCTACAAAATTACGTAAGATACGCGCTTCACAGCGGATACTATTCTGGGCTTAGTGTTAAGGCCTTCGCTAGGCTTAGGCTGTAAACTACTTATTACCAAATTATTTTGCTTATGACACTCGTATTGTAATAGTACTTTCCGATAGGGCCTGAGCGCAGCGAGGGTCCTAATAGCTGTGCTGGAAAATGTCCCCCTTAGCCTGAGGTTCGTTCTAAATTTTATAGCACTCACAACTAAAAATCGCAACTCTGCTGCTAGTTTTAGGCTCTTGTGCTATAAGATATTGTACGCAACTTGTGTGAATAAGCTTTGTCAACAAAACTCGTTACAACACTCGTCTTTGGCTCGTGCTTCAACACCTTGTTTTGCAGAAAAAGCATATCCGCACCCATTTAATGTATTACTATTATAGTACTGCATGTCATAAGTTTACATTAATTGCAAGTTTTTCGGTGACATAAGTCGCAATTTCTGGCACCGCTGAGTTAGGTTAGCGGTACTAGAAAGTACGACTTATGACTCGGAAACAGGGGTACGAATGTGAACTTAGACAGTGCTATAAATTTGTGTATGATACTTGTGCCGTAATGTACAAGTTGTGCCGTAAAAGTAAAAGTGTTACTTATGGCACTTGTATCATAAAGTATTGTTTTAATCATGAGTATTCTTTATATTTCCTCATTTATATTTTATGATTTGCATTTTTCATTACAGTTTTAATAAAAACTTAAGTTTTTGATCAAGTCAAGTTATCTTATTTTGAAGACATTAAAACTGATTTGAATAAAAGAAGAGATATAAGAATAAACATTATTTTTTAAATAATTTGTGATTTAGTTATAATAAAATCTATTAATCTAAATTAAACTTGGGTATAAGAAGTTTTTCACTCACTTTCCTATTTCACATGACTTTTCTAGGATCCAATTATTGTCACAATCCTTCCAGTAAGAAATTGGCAGAAGAAAGCGAAATGAAATTTTCAAATTGAAATTTTTTTCATCGTGTTTTTTCTCAATATTTCCGTTTAATTAATAATTGATATTGCCATGTAATTCTTATTTCAAATTTAATTTTCAAATATACTTTCATACAATATACATCTCTAATGCTTCATTACATTCGCATCTATTTTCAATCCGAGACTATGTGATTTGAAATGTACACATATAAAATTTATAATAAAATAAAATTAAAAAACAAGTAGAATTTCTGCTTCATCGGCTGTACTTTTGAGAAGTGTTTTTTTTAGATATTAGAAGAACAAAAATAAATAAATTTGAAATTATTTCGAAACTTTAAAATCTAAAACAACTGAAGGATTACAAAACTGAAGAATTCTTTACTGCACACATGCACTTTTTAAGAAAAAAATCATAAAATGACATTTTTGGGATATTCTTTCATGTTGAATGAAAAAATATGTAAATGAAACTTCTTGAATAAGTTACACATTTTTTTGCATTTGTAGCTGCAGAAAATTTGATGTTCAGATGAACCCAAAATCATGTTACTTCGTAAAAAATCTAACAAAATATGCATCATCTTTTCGCATATCAAATCAGAATATCTCGTTATAAAAGTATTGAAATTAGACAGGATTTTCTCGTGAGTTTCACTGTTTGATATTAACTGGTTATTTATTTATGATTTTTTTTATTATAAGTAATTAAAATTTTGTATATCATTCAAAAAATTTATATAGTCATTTTTTTCGTAATTAATTAATTATAATATGTGAATGTAATATAAAACAAAAATAGTATTATCAGTAATTCCTTTCAAACAAAAGCCTAATGTCTTCTGAAATTTTCTAAATACTTTAATTAATCTTATAATAGAAAAAATTATCACTAGTTAATTGTATAATTCGTATTATTTGTAATTAAATTATATAAAATGAAATGATTATCTAAGTTAAATAGTATGTTTTTATGTATTCAGGAAATATTGATCAAGACAGATGAAAATACCACTTTAATCGAAGATAAATTGAATGCATCCGAAATTCTGTTCGATCAAATAACTTCAAACTTCAATTCAATGAATCTTATGAGAGAAGATACATTTGGTCAAAATCTCACTAGTCATGAGAATTTACAGGACTTGAACGATGAATCAAATTTTGATTCAAAAAACTTTGAAAAAGTTCGATTAAATAATTTAATAGTATCTCTGAAAGAAATAGGTATCGTAGTAAATTTTGCAAATGACAAAGCTCAATTAAAATATGACGGTGCAAATATATCTAATAAACAGAATATAAAAACTAATTACATACTGAAACTTTTAAATTTAGATAGTGAATCCGAAGAAGTGAATGGCTTTTCTAAATTTATTTCTACGTTAAACCTCTGTGAAACGTTACTGTTTTATGTATTATTATTAACAAGAAATAATAAACTTCATTGCGAGTATTTGAGGGAACATTTCAAAGAACATTTGAAATTCATGACAGAAATCGTTAGAGACAGTAACGATGATGCCAATTATGATAGATATTGCATCGCCCTCAATTTGATGCTGCAAAAAAACTTTGATCACAAAAGCAAATAATATCTAATAACACAAGTTATCAAAATAACGGTCGTTCAGATAGCACGAATAATTCAGAGAATATTACTTCTAATGGTCATAGAACAGATTATTCCAACTTAGAATCGTGTTTCGAGTTAGATTGCGAAAATGCTATTCAAAAAGATTTGTTTAAATTTGAAACATCATGTCCAAGAAAATGTAGCCATTTGAATTATTCAAAAGAACACGAAATCTTCATGGAAAATAGTCAAAACTATCAATTAGCAAACGACATGGAATTGGAACTTTTCCATCAAATAAATTATATAATGGATATCAACTTTTGTTTACACTCAGATATAGATAATCTACTTATAGAAAATTCCCCGTTCAAAGTACGTAAGTCATTTATATTTCTTTACATCTATAGAATGAATTTAGTACTTTTGAATTTGTAAATCAAGCAGTCAATTATTTCTTTTACAGGAAATGCAAGAAAAATTAAATGTATTTTTGAATCATATTGATCATTTTTGTCATTTGTGTTTAAAATTACAAATGATGGTGCTACATTTTTTACCTAATTTTAAAACAATAAAAAATGAAGAAACAAAATGTGAATCCTGTGGAATGTCGTCGGATACTAACATTATCGAACCCAAATCATCTTGCAATGCCAAAAAAGACCGAATGGAACCATTCTATTACAAAAAAAATGTTGATAAAAATGAACCTGAAAATCTAATCGTGAATTACGAGGTATTTAATATTTTTGTAGATTTATGCTCATTATATGGTCCAATTCAAAATTTTTTAATTTACAGTTGAAATCTAAAATTGAAAAGTTAGAAGAAGAAATAGATGAAGCAAGAGCAATCGTAGTAAAATTAACAACTGAATTTGATCGGTTAAATCTGAGTTATAGCCAGGTCTTAGTTGAAAATACAAAACTTGCCAATGATAAAATAAAATTAGAACAAGGAATGACAATTTCTGATGGTTCTTATGATACTATGATAAAAAAGCTTCACCAAAATTTTTACGAAGAGGTATGTAACTATTTCATGTAACTAGAAAAATTAGTGGATTACAAAAATACAAAAAAAAATAAACAATTTTAGATCACATATTTGAAACAAATAATCCAATCTCATCAAACGAGGTTTCAAGAACTTGAAATGATGAATAAAGATATATGCAGACATGTGGCCGCATATGAATTGAATGAAATAGCACCAAGTTCCAGTGGTGTGTCATCAATTTCTACAGACACCGCAATAAAATCAAATTATGAAGATATAATGAGCGATTGCCAAACTCATAATGTAAGTGTTCATTTAAATTTAATTTTTCTTTTGGTACTTTGTGCTTTACAAATCATTTTATTCTTTTATTTGTAGGCCTCGCGTTATCAATTATCTATAGCTCCTTACTTTTCTGATGCACGTTTGAAATCAAACAGTTCTCCAGACCTGGGATTTGAAAATGACAAAATAGTTTTGTCAATACAACCACTCCAACATACTTTAAAAATTACAGAATTAATAAGTAATCTTTTAAGTAATGACATCTATTGTGACTTGGAGCATAACGAATATTTATGTCGCCGCAAGCTACCATCCCAAGGTAAATTATATAAATTTCACACTATTAGCATAGCTTTTTTTAATAAAAAAAGTTTGTTTATTTTTTCATTATCGGAACTACGATTAATATTTTTTCCTTCTGCAGAAGATGGCGAAATCGTAAAATTGAGGCAGGAAAATATTACGCTTAAAAAAAGATTAATGAGAACTCGAAAAGCTCTTGAAGAAACCTTTGAACATTTAATGATGTCCAATAAAAATAAAGAGAACGTCAAAAAGCCATAACTCAACAATTAGTGAATATGAAAAGTGTTTCAAAATCACCGAAAAAAGATTGACTTTATTACTTTTTATATTTTACCCATCTCTTTTATAAATAGTTAAGTAATTGTATACAATTATTCTGAATTAGTTGATAATTTACGTCAACTAGTATGAAGTTAAATTAAACAAATCAAGTTGAAATGTTTGTGAGATTATAAATTGTAAAAATGAACGAAATTGGTTTTATGTATACGATACATATATAAATATGTCAATATGTCAATAAAACAAAATTTTTAGAATTTTTTCTAAGCATTATTGAATTGAAACCGTTACTTATATTCTGAATGTATTTTTTTTTAGGAAAAGTCTAAAAGTGAGCATTGAATCAAACTTTCACGATTTACTATTAATAATTTCAGCTGACGTATTGCTATTGGCAATAAAAATAAAAATTTGGTATTTACAAGTTTACGTAAGATAGCATAAGCTTTGACAATATATAAACAGTTCCTAACAACACAATGCTTCTTCGGCAAAAAATTCACCAAGATGCTATTACAGCGTCCTATGTAATAAAAATTATTAAAATAAAGGCTTCGTTGAAAATTGCACTTTGTAAGACAAATAAGACACTCACAACTGCAGCGGGCTGAATTCGCACCTCAAAACAGAAGTTTACTGCTTCGAAATGTAAATTTTCCGGTGAAGCACAAGGATTAAAATGAGTAATCTGCAAACATTACATTTTTTAAATTTGTTGAATGCTGCCTAATCATTTTTGAAAAATGTAGGAAAAAAATATTTCAATTCATTCAGATTACTTTTTATGAAAAATAGTATTTCGTGCCAAAGAATTTTGCAAAAATGGATTATTACATTTTTTATTTTTTTCTCAACTTCAGATCAGTCATTAACGGTATCATGGAACTTTTCTGCTTTTTGTGTACAGGGAAGATTTCAAAATATTTTGGGCCACTCCTGGTTCTTTGAATATTTTCATAATTATTATATTTAGTAATTGAGCATATTTTCAAAAATTTTCTCGAAAAATTCGGAAAAAGTCACAAAAATATTTGAAAAATAATTACTTCAGCCGTATAAGAAAAAGATAAAAAAAGCTTTTAATTTTATTTTTAATTAAAAAATATTTTTCGGATTTTATCATAAGCGGCAGTAAATGCAGTTGATTTTTATACTGCTATCCAAATGCAGATATTTGTTGGGAATCGAAGCTAGTTTAAAAATTAAAAAGTCTTTAAAAAATATATATATATTCTGCTATACCTGATCCAAAAAATGCGTTTATCTTTTTTGATGGAGATAGAAAGAAATGAGCCTTGATATTTCCTATTGAAACGCGAATATATTTGTGCATGCAAAAAACCAGGTACCTGAAAGGATACCGAAGCCAAGCTTGAAGTACAAATTTTCAAAAGCATTTTCGAAAATTTTCTTTCAATATTTTTCGAAAGAACAATGCGAATTTCTCTATTTGTAAGTTTCTATTGTTTCGTAATTCATTTCATTTTTTTCAAAAAATATTACTGGAAATCACGGAAAATGTAAGTCAACGGAAAATTTGGCACGTTATTTGCTACGGCAGCTACGAAGATGACTCGATGGGATTAACTTTTATTCGAGTTCATCGGGCACGAATAATTATTGGTTCCTCCACTAAGAGCTTAGTAAGGTTTCTGCTTTCCGTCGGTGTGGTTGCGTGTGGTTTTTTTTGACAATGGGCACGGGATCCTGATCCTTTCTTGGAGCTGACGCACTAACATGCTAAAACTTTTCTGTAAAATAATCATTGAGCTACTAATAAACGAAGATTTGTGACGTATTACTTTTCTGTGCTATGGAGGCAATATCTAGTAGGCTTTTACCTATATGAGTTACGAGCAAAACCCACTTTTAGGCAAAAGCCGCTTTTAGGCCATAGCTGCAATGCCTAGCATTTTTTAAGGTCGATGAATCTTGACTTAAAAAGATTGGATTCCGTTGATTATGATGAGCTTATGCACTAAGGCTGTTTTTGAATTCACATTTGATTTATTTAAATTATAATTTAGGAATGATGTAAAATATGCAAATAATCATTGGTTTTCATTTATTAATAAGATTGGTTTTACTTGAATTCTAAAAATCACGTATTATTAGTAATATAATCTGTTAAATAAATTTACAGAAATTGACGGTTCAACACCTTGTGATGTTATAAGATAAATGTTATTTTTTAATTATAATCATTTGAGAACGTCATTTTGTTGCACTTGCTCTGTAACAAAGCTAATTTTATGCTAGGCTATGTGCCATAATGTTGTGAATGAGAATTATGTGAGTTGATTGATCCACCTCCAGGCTGCTCGCCCAGCCACGAATCCGGCGATGGAGGAAATTCGGGATAACTTGTTGGACCTAAACTTCCTGCTACTCCACCTAAGCCTCCACTTGATTCATTGCTTTGATCCGAAGCTGGCCCGGTTACAGTACCTCCCGATCCACCTTTAACAAAACAAAATGGAACGTTTCTTTTACTGATCTTCGTTTTTTTCATTTACTTATTTTTTAGTTTTTGTTTCGAAAAGTATCAAAGCACTATTAACTAAATCATTAATTATTCAGAGTTTCAAAGTATTCAAGTCCCGGGTTACATGTAAGATTACGAAAAGTATCTGTATTTTTTATTCATTAAAAGATTGCAATAAAAGTAATGGCTCAGAATTTTTGAAATAATCGTGCGCACGTATGTAACCGATCTGGACACGCTTTTAGTATGTTATAGTACATGGTAAAAAAGTGTTAAAATCAAAATTTTAAACCCCCTTCCCATCCTACGCCTCACGTCCGCTATAAACGTCTATATTCTATTTATATTTATTCTGAAGCCCTGAAGTGATTTAAAAAATCTGAAGAAATTCACGAAGGTCCTTTTCAACAATCCAAACAACTTTGAATTTTTTCAGATTTTTTAAGCGCTCAGGCTTTCAGAAGCGCATCCAGATCGGTGCCATACGTGCGCACAATCATTTCAAAAATTCTGAGCCTTACCCTAATACTTTATTAAATTTGGATTATTGTTTTGAGACTTACCTAGCGTGGTGTAAACAGATAATCCAGCATCGGCAGGGTATGGAAATTGTGGAGGTAGTGACGGTGACCTCGAAGATGATGCGTAAGGCGGCGTCGCAGCACTAATATAGCCACGAGGTGGTCCATTTGTACCTGTTCCACTGCCACCTGGACTTGCCCCATCCCCATCGAGACCCATATTAACAGTACTATAACTGTCATTGCTTAAATCTGCAAAGATAATATGACGCATTTAATGGTATTTATAATTAATAAATCTTAGGTTGCCTAGATAAGTCAATTAGTTGTATTTTACCGTTGTGTCCGAATGACGAATCAAGATCAATTTTTAAGTCATCTTTATCGAGGAGCTTATCGTGTCTAGGAGAGTGTCCACCACTACTTCCTTTAATATTTCTAAAGTATTGAGACCACCTTGTTCTTCCAGCATCTTTTTTCAATCTTTTCTCTTTTGCTCTCCTGTAAAAATTAATTTTAACATGCATAATTATCAACGTCATTAACATTTAACTACTGGTAATTTAATCAACAGAATGCCGAAGCTAAAAAGAAATTGCAAGACATAAAATATAGAAATGAATGAATTGTAAATAAAGTTAGTACCTATTCTGAAACCAAACTTGAACAACTCGCATGTCCAAGCCTGTATCTCGAGACAATTCTTCTCTTACGTGTCTCGCGGGCTTTGGACTATTATTGTAAGCCAATTTCAATGTTTCTAATTGTTTCGCGGTAATCGTCGTTCGAGGTCTTTTATTTGGTTGATCTCCATCGATACTTCCACCATCTGCAAGTTCTTTAAGAAAAATTCGACCATTTATGAACAGACATAAATTGATGTCTAATGAAAATTGTATAAAAGTACCTTTTGCTTTTGCTTGCTCGTAGTCAGTCTTACAAATCAGTTTACCCTCTTCTATGAGATAAAATTCATCTCCTGTATCAAGCTGCCTCGAGCACATGACGCAAGAAAAGCATGTAAGATGATAAACCAAATCCTGAGCTCGTCGCACAACTTGCGAAGGTGCCAGTCCTTGACCGCAGCCAACACATTTTGTACCGAAACGCCTGTCACACCAACAACAAGCAATTTATCCATATCACAATTTATTTAATTTGTACACATTATTATAATTGAATAAATTTAAATTGTTGAAAATAACCCTAAATGTATTATGTATAGCTATATCTATCAGAGACTTTCACATATGGATCGCTTCTTTGTTACATAATATGCATATAATAGTATCGCGTCACTATTAAATGTGTAGCCCAAAAAATAAGATGCAAGTATGAATTGGCATAAAATAACCAACTATTATCTGCTTGGAAAGATTCACGAGCAGCATAATGCATGAAATTAAACGCTAAAATTGATACTTACTTGAAAAAATCGTCTTTGCAAAAGACATATCCATTCCGAGCGTAACATTTGTCAACTAATCTTATGCCACAATCTCTGCAGGTGAGACAACCAGCATGCCAACATCTGTCCATAACTCGTAAAACATAACGATCGAGGATAATTTCTTGACAGCCACCGCATTTCGGTATCGAAGCTGAAACAATTATAAAACAATTGATTGATATACATTTCCAAAGCTTTTTTTCATATTTTCTAAATTTAGAACTTGATTTTGATATAATTTATATTTTTAGTTTTATAGTATAACGTGTAATAAATTAGAACTTATGGGACTCTTTTCTACAACACGTTTGATACATTATAACCCCGCAGGATACCTCAGAACGTGCCCAAACTAAAAGCCAATTTATAGCAAAAAAGAGAGCATGAATGAATTTTCACAGTTCTACAATGGTAATTTACATGGCCCATGAGTATCCCGACAATTAAACCTTAAACTATGCCTTACCACAAAGAGCTGTGATTTATACAAATATGTTGACTTCTCTACTTCTAGATTTACAGCTTTAAAGGTATTCGCCATCTAGTGGTGGAAATTTAAAATGGTATTGTAGTATTAAAATTGGTCAAAATCTTGTAGAAATTTTTTTAAACATGATTATGTATTTTAAATGAAATATTTCAAATCATCAATTTTTGATTTTTATATTTTTATTTGGGTTATCGGCTTGTTTTATTACAATTAAGTTATAGATATTAAGCAGATTTTGAATGACCTGGAAATGACTATTTAAATATGTTTGAAAAATTTAGACCAGTTTTCAACTACTTTTAGTATATTAATGCCATTTTGAACCTCAAAAACTAGATGGTGAGTACCAATATATCTGTAAATCGGCAAGTGAAAATTACTGTTTGAGTCGAAGAAATATTTAATAATTATATCTAAATGACTAGACTTACAAAAATGATTTATAACGATGACCAAAACTCACTTTTACAATTATTTATACTTTTGAAAAACAATCATTCAATCATTCGTGAAAATCAATAGTTGTACCATCATATTTGCATCGCACTGTTACGAATACAAAAGTAAATGTAATTAAATCGAACCCCTTAAATACAGATTTTAACTATAAACAATATTCAATTGCTTTATTACATTACTATTGTAAGGAAAAATATTTTGAAATTTATTTTCAAAATAACCCATAATAAACTAAATAAATAAGCATTTTGCACACGCTACGGCCGCTGAATAGACCCTCTCATTATTTTTATATATTCATCTTCGAATAATTCATAAACATTACTTTTGTCATATCTATATTACGCCCTTTGGTAATGTTAAATTTTAATTTTAATTAAAGTAGTATTTTTTTGAAATCGATATGTCAAATTATAATAACTTACAATAAAAATATTCTGGAAATTTTAATGATAAATGACTGGTCGCACTTTGACTGAAGCGATTAATAATATCTTTCAGTTCATTGTAGCTTGCACTGTGGTCACTTGGGTGACTCTGACAATCAGTTATAACATGTGGTGAAGTAGATTCACTTCTTTGAAAACTTCGAGCACTTTTAAATGAAGAAATTTCACACCCTATCATAGTGATAACTTTTTTATATTAAAACTTATTAGTAAGGAATTATTAACTGTCACACGATAACTTTCCTCGCGTCATTTTCAAACTCGTTTTCATTTAAAATGAAATCTAATTTTCTTTTAACGACCGAGAACAAAGTTTTTTTCAGCTAGTATCCTGCAAGGGAGACCCTTGCGAAACGCTGCCTGGAGCTCGACTAAGTTTTTGCGCTGCTGTATTTTGATGCGCTTGCGCTTGACTCATCTCCGTTTGGGGTAGTGGCTTGCAGAAAACGCTTAGCCATTCATTGAAGGAACCACCCCTGCTTTACTAACTATTGGTTCAACACATTACGAAGCCGCCCTTTAACAGCATGGCGCCTGGCAAACACTGTCTCCCTTCGATACAATTTTCATTAATCAAACCTGCGCTATATGTGCATGAACTTTATCTTTTCACCGAAAAACCTTTTCCTTTTTTTTTTAATCTGATCTCAAATAGCGAGAGGGAAAATCTAATTTTATGAAACCTCAACAAAAAAAACTAAAACCAAACTATAGTTAAAAATCGCTCACGATCGAGTTCGCATGCGTCTCATTCGAATGAGTTTAATTTCGAACATTTTAATCTAAAACTAAAAAAATCCTGTGATTATGGGCATAAATAATGATAATAAATAGATAGGTAAAATTATAAAAAAATAAGTTCAAGAACTTTCGTAGCCATTATTAGTATTATAATTCACGTCAACGAAAAAGTAAAGCCTACATATTGGTCAAAGTTATGCTAAAATGTTGCTCGACAAATCTGCAAATGCTTAATCTTAAGTTAAATTATTTAACGTAGTTCAAAATTGATGTAAAATTAATATCAATTTACCTTATTGAAGAAAGACGACTGTATTTCTACGAAAAAAAGTTTCCTTACTGATTCTATACCGTCCACGATATCATTTGCTCACAGAAAATATATATTGCTCTACTTTGATGAATTCTGTATTTTAAATATTTTGTATTAAAATCATTTACGTTTAATTTTTCTTAAATCTAGCTTGATAGAATTATCGGATCTAGTCAGTTTGAATGATTTATTTTACATTACAATAGGTATTAATAAAATTTTTTTTAAGAAAGAATATCCTCATATTTTTATGTTCTATTTCTATTTCCACATATTGAAACTTTCTTCAATAATAAGTGTATCTTATCAGTACAGTACTAGCATTAATGTTATACAGCAACCGCTAAGTATGATCTTCATCTTGTAAGGCTATGTATCGCTGGCGTGTTAATTAGTAAAAATTATTTATAATCTAAGTTTAAATATAAATAACGTCAAAAAAAAAAATTTACCGCATCAAAAAAGACTGGGTTTTTTTCTGTATAATTATTAAATAATACGATTAACAAATTGATTCCGTTGCGTCCCAGTAAAAAACGTTTTCAATAGCTTTTTAACATTCAACTGGTGAATAAGAGTTATATTACTCTGCTCCTTCGTACCGTTATACTTATAATACGTATGATTTTAAATCTATTATAGTGATTCTTTGAGTTGGTATAGATATTTTCATATATGGTTTCCTTCGGCTGAAAATAAAAGTTGTATCTAATTGACTCGAGATTTGTGGCTTCACAATTTTGATATTTCGATACATCAATATTTTAAGGCTTCTATTTCATTTTTTATATTCAATACATACCATCTTTCAGCAAGGAAAAAGCTGCATTACCATAATGTATCAACTCGCAAAATATATCCGTGTTATAAATGACGAGTAGAATTATATTAGTAAAAAAGTCGTAAATTCCTATCAATATGTTTTATTATGTGCGTCTTAAACTACTATTGAGTATCAATCATTCGATTCTAATCAAGAAAATCAATATAAATTAAGGGGACACACCAGTGTTTATGCCTATAAATGAAAAACATGAAAATTAAGGATTACTATTAAAACTTTTTGTTTCTGATGTTAAAATTTGTTTTTATAGGTCCTTTTACAATAAAAAATATGTCTCTAGTTCCTCTTATTATTAAAATTCATCTAGGATTCATATATATTGACTTGTGATTTCTAAATCATTGACTGCATGATTTTGAATGTATCATTTATTCAATTTGGGTCCTTTAGGTCTCAAAAGTTTTGTAATAAAATTCTTTTCCACTTAAGTGTAACAGAATTTCAAGAAAAGGCTTGGAAAATTTTTTTCATACTAAAGTCCAAAAACATGACAAAAATAGCTATTTTAATCATGCTTATTGCTATATTTGGAGATTAGTAGATTAAAAAAATAACTAAATAAAAATCTGCTGCACTTAAGTGGAAAAGAATTTTATTACAAAACTTTTGAGACCTAAAGGACGCAAATTGAATAAATGATACATTCAAAATGATTTAGAAATCACAAGTCAATATATGAATGGATGAATTTTAATAATAAGAGGAACTAGAGACATATTTTTTGTTGTAAATGGACCTATAAAAACATATTTTAACATCAGAAACAAAAAATTTTAATAGTAATCCTTACCTTTCATGTTTTTCATTTATAGGCATAAACACTGTGTGTCCCCTTAAGTGTTGAAATTGAAATGGATGATATTAATATTCTAATTAATTCAGGTAAATTATTTGTAATGGTCAAATTTACTCAATAATCAAATCAAATATTTTGATTATTCTGCTAATAGTCTAATTTTTAAACTATTAATGATTTTAATAAAAACGTAAAATAATATATTCGCAACCATTTTCTGTAATTGTTATCGCAATATCTTCCAAAACAATGTGCAATTGATTCGGTATTGTTTTTTGTTTTCATTAAGTATTCATTTCATTTTTCATAAAGATATTTGTAAAATTAATTCTTCAACCATTACCATGAAAAGTTAAGTAAAATTAAAATTTTCAATAAGTTTCTACAAAAGAATTTACCATTACACCTTTTTTCGTAAAAATATAATCGACATATGTGTATATATGCTTTGTCATTCACATGTTATGGGTAAGAAAGAGTACACTGTTTCATACAAGGTGTTAGCAAACAGATGGTCCATTGTTTCGTTCACGGATATAAATTTAGTGCGTAGAATCTAAAATCATGAGTTATGTATTATTTTGATATCTTTCGTTCTTCAAGGTGTTTTCTTTTCTTTATAAAAATCGATAAATGTGACTAATAGATGTTACTTCCTATGATTAAAATATTTCGCATATGCAAAAATTGTTCTTATATATTATGTACGTTAACAAATTATTTTTTTGATAAAGTATATTTAAAAAAATGTATGTGTAGAAACATTATAACTAGTATGGCTTAATTTATTAATATTTAAAAAAATATTTGAAGCAGAATATAGAGTTAAATTTTGTCTAACTCTTTATCACAAATATTTAAACAATCTATGTTGACTTTTAGATAAATTATAAACTACTTATCGTACTGATTATCTTCAACATTATTGAATAAAATCAGTTCTCATCAGATGAAGCTGAATCAAACAAAATAAATCTGGGCAAAAGTTTATTTGTGTGATAGTACGCTTTCCAAATGAAATAACAGAGAAATGTTAGTACTAACAAGTGAAGGGTAAAATTGTTTGGAAAAAGCACTTTGGCTGCATAAAATATGCCATTATTCAAAATACCTATTCCTTCTCTCGCAATACTAATATATGTAAATGCGCACTATGGCAGTGATAAAAAAAGCCAGACTTGCCGAGCGATTGTAATTGCAAGGGTACGCGAATGATAAATAGCAGTGCCATAGTCAATTGCTCTGCTGTAAATGTATGAATATATACGTATATCGCAAGGGTAATGGTTTAGCTAATGTCCACATATGGACGCATCGGCTCGATTTCTTTCCTAAGGGAAGTGTAATGTGTTTTGTGCATTTGTATGGAGCGTTTAAACGTACGAAAGTGACAAGTGCGCATCCACACCCACCGTGCGCGCATGTGCCCGTGTTGGTACGTATACGTGTGTACGCTCGAGCGTCTGTGCTGTACTTAATATTAAATAAAATTATGAGAAACGAGAAGAAACTATTTTTAAATAAAATATCCACCTGTACGTGTATGTCACGCGAGAAATACACCCGCGCACACCTTTTAACTGATTAAAAAAAATCGATCTTTCAGTGGATGTTCACCGATCGACAAAAGTCGTTTGTTCGCTATTTTGCAAAAGCATTATCAGCATAGGGCCTACATATAGCGGAATACTCGTTGTCATGGATGTATCCTAAAGTAAAGCAATTGAAGCCGATGAGTATAGGAGCCGGGCTTGACAAGTAACGCACGCCGTGACCGTGGAGCCCACGAGGGGAGAAAATGACTTTAATCTATTAGTGCTCCTATCCCCGTACTTATATATCTATATGCGTTTATACGCCATCCTGCCAAGTGGCTTCTTGTTATGCTCTCGTTTGCCCACGATTCAATGGCTCAGATATTACACACGTTTAAGCACACGGACATGTGCGCCTGTGTGTATACGCTCGTTCGGCTGCAGGCTCCGTTATCCGCAGGATAGTAAGCAACCCTTAGTTAATTATTCATGATTCCGTGCCGAGAGTTGGTGCTGAGTTATTAAACTGAAGCTGCCGCGCAAGCCGTAACAGTACAGCTCGGGAGTATGGATTACTGATTTAGTTATGAAAAAAACATGTTTATGCGCTCCTGCCTTGTGAACTAATTGTTACATAGGCGTTTACGTTCGATTAATTATTTCTAAAATCACTGATTTTAAAATGTATGCTTGGCTTCCTTTTATCGAATAATTTCATTATGTTGTAATTAATGAATGATTGTTACCAAGTTTTCTTATAAAAACGGGATTGTAAGAATTAGAAATTTTAAATTAAATGGACAGCTTTGAATACAATTTTTGTGGGGCTGAAATTTTCTGAGGAATTAAGTTTTATATTAATACAGAGAATTTTCTTAAAACCGTGTTTGAGTTATACATTATTTTTTACTATTCCACTTGTAGATTTACAGAAAAATTGGTACTCGCCATCTAGTGGTGTTTTATCGTATTCAGTTTTATCGTATGCATTATATCGTATTCAAAATGATTGAAAAAAGTTCTAAATTTTCTGAAACAATTTTTTACATAATAGTAACAGTAAAATGACAATAAATCATCCAACAATGATAATGAATGTGCGATTCGAATGCCAATACATCGGTTCATCAACTCTACAAAAAATTCATGAAAAATGTTAAGCCTGTCTTCATGGAAAACTTTCAAAGGTTTCACAGTATAACATTATTATAAAAATAACTAGTTTGCTAGTTTATAATGAAGATTTATATTGATATGTTGTTGGTCAACTTGCGTTGTTAATTTTCGAATATATTTCAATTTTGAAGAAATAATGTTGATTTATATTCAATAAATTAATTGTTTCAAAGTGTTAGACATAACGGCTTAGAAAATCAAAAAGCTTTATAATTTGATTATAAATAGTATATTTATCAGTGGGCGCAGTTATGTTTTTTTAAAAATCAGGGATTGTACTGTAACTACGCTGTAACGAGTTTTGTTAAAAAAACATACCTGCATCAGTTGATAATACTATTGTTTCACAATGGAAGCCTAAATTATCGGCAAAGCTACGTATTTTAAGTTAGAGTGAAAACAAATAAGTTTTTTTGACTCCTATGAGATATATACTCCCTAAAGTATACGTCTATAAAGAACTATGATACATTACTTGAACGTATCATTATCATCGTTTTTATCGATCAACAAATACAAAGTCCTATCTCGTAGCGACAATGAGTAATTGGTGATTTTATCTTGTCGTCACGAAAATCTAAATTTCTGTAATTGGCTGTACGTTTGCAGGCATAAAATTTCAGCAACGGAACGTGAGGCGATCGAGCGCGCAAGGATTAATCGCGCTTGAAATCGCAAGACAAATCTGGCTTGTAAACGGATTAAGCTGTCCCCAATGTTGTCCTGACTAGGCGCGCGTGAATCTTCGATCCTTGACACACCCTTACTATTGCACACTGATTTTGTTATTGTTTCTGCTTAAAAAAATAGCTTTCACGAGCGATTTAGGTCATTTGCTCTTCTAATGCTGACTGTTTTACAAGGAAAAAACCGCATGAACACATTATCCGTCAAGTTATGCGTATCCATTGCTTCCCAATTATCTTCTTTTGTAGCATAAAATCGTGTCAATACAGCATTAAGATGTTGATTGAAAATATCAATTTATGACCGGTTCAGCCTCGAAAAATCTTCAATCTATGATTGTTTTGTCTATGGGAAGGAGAGCGAAAAGTACAAAGTAGGGGGACCGAACTAAGCGCTTACATATTTTGAGGGAGAATCAGTCAGCCTCTTCGGGGCGAAGTCGCTTATCTCTGGGGAAATCAGAGAGACACGGGGTAACCAGTACCGGTTAGCACACGCTTACCACGCACTCACACTTTATGAGTGTGACGCTTCCTACAGTTATATGAACCTCCGGACTGCAGTTCACATTTGTAAAAACATCAATGGTTTTATTCATGACATGGGAAAATTTAGAGTATATAAAAGCACAAATTTCAATATTAGTTGATAGCTAGGATATTTTTAATAAAAGAGTTGTAAAATGAAACACAGGTTTTACAATACTTCTCATAAATCACTTAACTTTTATCATTCATGTTGTTATTGATTTCTGTAAAATCAGCGTTAAATTAACAACTTACTGATGATAAAAAAAAGTATAACCTACATTTGAATCTCTCATTAAATTTAGAGTGTGTATCGACTTGCTCGAACTTTTTCCAACATCGAGAATTATTTTTTTTGTAAAGAATAACTGATGCAAAAAATCGAAAATTCCCTGAAGCATATACATACTTGTAATTTTTTTGTTACATGCTCAAAGCCCCAGAGGCTCAATGATCTCGCAGAACTTTGAACTTATCGGAAGATCAAGATTCAGGACCCCTGGGTGTGCCGGGGTGGATGGTTATCTCGTCGATACCCGTGGAAATTCATAAAACCCTAGTTATAAGCCAATTATTTTTTTATTATCCTTAATTATATGGCACCTAATAACTAAACGTTTAATTTATATATTATTATAAATAAATAATTATCGGCGCAATGAGAAATTGCAGGGTGTAGTTTATTGCGATAGTATTTTGTCAAACGTTACAAATATCATATTAGAAAACTTAGAAGTGACTGTAGTAAAAATGACGCAAAGGTAATTAAATCTTGATTTTAAAAATGCATAAATTGTATATTCTGTTATTCAATTGCTCACCAGACACGGAACTATATATCTCATAAAACATAGTGGCGCATCTGCCTCGCTGAGTACATAAATAATGCAGATGAATCATTTGCGTTTTTTTTCTTTCTGCCATTCGACCCTCTCACTTCGTGCGCCTCACTCTGACACGCTTCGTTCCGTGACCCAGCCCAGCCTGACCGCCTGCCTGGCCGAGTCCAGTGACTTCATTTGCCATCAAAAAGTGGTAAAAACTCAGCGGGCTTAGAGAGCTGGACGCGAATCGCGCCTACTCGCACGCGCGCGCTGTCTCTCTCTCTCTCTCTCTCTCGAACGCTAGGGAGTGCCCGGGCAAGCTGACTTTCTGACCATCTGGATGTATCTGATGCACGATAGCTGGAGTGCGTGATACGGATCGTCCAGTCTGACACGTTTTTCGACCTACACACACACACAATCTACTTCGTCGCCCTTCATTGATGATAATAGCCCGACCGATATAAACATACATTCGTCGAACGATCTCTTACGATGAACTATATACTTAATTGATATTAAAAAACTCTTGGAATACATATTGATTACTTTGTTCAAGCACTTACGAGGCGCAAATACGAAAAAGTTATTGTGAATAGGCGTTGAAAATATTCTTGCGTTTACGACCGTAAAAAAAAGTCTCGATGATTCTGAGGTTTGGATGAAACCTTTTAAATTATTCATAGTGCAAAGTCTAATTGAAAAACTTTTTGAAACTATTTCATTCATATTTGTGGAAATTTTTTATGCTTTATTACATTTAAACAAATTTTGCATCGATACTTTTGCCAAAGCAGTTATTCAATGAAAACAACAACATATGTTTTTCAAGAGCACATTTGATTCGAAAGTTTTGCAACAATTAATAATTCAACAAATCCCAAGAGAAATGAGCAACCCTCAAATAAGCAATGGAGATATATGTTTACAATGTGGTTATTGGGAGCGAGAGAGAAAATCACCCTTTTTACGAACGTCACCCGTTCATCTCATTACATGAATTGGTAACTGAAAACAAACATTAGCCTGTTTGATCGCTGCGTACGTATATATCCTTCGCATAAACTGGGTACAGGAAATGTAAACTTTCTGACAGGTGATTTTTTTTTAAACGTGTTCGGATTAATTTTACTTTCAGTTACGTATCAAAGCTCAAATAGATCATTTTCTTCTCCGGACGAATTGTATCACTGGTTCTCGAGTCGAGTAGCAGAATTGATATGTTTTTTAACAAAAGATCATAACACGCAAAACAAATGGGGATCTCTCTAGCCTGCACGAACACAACTGCACGTGAGCTTGAGCAAACATTGACTTGTTCAATAAGTCCAATCTCTGGTACTTTAGAATTTGCCTCGTTTTATACCAGTGCCGATGTGTATAATGCACATATACGACTATACATAGACCGTGCTTGGAAACGTACAATAAAAACAGACTCGCGAGCGCAGTGCGCAAGGTTAGTGTATAGAGAAGTCATATACTTAGTCGCGGTCGCCATCTGTCTTACCACGGTGGCGTCGTTTCAGCGTTTTATTCGAGGGGTTGAAATTGAAACAAAAACAAAGGGCTAGGCCAGCTTGAACTCAATCACCCAGAAGTCCTGTCATATCAATGTCTTCTTTTCTGTGATTATAATTGTTACGAATATTGTTGTCTTGTGATAACTGGTGTGCGTTCCATTCAGTGCACTTTCTTTTTGTTTTCAACCCAATGGTACACGTCGTAATAATGCTCTAAAAGACTTAAACTCGTGATTACGAAATGTATGACTTTATAAAACAAGCTGAGATGGCAAAATTAGATATTGTTTCATTGTAAATTTATAAATAAATTATAGAAAATACAATCTTTGGGGGTTTTTTCGGTTTGCTTTCTTTATAAGAAGACTTTTTTCGTGTTACCGCAATCGCATTAAGTCTTCTCTGACCGATTGTCGAAATCCATTTTTTCTACTGCGCACCTCGAGTTATGTCCAAATAACTTGCTAGTCAGTTAACGTAAAGAATGGGTAATGTATGACTTTTGATATCGCTCACCGAACCAACAAGAAAAAAGCATTCGAGTGCACTTGAAACTGTACTTACTTAAAAATCATTAATACCGGTGACAATAAGCAGAGAGAACCGTTAATGGAGACTGAAATTGCACAGTTAGTAATCTATAACAGATGAACTGCCGCCACCGCGTGTGCATGTCACGCCTCGCTAAATATTTCCTTTGGCGTTCATGTATTATATACGCGCACGTGGACTGGAGAGTTTATATACATTTCTTGCGTGCATACATGTTGCTGCTGCTGCTGCTGCTCTACACGGGGTCTGTTGCTTCTCTTGCTCTCTCAACTCCACCCCATCAAGCCTTATACGCGTCAAAGAAGAGATCAGTAATTTTCGGTTCTGTGCTTGCGCGTATACGCAAATTCACGAGCACAGCAAATGCCATTCACGAGAAATTGAAAAGCAAAAGTTGAAAGAGCATTTTACAACTATCTATAGTAACCCATTGGCATGAAAAACAAATTGTTATATAGTACGTACAGCATGAAAAAAAGGGACTCGTATGTTTTCATCGATACCAACAATTTCTCAAAATAATAGAAGCAAATGAACAAAATAGTAGAATTTCATTCGAACTGAATGTTTCGGAATATCGAAATAGTTGAGTTTTGCGAAGCAATGCAGTATTTTCGAGTATTTTCATTTTTATAACTTTATCATGTCCTCGTAATGATTTTTCCATTTTATTGCTGAAATGTCAGATAAAATTAAAAAGTTTTACCTGATATATTGAAATTTCTTTTGTATATTTAGTAATCTTGTGAGGCATGATGAGCTTTTTATAAAAATTGTTAATGAAAATTTTAGAAAAAAATGTATAAAACAATCATTAAACTGAACCGATTATTGAGTATCCAGCAATATGTGAAATAACACTTTCATGAATATGCACCGCTAAAAAGCTATAATTCAAGTGTCTCCAGAAAATACCCTGATAAATGCCCATGGAGGTCACATGTGGTTTGGTTTTAGAATTCGACCACAAAATATTGCACCAAACTAGGAAGTGAGACATATATCACGCGGAGGGCTTATCTTTCTCCTTAGTTCTCGTATTCATAAGATCATATGTAGTGGGTGAAACAGTTATCATTTTGAAGCATTTTTTCATAATTAAAATTTTTCAATATTTTTTCCTTAAAATCGATTAATATTTTTATTTTCCAATTCAAAAAAGTATTTCCACGCGTTGATGAATGAAAACACTGATAGTTTATTTTCATTTACCAAAAAAACTGATGATAAAAGGTGCATGATTTTGCTATAAATTGTATTTTTCGTTGAGGCTCAGATTAAATGATAAATCACATTCGTTAGTCTACATCCTATTCACCAACGTGACTCATATACGAGCGAGAAGTATCATAAAATGCGTAATTTACTTATCTAATGTGTTATTCGTAATTGCTTATTTTCATTAAAGAAATACTGAAGCCAGTAAAAAATGAAAATGCTGTAACTAGTTTTCCTGTAAAGAGTGCGAATGTTCTTTGTTTCGTTTTCTAAATATTCAGTAATATTAAATAATAAATATTAGTAGTGTTTCCTGAATTTCGGTATCATCTACGTGTATACTTTTGTTTGCATAATTTTCAGCTGATGTAATGTTTTATGGCCATAATTGATAATACCCTGCATGAAAAAAATTGCTGGACTATTGTATTGATCATTTGTTGATGTTGGACAATGTTGTTTTTCGGTGATTTTTTCTTTCGTCTATAGATAAACAATACCCGTTCAAACATTGGCAGCGACAAAGCAGCTGACACGCCTGTCATCTACGAGCAGAATCCACGTACCGTGACACGTGTCACGGACCTCAAACTCGAGTGAGCAGTGCTCGTTTATAATCGTGTATTTTCATACATTGCATATGTCAATACACATGCATACATTATAAAACAAACTCTTTGCCATACACACATGTCGTTACCGGTATGAGAAACGAGATAAGATTATAACTTTCGTCAATTAATAACTTAACATTCATGTGCACAATTTAAAAAACATTATTTTACGAAGATACGACAAGATATTTAAGAACTTTTTACAAAACGTTCATTCTTGTACCTCAATTCCGGCAACCCATTAAGCCATTGCACATCAATAAAGAAGACAAGAACATTTACTGCATGAAAGTATACATTGTCAAATTTTCAATGTTGGCGACAATAAACTTATCTCGATACGGGTGCAGTGACAAGCTAGGGCGAGCGAATACAGATAATTTTAAAGATTCATCCCTTTGACATATGGGATGTTACTAGTGAATACTACTTGAAAACCTTGACTTTGAAAAGGCTTAGAGCGAGTAAAAGTACCACTCGAGATTCAAGTACTCTACTTAGTAACTTCGACCATTTAAAAAAAAAGCCATTGGCGGCACTAACTTCAAAAACAAATATTTGTATTACAGCGACACAGCCCCACCGAGGCGCTTCTTATATACACCAGATCATCATCACCCTCTTGCCCGACCTATATGTATGTTATAGCTAGAGTAAAGCGAGCATAGCAGGTAAGGGGACGATAATTAATTACTTACGTTGACTATTTGCTTGCGTATTGACGTGTACACAACGATGTTGTTTTCAAACGTCATTCAACTTTTTAACTTTAACTACAAAAAGTTCGGGCGTTTCGCTATCTCTACTGTGTTGGGTGCTTCAGTCTGGATATTAAATAATGATTAAAGGACAATCGGAAAGCGAGATGAATGAAAAAATTTGTTTGAGTAATGGCAAAGCAGATGAGGAGTCCTTTCGCGCACGTGCCTCAACTGCTACACCGCCCACCAACTGAATTTCTCAATGGGATTTATCGCAAAACGCTCGGTGCATCAGCGACACGTGTCTTGTCAAAGGAAGACGACGCTTGGTGCGAAATACTGCTCTGCCGCGTGGCTACAAGAGTGAAACCACAGATCCATTCTGTCTCGTATGTAATAATGGCATCAACCTGCCGTCGTTTGTTTGTGTGTGTGTGTGTGTAAACTCTCACAGCACGCGGATCTTGGCAAAAAGCAACATTTGGGCGTTGACATTGAAGCTATTTCTCACGAGTGAAGTGTTTCATTCTTTACGCTGGCCATTTTTGTCGTAAATGAAAATTAAACGGCAAACTTTTTTGAGAGTACTTAATAATAGCAGATACGTGAAACATCTTTACTTTACAGATTTGGTCGCTTAATATGCGTGCACTAAGACTTTTTTTCTTGATTCAATGCATTTATAAATGTAATATTATTTGAAAATCTGTTAACTTCCCATCGATTAAACAAGCAAAGAAATAAATATTTGGAAAAATAGAAATC
This sequence comes from Trichogramma dendrolimi, assembly GCA_034770305.1. Classification (NCBI taxonomy): domain Eukaryota; kingdom Metazoa; phylum Arthropoda; class Insecta; order Hymenoptera; family Trichogrammatidae; genus Trichogramma; species Trichogramma dendrolimi. The sequence continues at coordinate 392,380 of JAPMIB010000121.1, read as the reverse complement.
GTAATTGCTATCTAAAAAAACTCATAATCGATGATAAATCATATGTGATTCTTCTCAAGCAATCGAAACTACAGAATGCGCTTTTCCCAGTACAACTTCTCACGCAAACCGGGTTAAAAAGTCTAATGAAATAAAGTTCCCTTGCTCCCGCCCTCTTTTATTACTAGTCTGTAGATGCTCTAATGGTTATAGGGTTTCGCAACCTGATACAGTGCATGCGACGCGTGCCATAGAAGCAGCGGTGGTCTCTTTTATCCAGGCGTCAATCTAGAGCAATATTTTTTCTTACGTTAACAAATATTAATCTCTAGCTGCAGAACATTTTTTGACCAAACTATCATTCTTTATTTATATATAAATAAAAATTATAATCACATTTTTTTCATATTGAAGTGCTATCACCCATCGACGAATACTTGCACTTCTTTATGAACAAAGTAAAGGGAAGAAAATTTACATAGCTGTTGTAAATTAATGAAATATTTATGATTATATGAACAAATATATCCATTATAAAAATTATATTTATATACTATTAAATTTCAGTTTCATGTATAGTAAGATCAAATTATCATGTTCGAGTACTCTGACACAAAAAGATTTTTGCATCAAAATAGTTTTCAAAGACATGATATTAATTTTTTTAAATTTTAGGGTAGAATTTTTATAACTTAGCTGCACCGGTATAAAAAACTTGAATTCAATCCAGTTTTAATGTTAATTGGACATTAAAATTAAAGTAACCAATGCTTAAGTTTATTTAAAATACTTTCGTGTTTTGCATTAATTCCTTAATGAATTTATGCAAATTCAATATATGCCAGCTTCTGCCACTAGATGGCGAGAACCTGTATTTGTAAATCTGCAAGTTATAAAGTCAAAGTAATAGTATAAGTCAAAGCACGGTTAAAATAACTATAATTAATGAACCATTACATGAAATGAATGCAACCATTACAAGAAATTAATGCAAGGGTGAAGAAAATTGTTATCTTCTTTGTATATGAATCCATTTTCATGTAAAATAATTAAAATTAACGAGATTTGAATCAAATTTAAGGATTTTTAAAATAAATTTAAATAAACTTTCACGTTACATGATTCTTGAAATAGTTATTCATGCAGCAAGGACACAAAATGTGTTTTTGCTCATGCTGAACGCAAAAATTGGGCACGCATAGCATACAAAATTGTATAAATGGTTATAGCGAAAAACTCTTAAATAACAAGCATGACATTAAATACGAATACGAGGAATTTGACCATACCATAAACGCTTTTTGCGCACAAAAAAGTATGCGAAAAAAGGCATTTTATGCTTTACAATTGCATGAAAATATTCCAATTCAATTCGAATCACTTTAATTTGAATGATTTTATATGAAATTCCTTTTGAAATTATCTTTTGAAGGAAAGCAATTTTTCCACGATTACATAAATTCTAATGTAAATATTTTTAAAAGAGCACTGAAAAAAAGTTTTGTTGCCGGTTAAATTTTCACGTGCCAGTAGCAATATCATTGATAGAGAAATTATAATATGTATGTTTTAATAATAGGTCGCATGGTTCATTCTTTTAAAACTAAACAATTACAATATTATTATTAATAGTAATATTATCTAAACAACCTTTTCAATCATTGATTTCCTGTATTATCAAATTTATTAGCATAGAAAATGAATAATTATATTGATTTGAAGTGAAGCCGACAAAATTGGTGCATCCAATTTTTGGAATTTTTTGATTAATTATTTTAATTTTTCAATGTTTTTACATCTTTTAGAAAAAACAATTTCATTCTAATTTTCACTTTCATTTTTGTCAAAAATATTTTCAAAATTCATTGTAATATAGCTCGATGCGCTATATCATCAAATATTTTAATTTTTATTTCTGTATCATGATTCACCCGAACACCCTTCACCTTCACCCATTTATGGTAGAACATATCCATATTTTTATAAAAACTTATTAATATATTGAAGCATCATTTAATCTCTTTGTCGCAACCAAAATTTGTGCTAATTTTTTCTAGTCTGTTACATTAAAATAGAGTTATATAGTTACAAACAAAGTTAATGATTGGTGCGTGTGGCATAATACGGTTAATGCGACGTGCAGCATGGTTAAACTTAATGCATTGCTATTATCAATACTTTCACAGCTCTGGATAGTTTAGGTTCCTATTTTTAACACACATTTTTGTAACGTAAAATAAAGTGCACCTTGTCAACAAGTACCCCTCATGACTTTACTATCGTAATGGTACTTTACGCTTCAAGTAAGTTTTTTGGCTTGACGTATTTTAAAATACTGCTTATACAATTAAAAAATGCTACTGATGAACTTTATAGATCTAACGCATTTTTAGAGTGCTACATTAATTTACATTCATAACTTCTTTTCTAAAATTTAAGTTAGTCTGTCGTAGCGTCGCTACGCGAGGTTATCACGGAAGCGTAACGAGCGCGATTTCACTCGGCGAGTCTTACGCGACAGAAAAACTTGAGTTTTTCGCCCAATATGCCGTTGCTTTGTACAACTATGCGTTTGCAAAAGTGGATAAGGTAAGTTTAAAAATAGATCGTAAAATTTTTTCCTTTTTTTTCGGTCGATCGTGTTTGAAATAATATTAAAACTATAGATTCTGTAATATTGGCTAGACACTGCGAAAAAGTAGCAGATGTGAGCTTAGAGGATAGTTATAAAAATAAAATTGTACGGATGTAATTTTAACATTTTTTTAACCTTTGAAATTGTTTAAAAACTACAATAACTCATATATGTGAATTAAAAAGTTGTTGAGACAGAATTTATGGAAAGCAATTATTTGATATGAACTTTTTTAAAAGTTTGATTCCCTTTAAAAAAAGATTATTTTTATTTTGAGTGAAAAATCTCGATGTTTTACACTTGTAAAGGCTAAAATAAGTTTGTTTATTTTACTATTAGAAATGTCATGTTATTGAAATAATTCTTACTTCTGGACTAAAAAATTTAAAAAAGATATATTTTACCAATAAAAAAATCTATACATAATCATTGTTGTTACAATCATCACTTATTCTATCCTTCATACGCGCAACACAGTCAATGCCCCGTGAGCAATTTTTAATTTATGTATTATGATTATAACTATCTTCGTTTATTTCGAGCAAGTATTAGTGCTTTAAAATACCAATTGAATAGTATTAACGATTAAGATATTTTAATAAAATGGCCTTCCATGACAATAAGATACAATATTCTGTGTACGTACCTTCGAGCTTTTTGTTACGCGCCAGTAAAGTCAGCAGAACGTCCGGGTTGGGTATTCCGTCGGCAGTCGTAGCATCCAGCCCCGGTTGTCTCGGAAGTTGAATCGATGTATCCGCGAGCTCAGACACGTTCGACGGCGATTTCATGTGAGCTCGCGACACCAGGCCTATTCGATTCGGCGCCGATTGTAATTGACCCTGATTGGGAGCGGTGCTTGACATGGAAAAGTCAACGCCGCTTAAAATCATTGGGCGAAAATTATGTCCGATAATTGGCAAAATGTTTTCTGCAGGTCTGCTACCGCCCCCTGGTCCAGGTGGCGGCAGCGGTGCATAAGGCAGATAAAGCTCCAGCCTTTTGATTGCTCTACGTGGTCAAACTTTCACCTTAAAACTTTTGTCATTCGGCACTCGATCACTTGGATAATGTAGCGATGCGATTTTTTCTTTGCAAGATTTTCGCTTGGGTTTCCGACGTAAATTTTTTCATACGATAACTAATATCGTCACGAATTCGACACTGCAATAAATAACTACCCTGATACTGACTCACTCCACGGGGGTGTACACTTTGCCAGTATAACTTGTGAGAATGACGAATCACTTATACCGCTCGGCACGGAAATTAAGATTTAGAGTAAAAAAAAAGGTAAATGTCGAAACTGAGATGCACCTTTGTTTAAATATAGCTTTGGTCGAGGCTGTAAGCTCTTCAAAAACTGGCGCGATACAAAAGCACTCTTTCGACGCCAACCCCCTTCTATTTCTCTATTTTCCTGATATGGTAGTTCAAGGGTGGAGGCCCAGGCGCTCTGACACGACGAACAGAGAGGCTTGACTCCCGCCTCGGCTCTTGGCAACTGTTGTCACTGCTGATGACGCCTGCGCGCATCCAGCCATCTCCCGGACGGTGAAAACCTTCCATGGAATCTGCACCTCGCTCGCTCGCTCGTATCGTGTATTTTTTTTTCTTCTTTTTGTGAAAACTTTTTTATAAATAAAAAAAGGATTGCAATCAACGGACTTTCAATAATTTTGATTACAGGATTTTTTGATATTTATCGTCGAAACGCGATATTTAAAAATTATGCTGGAAAATTGAAAAAATTTTCTAAATCGACGAATAGTTTGGTCGATTAAATTTTCTAATATCACATTTTTCTATTGAAAATAAAAAGTTCGATAAAACCCATCTATTTATATTTATAAGGATGTATGTAGTCGTTGAAAGCTTTGAGCAATCAGTAAATGTACTCCGATAGTGAGCTTCAAAGTTACGTATCATCAACCTTGGCGTTAAAGAAATAGTACATTTTATCAATTATATACACGAACAATACCCAGCATCAACCAAAAATGCATCGTTAAATAAAAAATAAAGTACGTAGTTATTCCACAAACTCAAATTTGAGTGAATACATAAAAAGCCCATACGCACACACTTCTAAAGCACGTGCACGAAAGAAAAGAGGAGGTGCAAATATTGAACTGTAGGGGCGTGTACTATTCTGTTCGTTGCTATGGAAATGTACTCTCAAAACTGCTTAGCAACAGAGGCGTACGAATCGTTTACTTTCTTTGTACATCTTGTTGAATTGCGCAACTCTTTTCATAAATAATTTTTATAAATATACACATCGGTAGACATGGAAATGAGCGTTTTTTTCTCAAAAATTTCGTAAAAATTGAAGTATTGAATTTTACATCATTTTCATCAACTTTGCCAAGTGTAAATGAAAGATTATTTAAATATTTTGTTTTCTGAGAACCAATAACACAATATAAATCATTTTCTAGTCTAACTTATTACGAATATTTGAAAGTATTCTGCGACAAAGTAAACTACATTTTTAAATCTCAAAAAAACCATATAATAATTTATCTGTTCAATATAGTTCAAATAAGGATAAAGTTGTCTATTAATACGATTCGTTACTTGAAAGAGACGATAAACTTCCTACTCAACTTCATTATCTTATTTATTCAATAAACTGGCATTCTCTAAAAGCGAATTTACGATATGCGCCACAGATTTCATGTCTCACAGTCTGGGTAAAGTAAATATTCAAGGACACTATGAAACGGTAATTAATTTATGAATAATCAACCCCCCTATGTGACTCTGGCGTGCAAAAGACGTTAGTATGTAAGCCTGGAGTGAGTTTTATGGTTTCGGGAAATTTTCAAGTCGACAGCAAGCTTCTGGTAGAGAGCAAAGGAAGGTTACGTCTTTTTAACTTGTTTTTGAAACAGTTGTATTTTCACGCTATTATTTTGATTAAGGGATGATTGTTTTCATAAATTGATTCAGTCTAATGTGATAACTGAAACAATAAATGATTGTTGCATATAGAGTTAATTAGTATTTATTTGTATTTATTTTTACTAACGTGATATAATATATGAACAAACCTCCTTTTTACCTAATTTATAATAATAGTCCTTGAATCGAATTGCATAGGTACGAACGTGTAGCTGCGCTCAAATTCTGCGTCAAAAAAAAATTTGATATATTTTTGCTCTTGCATAAGGGTATGTTATCCTTTCTTCATAGAATAATTAAACGTGTCGTAATTGATCGTAGGTTGACGAAAGAGATAAGTGACGGCCACAGAGCCGACAATTAACTCTGAAAAGGGCACATTTTTCTCGAATTTTTATTTTACATTCCTTTACAGATTATTCTTCATTTTAATAACAAAAAATGATATAAAATCATATAAGTTATTATTATTTCAAAGTTTAAAACTTGAATACAGGGAAAAGAAACAAAAATAAATTGGTCTATGCATGATACACCGTTATTGAAGGGTTAAAAGTGTAAAGTGAAATATTCCATTGACTATCGACTATTTATTAAAAAAAACACGCTGATTTGACTAAACTCCGACTAAGTAAAGTTAGTAAATTATGAAATCAAGTATAATCAAATACTGTAGTACATAATATGTACTACATATGTATTAATCAATTTAAAAAGCCGTTATTTTCTTGAGTTTATTGACTGACTGCGCTGGTTCAAAAACTCGTTTTTGCAATTTTTCAATCAAATTTACATTGTGATTGTACAAAATATTCAATTACCACTACCTTTGCAATAATTATTGACGAGTTTAATAAGATAATTTTTAAATTCCAAAAGTTGTTTTTGACTTAAAATTTTGGATTTCTAAGAATTATAATAAAATTGTAAGAATGAAAAAATATGAACTATACAAATAGCTAGCTAGCAGCTAGCAACTTATTGTTATAAAAAATTTTATTAATACATTGAATAATTAATTAAACCCTATAGTAACATGAGAAATGTTGTCATTTTATTATCTCAAGTGAAATTCTCTGAAAGTACGCAATCATGCAAGTGCAAGCAGATGTATTTCATTATAGTATCACACCATTTAAGATTTGGTGCGACAGATGCGACCTTACCAAGTGGAATAATTTCCTAATATTGATCAGCTTAATGTTCAGAATATGCTTTTCTTATATATTCGCGAGATTTTTACGACTCAAGGCTTGAAATACTTTTTTTTTAATGTTAAACAAATGAATAATAATCAATTAACACACAAAAACTTTGTGTACGTGTATCATCATTAGAAAAAAGTATTAATATTTTATTTCAAGTATAACTGAAGGTGTAATTTTAGGTTAAATTAAGTTTTTATTTCTAACTGTAGCACCCTTAAAATTACCTTGTCAAAAATAATAAACAAAAAGCATATCTAAACGAAAAATATTCCGCTCTTTTCAAATTTACGATAGAAATGGGGTTTACGATTTATCGATTTTCGTCTTAAATAGAAAATGTAATACAGTAACATTTGAAAACAAACATTGCGTTACAAACAAGACTTTCCGACGTTCCCTTGGGTCTTAAACTAATGAGTAATTCTTTTAACTTTGAAAAATAAGAGACATCTTATTCTTATATATTATATGGCTTTGATAATAGGAGGTCGAACATTACTAATACTAATAGTCACGGGTTATCGAGCACGCCAATCACATCATGGCTTGGGGGCAGTAAATTTTTGAACAAATATCCAAATTTTTTTATTATACACTTGTATAGTGTGTACGAATCTATTTACACAATGTTTTTGATGTGAACTCGTTATTGTCTGTGAGGAGTTTGTTTGGAAGTATAAGTTTTAAAAAGGCAAAAAATTTCCTCGAAGGAATCGTCAGCAATTTAGAATTTTGAATTGTTTTGAATGTTGTTAGATCAATGTATAAATAGACGAATCGGTAACTTGATTGTAAACGAACATAAATTAGTTTGAACGTTGTCTTTCCCGATGAAACAAGTCATAACACCAAAAGATAAATTCTATTCATTCATTTTTCGTGGCACCAAATAGAAGGATCTGTTGTTCAATTAAGACCCCAAAAATGGATAAAATTCAGAAGAAATCCGAAGAAGTTGTCTCGAAAAATAATTTAAGTGAACACGACTTTGTTATTTCGGACGACAAACAACACGTTTGTGAAATTTGTCAAGAGGCATTTACACTAGAATCAAGTATGATAACACATCGAGACACAATTCACAGTGAACAAAAAAGGTTACTCATGCGACAAGTGTGAGAAGAAATTTGAGTTCCAAAGTCATTTGAGTAGACACCAAATATCAGAACACAAAAATCGCAAAGATATTACATGCGACAGGTGCGAGAGAAAATTTGAAAATAAATCAACTTTACTCAAGCATAAAAAAATATTCCACGAAGTTTTCAAAAATCACTTATGTGAAATATGCGCGAAGAGATTTGACAGTAAAAATAGTTTACTCATACATATAAAAATAGTCCACGAGGGTCCCAAAGATTTCGCTTGCGACAAGTGCGGGGAGAAATTTAGAAAAAAAACCTCATTTGTTCGTCCACCAGAAGACAGTCCACGCAGATCGTAAAGATTACGCATGTGATAAGTGTGAAACGAAATTTGGACAAAAAATACGTTTGATCAGGCACCAAAGGACAGTACACGAAGGTTTCAAAGATTACGCATGTGACAAATGCGAGAAAAAATTTGGATATAAAAGCAGTTTGCTCTTGCACGTAAAAACAGTCCACGAAGGTCGCAAAGATTTCGCATGCGACAAGTGTGAGAAGAAATTTGGGACTCCAAGCAATTTGATAAAACACCAAAAAATAGTACACGAAAGTCGCAAAGATTTCCCCTGTGATAAGTGCGAAAAGAAATTTGGACAAAAATGTAATTTGCTTTCCCATCAAAGTACAGTCCACGAAGGCCGGAAAAATTTTGCATGCGACAAGTGCGAGAAGAAATTTACACAAAAACCGGGTTTGCTCTACCACCAAAAGGCAAAGCACGAAGACCGGAAAGATTACGTATGCGATACTTGCGATAAGAAATTTGGAGGTAAATCATATTTGCTTTTGCACCACAGATAGTACATGAAGATAGTAAAAATTTTGCATGCGACGATTGCGAGAAGAAATTTAAACAAAAATCGAGTTTGGTGTATCACCAAAGGACAGTTCACGAAGGTCGCAAAAATTATGCATGTGTCAAATGCGAAAAGAAATTTAGACATAAATCGACTTTGCTTTTACACCAAAAGGCAGTCCATGATGGTCGTAATGATTTTGCATGCGACAAGTGCGAGAAAAAATTTGTACTAAAACTAGATTTGTTAAGGCACCAAAAGATAGTACACGAAGGTCGCAAAGATTACGCATGCGACAAATGCGAGAAAAAATTTGGACAAAAAGCGCATCTGTTTGTCCATCAAAGGACAGTCCACGAAGGTCGCAAAGATTTTGCGTGTGATAAGTGCGAGAAGAAATTTGGACAAAAATCAGATTTGTTGAAGCACCAAAGGACAGTACACGAAGGTCGCAAAGATTACACATGTGATTGCGAGAAAAAATTTGGACTTGTATCGGATTTAATCAGACATCAAAAGACAGTTCACGATGGTCGTAAAGATTAAGCATGTGACAGATGCGAGAAGAAATTTGGACAAAATATGCAATTGATCAGGCACCAAAAGACTGTACACGAAGGTCGCAAAGATACGCATAACAAATGTAAGAGAAATTTGGACAAAATATGCAACTGATCAGGCACCAAAAGACGGTACACGAAGGTCGCAAAGAGTTTGCGTATGATAAGTGCAAGAAGAAATTTGGACAAAAATCAGATTTTTGGAAGCACCAAAGGACAGTACACGAAGGTCGCAAAGGTTAGGTATGTGACAAACGCGCGAGAAAAATCGGACTTGAATATATCATTTGTTTTTGCACAGAAAGGAAGTATTCACGAAGGTCATAAAGTCACGCGTGCCGCAATCGATGGGCAAGGAATGATGATTGACAATTGTAAATATGTATTTGAATCTTATATTTGAGCAGTAATATAAGCTATTGAAAGTGTTTGTATGTATGAAAAAATGTTACAGAAAACTCTACGAATAAGAAAAAATGATATTGAATTAAACTAATCAACTTAAGTTAGTAGAGGTTGAACCGTACAACAATTTAATAAAAAAATGTAAAATTAAAGTGTCATAACATCATTTTATTTTTTCGTTATTTTCGCAGGGTTCAAGTGTGTTTTTAGAATAATTATATCCATTTCAACTAATTACATTTAAAGGAGTTGCTCGATAATCGACTGATTCAAAAAGAAAGGTTCGCTTTCTTTGATGACTTGATCGAAGCCCATAGTAAGAAAACATATATTCCACATTAAACACTGCGCAGAAATATGGGAGCGAATTTTCACTTTAATGGCTTTGCTGTAATTATTCACTTATTTTTTACATTGAAATGGCTTTGCTGTAATTATTCACTTTTTTTTACATTGATAAAAAAAATTATTCATATAGGTGTAATTTTACGAGTCTAAAAATTCTAATTCTATAAGCTTCGCAAAAACTTTTGAGCGGAAATCTCTGAAAAATGTATGTTTATTCAAAAGGTTCTGTCCCAATTTTTGCTTATGACCGCATATTTGTCTCAAAAATGAATTGAATGATTTAATTGTACTAAAAAACTTTTGATGAAACAAATGCTTGTTTACTTTAAGAAAATTTGAAGAAAAACAACAAGAATACGAGTGGCTTAACATTATACATGATCTTCTACAAAAGCATATGTGTATGTTTGATTGCCTATTTGTAGGCGTTAATTTAATTTTTCATACTATGACTATTGTACGTGCGTTAAAGAATTAATACATTCCCAGTAAGAACTTTAATGTGTAAATCAAATGAAATTGGCCTCATTGCCTTCATATTAGACTTTTCAAAGGGTTTAATATCATTGAATTTTTAATTAAAACTCACAAGCAATAAATGCACTGCTAATTTGGCTATTGTTTTTTCAATGTTGAAGCTTACATTATTTCATTGTGCGACAATAGCTGCCAAAAAGCTCCATCCTATGAATGTGATTATTTTTATTTTGAAAAATAAAAATAATAACCCAGGTTTTTGTATTAAAGTAATGCTTGACTACTACGATTGGTCAATTTCGTTTTTATTTATCAAAAGTGAGATTAGATATGTCAAAATTAGCTGACTTGAGTGTAAAGGACTTTTCTTCACTCAACTACTATAAATGATCGAATATTTAAAAAATTAGAATTTTTGTTGGATTTGAATACATTATGATTTTAATTTAAGTGTATATTTATATCAATAACAACGTTACATAATATTTTTCAAATGCGGCAGAGAATTGAAAACGTATTAGAGAAAAATAATTTTTGTATGGAAATCTTGAATACATTTTGAAGTTATGAACTGATCGATTCATCGATCAATTATTTATTAAGGGTAAAATCTCTTATGAAAAAAAGAGTTCAGTTTTTTTTTAATATTAGACTCTAAGCTCTTTAAGTTGGTTCTTAGCTGAAACTGACTTTGAAGAGAAAAGAAAAATTGAATCGTTTGAAAACGTCTAATACAGCCACTAAACCAGTTTTAAATCTTTTTTCAAAAATTAAAATCTAATTATGAATTTTGAATTAAACATTAATCTATTCCATAACTTACTTTTTGAATATTATTAAAAAATTAAATGAACTTCATAATGATTTTTTTGAATAAGTATCACAGGCCAAGATTACAAATTTCTTTGACTAATAGGAAACTTTTTTGGTAAACACGGCTTTTGAATCACTCCGGGTTTCTACGTTTGCGCAGGTAGAAATTTTCCTGCACATTATGTCGATGAATGTTTCTGATTAAATCCTAGCACGCGCGTCATGATTGTAGTATTTTTAAAGTGAGCGCAGAATACTACCAGATGAATGAAATTAAATCTTAACGGATTTTACGATGCTTGAAAGTAAATATATTACAGAATTTTACGTGACACCGGTAAACTGCCGAGACCCGCTCAAGGTTCCGTCACCTCGAATGGAACATTTTTAATTTGCTTTGAACTACCGGTTTTTTTATTAAAATTATTCCATAACTTTAATAAAAAATGGTTAATATTACCAAAAAAAAAATGGATGTAATTTACCATAATTGATGTTACTATAAAAAAAAACTACTTTAAAAATTACGTATGAATCTTTGGATATTTAGTATTCTAACATTAATCAAACAATTAATGCTTTTAGTAGCTCTAAGAATGAGTAAATTACACAATGAACATGTGAGTTTATTCCGTGAAGAGATGTTATGCTTAGAAAAATTATGTGCATAATAAAAACAGGTCAGTAGGACCTATAAAAGAAATGAATGATGCAGTTGAAATATCATGTTCAAGGCAGACTCTTGATATCAATTTTTTTTTTCATTTAAAACTCTCAAATAGCTGTTTTTTAACGGTAAAAATGAAGTGCGCGTATCACTTTTTTAACTTATGAAATACTATATTTTATTTGATTTAGTGAAATATTTGGTTAAATTAAAGAAAAAATAGAACGTCATTTTCATGTAATATTGCTCGATAATCATTTTGTTTTTTGCGCATCTTCATATTTCTGATTGACTAAAATTATACTTCATCGGAGAGCACAGAGAAAGTAGAAAGTTTACCTCAGCTAAATATTCTTCACAACTCGAGCATACCGTCAGTCGACTGTGGAACGTTGAGTAGTATAAAAATTATTCGCTCCGCTCTAAGAGTTTTGAGTGGCTAAATATTTAAATTTTTTTTCGATTTCTATACATGTGCTAGAGTTACTATAAACATGGAATCGCAAGATTTTCGTGATTTTGGAAAATTCATGATCGATTATGTAGCTGATTACAATGAAAGTTTGCGTGAACGTGAAGTACTTCCAAATGTTCAACCTGGTTATTTACTTAATTTACTGCCGAAACAAGCTCCTGAAGTTCCTGAATCTTGGAAAGATCTCGTTGCAGACATTGAAAATAAGATAATGCCTGGGGTGAGTTTTGATTAATTTAATTTTTGAGAAGTATTTAAAAATGTTTGTAGGAAATAGATGATTTTTTTATTTTCTATTTCAATAAACGTAAATTTCAATAAATATCAAGTCAAAAAATTGTCCCAAAAAAGAAATAAGAATATTTTTATTCTAATCTTTTTTTTATTTTTGATATATTTTTATTGTACAAAAGCAACAATTTTTTAATTTTTTTTTTAACGTTTATCTATAGATTACTCATTGGAATTCCCCGCACTTTCATGCATATTACCCTACCGCAAATTCATATCCAGCTATCGTTGGAGAAATATTAAGTGCCGGGATTGGATGTATCGGATTTTCCTGGATAGCTTCACCTGCTTGTACGGAGCTAGAAATGATTACAATGGATTGGTTGGGACAATTGCTTGGTCTTCCAAAAGAGTTTCTTAACTCCGATGAAGGTCCTGGTGGTGGTGTTTTACAGGTTGGTATTTAATTTCAGTATACAGTTACAATAACTTTTGCTATAGTTCTAAAAATAATTTATCCTTACTTTTTAATTGAGAAAGTATAATTTATAACTATATTTCTAAAGAGGGTAATATTTTTTTTCTTGATACTGTCAAAATAAATTTAAAAAAGTGATATTCAAGTTGGATTGCTAAAAAATAAATTATCTTGTAATTTTGTTTCAAAAACGTAGGGATCTGCGAGTGAAGCAACACTTGTGGGCTTACTTGCATCGAGAGAAATAACCGTCAGTCGTATTAAAGAGCATTCTGAACTGGATGAAGGAACTATTAGATCCAAGTTGGTCGCTTACACATCAGGTATGAAAAATCATAAATTGAACGCATCGCTTATTAAAAATATAATATTATACGAAAGAAAAATCTTAAAATGCAAACGTGATATTCCTAGTGTGTTTTTTATCTTAAATAACCAATAATATGTTGCAATCATTTAGTTTTACATTAATTTTATAAAAATAGCTCAAATTAACCAAAGGATTATACTGAACAACTAATAATTGATAAAACTAGTTGATGTATAATAATCTGAAAAGTTTTTTTATTTAAAATTTAATAACCCGGGTAAAAATGCTCAACATTAATAAAAGGCCTATTCACAAAAATGACCATTTAAATTATTTCAAAATACATTATAATACATTGGCTGGTTTTATCTTAACTTCCATAAAATGTCGAGCATTTCCTACGGGAACTAGTAAAATTTTAATCTAAAACGATTCATTTCTTGTAATACTTTGTGAAAGTCATTGCCACTAAATAAAAATATCAAAAAATTACTAAATTTTCAATTTATCTCTGTATCTTTACTGAAAATAAAAAACATACGCTTTTTTAAAATTTCAGATCAATCGAATTCAAGTGTAGAAAAAAGTGGACGACTTGGATCGATGTTAATGCGACTCTTGCCAACCGATGACAATTGTAGCTTAAGAGGAGAAACTCTTTTGAAATTTATAAAGAAAGATATTGAGGACGGTCTAATACCATGTTTCGTTGTGGCAACTCTGGGTACTACTCCAACGTGCGCTTTCGATAATTTAGATGAGATCGGTCCGATTTGTAAAGAATATAATATCTGGTTACACATCGATGCAGCTTACGCAGGTACATATTTTTTCATACAGTTCTCTTTTAACAAATTCAATTTAATCATTAAAATTATTTAAGGAGCGGCATTCGTCTGTCCCGAGTATCGTTATCTAATGAGTGGCGTTCAGTATGCCGATTCATTCAATTTCAATCCTCACAAATGGTTACTGGTTAACTTTGACTGTTCAGCCTTATGGTAAGTAAACATTTTTTTTCTCAAAACGTGTTAAAATTTGTTGCTCATTTTTAATACATGTAATTAGAAATATTCTCAGTAGTTGTATTTCAGATTAAGTTGAATATAAAATGATTTTAACACTTTTCTAGGGTCAAGGATGCAAGACACTTGACTGAAGCATTTAATGTCGAAAGAATATATTTAGCGGACAATAAGAAAGGAACCGTACCTGATTTCAGGGTAGGTTAATCAAAAATTCTATTACCGCGTAGTCATCCAATAAAAGTATTTCCTCTAAAACTGATGTTTTATACTTAAAATTGGTATATTTATCACCAACAGTTTACTGATCTTTCATTTTACGCTTGACTTTTTTAGCACTGGCAAATACCATTAGGCAGGCGTTTCCGAGCCTTGAAGTTATGGTTTGTTTTGAGACTATACGGCGCTGAAGGTCTAAGGACATACATAAGAAGAACCATTGAATTAGCAAATAATTTCAGAAAATTCATCGAAGAGGATGAAAGATTTGAAATTGCCGTTGAATCTAAAATGGGTTTGGTTTGCTTTAGATTGAAGGTTTGTAACATTTATATTTTCTTGAATATTTTATAAATGATTAAATGATTAAATATTAAATGTTAATGTAAAATTTAGGGTGAAAATACTTTAACTGAAAAACTTCTTGGAAAATGATGGCAAGAAGAAAAATATACGTGATTCCTGGTGCATATAAAGATAAATTTTTGATTCGGTTTGTCGTATGCAGTCGCTATACAATTCAAGACGATATAGATTTCGCATGGAATGAAATCAGTACTCAAGCTTCTGATATTGTAAAAAGTATTAATCATCAAAACGGTGAAACAACATCAATCCCGAAATTGCTACAGAAACCTGGAGAAATGACGAAAAAAATTAAAATTTTAGAAATGGATAACGACAAACAAAATTCGACTTTCGCGATAGAATAAGCGATAACATCATATTAATTGATAAAGATCATACATATCCTTTTTGAAAAAATCAATCAAAATATTTTTAGATTATGTGTGACAATGAACATCTTAAAATTGTTAAAAACTCATTTTCATACAGAATATCATTAAGCGAAGGTTTCTGTATGTTGTTAAATGATATTTTGAAATTTCTAATTTTCATGATGTCAATGAACATGAAAACAGTTTATTGATTTCACCTTTTTTTGCTTGAAAGTTGCTAAAGTCAATTGTTAAAAATATTTCATGTGAAAAAGTTCATCTCATAAATTTCTTTATTTAGTATGTAATGACATCTATTGACATATTGTAGACTATTCATTATCAATTATATTTATGGATAATAAAAAAACGTTGTAAAATTTGACTTGAAATTATTTGTATAAATTCATAATTTTCTCTAGATGCCAAATTTTATACCGAAATCCTTTAAAATATGCATTTGATATAATATCGATCAATTTGGTAAAAAATAAAGGTAAGAGGATGCTGAACTTCAATTGAGAATGGACATGTGTGGAGATTTAAACTTTTTTTTGTAAATCATACAATTAAGTTGAACAGTTCTTTTATATGTCTATATATGAATTTTATCCCAAAATGATTCTATTCCATCAAATTTTCAATGATCATCGAGATATCATTCAATTTATGCGTAAAAATCGACGATCTAGTTGGTCCGACAAACAGCATAATAATCTCGTATAAGAATAAACACATTGTATGTTTGTTCGTCAATCATATTTTAAATCTCATCTTAGTTCTAGTTTTTTTCTATTTTATCTATTTTATGAAAATCAAATGTAATTTTTACTTGATCATACTGAATATCAAAAAATTGTTTATAAAATTGATATACTCTGAAGTTGGCATGATCGCAGTGTACTTCTCTGTTCGTCGTGCATGAACCAATTTTTGGTTAGTTTATACGTTACGGACGCAGTCGTATTTTCAACAATAAAAATATTACCTTATGCGGTAAAAGTCGTTTAAAATTAAAATTCGTAATCAATGAGATGCTTGTCAATAAATCCCGGCAATCTATTCGGGTACTCAAATTCTTCTCAGACAGGTAAAACATTATAAAATTATCATTCATAAAGGCCATAGATCGGCATGAATATTTTCACGAGCTCCCGACGAATGAAAACACGGCCTCAAAAATCGAGTAAATCGATCTCGCGTAAGTAAGAAAAATTACATTACAGACGATTCGCATTATGGAAAAACGAGGGGACGGAAAAAAATGCACTGCCGGCCTGTACGAAATTAACGAAATTCGATACCTGTCAGTTGGATCCGTGCATGCTCGATCCATGCAATCCAGAGCCGACGGTCGTCGTGATCGGGGCCGGAATGGCCGGCCTGTCAGCCGCTCATCGGTTGTCACAGTGCGGCCTGAAAAATGTCACAATCCTCGAGGCCACTCATCGGTAGGCTACTTTACTTCGTTGCACCGACCTCTTGGAAATTAGAGAAAATTTCATTGCAATCATCCAATGCAGGCCAGGTGGGCGAATTCACTCGTGCTGGCTGGGCGACGTGGTCGCTGAGATGGGTGCGACTTGGATCGAGGGGGGCTGCCTGGCAAATCCGGCGTTCACATTAGCCGCCCAAGAGGGTCTGCTCAAGTCGCCATTAATCAGGCTGGATCAGAGCAAGGGGCTCTTCTGCACGAGCGAGGGCCGAGCCATCGATTTACCGGTGAGCGTGACGGCCTACCACGCGTTTCGACAGATCGAGCAGCAGGCCGTGGCCCTGTTCACTCTTGGCTGCGGTCGAAATCACGGCGACTTGCTGAGTTTCATGGGGATCAGAATCCAGCAGGAGATTCACAATTTTCCCGAGGAGCAGAGGTGAGTGGACGAGAGGAACGACGTGCGTATGACATTTGAAATAAAAAAAAAACTACACGCGGGACACGTAGGTACGACGCCGCACGCGTCATGTACGGCTTGACGAACTGCGTGCGCTGTCGATGCGGCGACGATCTGTCCCTGGTCTCGGCCGATCAGTTCGGCAGCTACGTCGAGATTCCCGGAGGTCGGGTTCGGGTGCCACTGGGCTACGTGGGTATTTTGGCCCCGCTGCTGCGCGACATTCCCAGCTGCGCCCTCAAGTACTGCAAGCCCGTGAGCTGCATCCGGTGGGGCACCATAAGCGAGTCGTGCCCGCGAGCCCTGGTCAAGTGCCAGGACGGCGAGGAGTTCCAGGCCGACTACGTGATCGTCACGGTGCCGCTGGGCGTGCTCAAGCACCAGCACAAGTCGCTGTTCTGCCCGGCGCTGCCCGTGGAAAAGGTCAAGGCCATCGAGAATCTCGGCTACGGATTCGTCAACAAAATCTTCCTCGAGTACGAGCGGCCCTTCTGGGTCTGGCACGAGGGCTCGATTCGCTTCGCTTGGTCGGCCACCGAGCTGGCGGATAGATGCGATTGGCTCAAAGGTATATACCGCATTCGCGATTCGAATTTCCATCGCTCTCTGCGTTGAACAAATCGTTTTATTTTCAGGTATTTCACATATCGAGGAGCTGACGGGCTCGCAGCACGTGCTCTGCGCCTGGGTCAGCGGTAAAGAAGCTTCGGACATGGAACTGGCCTCCGACGAGGAGGTCGTCGAATCGATCACTCGATTATTGAGACAGTTTACGGGAGATCCGACTCTGCCTTATCCCACTAATTTACTGCGTAGCAAATGGTGCATGGATCAGTATTTCGCGGGATCTTACAGTTACATGGCGCTCAACAGCACAGTGGGGCATCAGTGCGACTTGGCTAGTCCTGTGCCAGGTTCGAATATTTTTCATAAATACATTTAAACTTACAGTTTGTGAACTGCATCTTATCATCTTGTGGCATTGTTTTCGTACTCAGGCTCCTGCGAACCCGTCGCGCCGATTTTATTTTTCGCCGGAGAAGCGACGATACCCGGTCACTACAGTACGGTTCACGGCGCGAGACTGAGTGGCATTCGCGAAGCCGATAGAATTATTCAGTTAACGAAGAGATTCGGTGGTCCTCCGAAGAAACAGCCCGACATTAAACCGGCTTGTCCTTGATGTGAATCGTTCAGTTAAGTTTGTCTCCAAGTCTTTCGTCATTTTTTTTTTGATTCGTATTTTGTAAACGTTCGTCGAAATGAATAAAAGGACATCAGAAAAACGTTTGAACAAGTAAATTTATTGCACTTTTAAGTATATATTCACATCCATTACGTATATGATTTCAATTTAACTATTGATTCGAAACATTTTTTTTATAGTTTTTTTCTCAATTTGCAAGTATTTTTTTGACACACGTACAATGTAATAGGTATAATTTTTAAATTCATCACTTTAAAACATTTGTATTGTTTTCGTTTTTTTGGTCCACTAGATTCTTTTTTATCGATTCATCAACAGTTCATGAATGAATTTATAATTGGTCCCATTAATTATTGTCAATACCTTATAATTTAATCAAAATACTTTCTTTATTATTGTCATTCTTTCAAGTCTTGCTTGGGTCGTTGACATTCACGAATTAAACTCTTTTATCGATGTAATTACTTATTTCAACTAGAAATCGTTGATTTAACCATTACCAAGACAATAAAAATACAATTTTGAATAAACTTTTAATTAACTAACAAAAAATTATAGAGTAGGTATGCAGCATAATCAGTTCTAAGCCGATTTTTCTTTTAATACTTCATCGGCTCTTGTTTTGATTTCTTGCCACGAATACTGAATATCTTTGCTTTCGGAAAAGCGAGAACAAATAGCTAAACGTAAAAAGTAACAATCATTAATCTTGGACGGAACTAGATGAATGTTACCTGCTCCATTAATACGTTTCAGTAATAGTTCATTTAATTCATTTGAACCCTGGAATTTTTTAAAATAAATTAGTGCTCTATTATTATTTGCATAATTCTAATTATAAGTTATATTTAATATTACCTTTAATCTGAAACATACTAATCCCAGAACGACTTCTTCGACGACCTCGAATCGTGGATCAGCCAATACTAACGATTCAAATTCGTGAGCTTGAGCGACATGATTTCTAATGTATTTTTGTAAATTTTCTACTCCATATAGACGCAGGACGAACCACAATTTTAATGCTCTGAATCTTCTTCCCAAAGGAATTTGCCAGTGCTGCAGAAAAAATTTTTTTCACGTGAATAGAAAATAAAGATACAAGTACTTGAACGATAATTGTTTTTGCGAAAAAATATGCATACTCTGTAGTCTGGCGCAGATCCTTGCATATCATGCTTGAGATAAAGAGGATCAACGTTGAAAGCATTAATCACGTACGTAGGATCTTTTAACCAAAGGGGCGAACAATCGAAATTCACCAGCATCCACTTATGCGGGTTGAAATTGAACGAATCAGCTCTTTCCACTCCTCTCATGAGATAACGGAATTCCGGACATATGAAAGCCGAACCTGAAATAATTTCAAATGGTTTAGTAATGTCTGTTTGTCATTTAAAAATGTAACTTCGAACAAATTTCATATACACACCAGCATAAGCAGCATCGACATGCAACCAGATCTCTTCGCTATTGCAAATTGGTCCTAGCTCATCTATACGGTCGAATGTGCAAGACGATGTTGTTCCCAAAGTACCAACAACCTGTCAATAAAAAATATCACGTAGAAATAAATAATGAGTTTCCTCAACATTTTTTGCCGATTCGTAATAGAGATTCTTACGTAAAATGGAATTAGCCCATTTTCTTTATCAGCTCGAATAGCTTCAGCTAATGTTTCTCCTCGAAGTTGATGCTTAGAATCAGTTTCTAGCAACCTATGCTTGACACCTCCTAAGAGGCCTGCACGTTCCACCGAACTATGCGCTTGAGCTGAACAAACATCATGATCAATCATTAAATTTTTTCAAATAATATAATATCATAAAGGTAAATAGCTCAAAAATTTTGAAAACAACATTTTATGCAAAAATGAAAGTTTTCACGAGAATCATTGTTAGTGTGTTTCAAGAATTATGTAAAAACGTGCTTCTGTGAACAAAAAAATGTTGTCCACTCAGCTGTGAATGGAAAAAGTTTCAAGGGTCAAACATAAAATCCTTAGTGATTATTATGCGTTGCCATGACAACAAAGTGCTATTTGATAAAGTGCTTCGACGTCATGACAGTGAGTACCCCTTCTTCCTTTACCTCCCTTCACCATATATACCCCTAAGCCTGTAGACCATCTAACTTCAACACCCCCCTCCGACTTTCCACCCTATACAACTAGTATCCAGCATCATAGATAAATCAATACTTTTGAATAAGTCTCTAGTAACATTTTGAAAGCGGATAAAGTGAAAATTTTAGTATGGATAAACAATATTTTAATTGAAGTTCATCAAGAATTTGAAAAATTGTATTTATTTTCATAAAAATTTGTCACGGGTCAGTAAAATTTCAATGAAAATGCAGTAATTAGAGTCGTTACAAGAGAAATCGTTCTCTTCGTGATAATGTTGAAATGAAGCTAATTTTTGAAGTTCGTGTAATTCGCGAAATTTTTTTTTATATTTACCTGAACCATAGGCCACTAATTTTCCAACAATATCACTGTCTGACCAATCTGGATGTTGCTCTTTTACTTGCTTAATTTTTTTCACTTTCGCCCCCAGAAGAGCAACCAATGTAGCTTCGCTCGCAGTTCCCTAAAATAATGGAATAAATATAATTGAGTCATCTGATATAAAAAAAAATATTTATGTACCTGTATAACGCCTCCTCCTTTTCCGCCGCTGCAAGCCAAGAACGGTTTTGGCAAGTCAATCATTTTGCCAAGCCAATCGAGCATTATCACCTCGAGTTCGGTGCAAGCAGGACTCGCAATCTAAATTGAGAAGATCGTTCGAACTATTACCATGATTGCCATTGTTATTATTATTATAATTATCATTATTGCTTCGACATACCCAAGTAAAGCCTATGCAAGCAATAGCACCGCTAAGCATATCAGCTACAATCGCGGGATACGATTGCGCCGTTGGAAAGTACGCGTGGAATTTTGGACTGTGCCAATGCGTGACACCAGGCATGATAACTCTTTCCAGATCGTTCATTATATTTTGCCAATCTTCGGCTTTTTGTGGAGCCTCTTCGGGAAGCAATGGTTTCATGTATCCCGGCTCGACGGTTGGCAAGACTCTCCTGTGAAATTCAAATTTTTATAATAAAAATAGAATTCGATCATATTCAAACGTAAATTTATTAAGTTGGATGGATTTCCCTTGCCGTTTGAATTGAATTGAAAGACCGGATAAAAAGTATGTGAAAAAAAAAGTTTGAATCGACCCTCTGAACGATTTTTTTTATGCAACATAATGTTTTGTTTCGTAATGATATCATATATTTTACACATTTTAAATCAAGGTTGTTTTTCCTTTCCCTCGGCTAGCGTTTAGCCTTCAATTAAATGACTCGATTTCATCTGAATGTCTATCACCCGGTAGTAATATGCGTGAGGCAGTTATGCGTATAAACAATGTGAGCCTTGATCTAAAATTTATACATTTATTTAAGTACCTTTCTCTGATGTTTTCCAAGTAATTTACAATGAAACTTGTCATATCCTTGGAAAAGTCCTTGAACTCATTAGGATCCATTGTCCTGCAATACACATGTTCTTAATAAATTAATTTCAATTACTTCAAGTAATTAATTTGCCTACTTGTCATATGAAGGCACCCAGGGAAAAATATATTCTAATATTTTTTTTAACTCAGAGATAGACTTGAAGTATAGTGATTTTACTCAAAAGATAGTATATTTTTAATGAAAATTTTGGATTAAGAGAAAAAATAATTTAATTCATGTCAGAGAGGAACGAATAACCGAGCTGAAGAGTAAAAATTTAAAAATTAGGAATTTTTTGCAATGTTTTACGGTTGCTAAGGTGTATCAAAAACGTTCACCTGAGCAATCAATTGCATCAATACTTTTTCAAAAGCTGTCGTAATATTTTAAGATATGTGATAAAGGCACACATGACTCTTTCGAGACAAGCACGTATATTTGTTGACTTTTTGTACGTGAAAAAAAGAATGAAATGATAATTTCTGGTTTAGTTGAAAAAAAAATAATAAAGTGTTATAGAATATTTAAATTTTTGAGTTCACGTTTTTATTTTGGAATTTGATAGTCACCTGAATAAAAAAGCTCACTGACAGTTCGATTAAATTAGTTTAGAGCTGAGAATTATTCATAATTTACACTTAATTTTTGAAAATAATAAGTTTATCAATGTAAATATTCTTATATTATTAAAATTTTTCCTAAATTTCATTAATTTTGAATTCTGAAACTAGAATTGCACATGAAATAAGCTAGATTACTCGAAAAAACATACAATAATGAGGCTCTATCATAACAATTGATTAGACAAAAAAATTAATTTCCGATCTTACCTTGCTTTTGAAGTATAAACAATCACTTGATTTGTATCGACTGTAAACGAATTCTTGTTATGTGTCGCTGCGCGGAACGTTGTGATTGCCGATCCACGCCTCAGTGAGACTTCTCACGCCAGTATACTACACGCTGTTGCACAGATTTGAGCTGGTAACAACCACCCCACCCTGATCCCCGGCCAGCCCCGCCAGAGCTGCCTCCTTCTTTTCTCCTCAGCTGGCTAATATCAAGTGCTGTATATTTACTTTTATCGGGACGTTGATAGCATTTCAAGCGCTCTTCACGCTCTTCTTAAGTAATAATTTGCAATGTTTTGAAGAGTATATTTGAATCAATAATACTGTAATTCAATCTTTCCTTTAGAATTTTCTATTAAAAATAATTTAATTAGATTTCATTGAGGATGTATTTAATTTTCAGTTACTAATCTTTCAAAATAAAAATATTTCCTTGATACTAATATTACTTTACAAAGTGACATATCAAACTGTAATTTAACTGATAAAAAAACCTGAATGGAAAGTCTATGATATAATAACATGAATAAGATTTATACTTGTACTATTTTAAATATAATCTCATTATTTTTTAATTCATCTTTTACTACTTAAAGTACCACCTAGATAATTCATGAAGTTTTTAATTGATTGCGGTATAAAGAACTACACAATTGAAGAGAGAGACTGAGTCTTATTGTACGGCACTTGTTTTTTTTGTTGAAAATTAATTATTCATGTTTTACAATCTTTAATTATTCTTTAAGTAATATCAATTATATTTACAAACAGTTGCAGTAAACATTTTTTTCTGGCCTCGACGCAATAATCTGCCTTTCCTTTTATAAAAAAAAATCACAAATAGTGCGAACATAAACCGTCACAACAAGAATCTGGCACGTCGTAGGTAGCCTCGCAATAATTTATTTTATTATAAGAATGTGAGACGTCAGACTGTAAAGGAGTTTTTATTAATAATATAGCGAGCTGATGAGTAAAAACCCAGACTATTTTTTTCAGCTTTTACGTAAAGTACGTAAACCAGCGAGTAATTTTACTTTTTTCTCATTTTTTTATCTCGATAACTAAAGGATGTGTTTTTTATATAAAAAAAAATTTTTATTGTTTTATGAATTGATGGATCTAAATCAACTCTTAGGCATTCTGAACTATTAAAAAAACAATAAATAAGTTTATTCAACAAGTTTTTCATAATCGTAAAATGAAAGTTTCAACGAAAAATAGGTATGAAAGTCTAATTTTTTTCAACTTTATAAAGTTGGTATATTATTATAACAGTTGTATCTTTATATAAATTGAATTTTGCTCTGAAGCTTAGTCAGCTTTATCAGAGCAAGTTGCACACTTTTATTCTAGGAATATTTTTTCTTTGCAAATACAGCAGAAAAATGATTTTTAATAATACATACCAGCATTTCATCTTAAAATTAGAGACTATAATTTTATTTAATCCCGATGTAAATTTGAGCATAAGTAAAAAAAGTAATTTATGATGTAGTTAGTACGATTAAATTGTAAATTGTATAACTATACTGCATTCTTATAATTAAATATTTATATTTATTTAAATTTAATTTTCTTGCGATCTAATAAAGTTCAGTATTGCACTTTATTTAATTGTGTTTGCTTTAGTTTTTCTCCCTAGTAAAAATGATCTTTTTTTCTACATCTAAATATCGTTGGCAAAACTTTACGTATTATTTAACTAAGTTAGATAACTTTCTGTCCCATTAAATTTTTGTCAAAGTCGATACCTTATGATTAATTGAAGCTTTATTATTTTATGAAAATGTTAATATTTAATATTTAATTATATCGAATAAAAATCGAGTTGTACTCTTTATTTAGTAAAGAATCATCACTAAAATTCTGGGGTAAATCTGCAATCTAATGAAGTCCTTTTATTCGAATTATATACCTCTTCGAATCAAATTTTCACTTTAAAACTGAAAAGTTGTTTGTATACACTCCTAACTTTTGTGAAATTTTATTTATTAATTTCTCATTTAATATTAATATTCATTACTTGTCATGGGATGTATTACTTTTTCAATTTAATAAAGGCTAATGCTTCATTAAAAATATTTTCTTAAATTAATATTTGGAGTACTCATATAGTGTTGAATGAATATAATCGGATGGCCACATGAAATGACAGAAAAAACAACTTGTGTAAACAACAATTTAGCATAACCTACATGTCATTAGATTGCAGTTCATAATTGTTTTCGCGTGTTTATAACTCTTTGAGAATCATAACAAATTTTGTTCGCGGCTCAATATATATCAACATAAAATGTCGCAGGGAACATGTCAAAAATACGAGCAGTACAATTGTTGAAATTTTAGATTTTTTTTGTAAAAAATGGACGCGATACGAGATTATTTGGAATGTATGAACTTTCATTGGTTGATCGTGGTGGCCACGGGACTATACACGCATTTACGGGAAATCTGCTTAATTGGACTCTGTTCGGAAGACTACCCGGAACCTACGTTTGATTCATCCTACGCATCTCTTATTTTCATTTTTTCCACCCTTTGCTTACTGGCCGAGTACAGGTTATGGCCTCGATCGTTGAAAGAGCCACCGATACAACTTCTCATAATCTACGAGGTTTGTCTTGATAAATAAAAATTTTCTTAATATCTTCTACAAACTTCAATCATTTCGCTTTCGCGCTCTTTTCGCAGATGCTTGTATCGGCTTTGGTATCAGATTTGGCGAAACGGTTGATTTGGATACCTCTCATGCGCGTAACGTGGTGTCTCACTCAGGAGTCAAGCAAAGCGGTAATTTTGTTAAATTTAAAAGATCAGATACTATTCTCTCTTCGAAATTATTCTACGGTTTCCATTCCATTATGTTACAGCTGACATGGGTAAATGATCAAGCCGATTTGGGTAAATACTCGTATCTCATCACGGTAGCTTCCTACATGTCCACAGAAGCGGCGGCGATGCACACAGCAATTTGTATATCAGTTCTCACATTTTTATGGATGCTCGATGCCACAGAAACTCTTGATTCTCTTCTGATTGATCTGTGGGCTAAGTACTAATTAAAGTACTTCTTGTTCGGTAAGCACAGGAAGCTTGAAATAATCGGAGAATTCTGTGTTGCTTAAAAACATGTAGACGAGTCGTATCCTAATTATGAACAAGTCCATTAAAGTGTATACAATTTTCGAAGCATTTGTTGGTTTTTTCTTATAAAACAAAATTTCTTGTTGCTTTTTTGCTCGTGCTGACAAATGAAAAAAAATTTAAATAGCTTGAGGTTTGTGGTGAAATATTTTTTGAGCATAAAATTATACTTTGAAATGTTTCAACTCGTCACGACAAAATAAAACTTCAACTGCGGTGGAAATGAAATATCTATAAAAAAACGATACGATTATAAAAAAAAATTAATACCGACAAAATACTAAAGAAAGATGATGCATAACCTTTTAAGAGAATAATGCACATGATAAGCACAATTTCCCAATTTTATTCATAATATTTTTTATTGCTACCCTGGGTTTAAATAACGCCAAAAAATCTGATTGAGCTGTTTTTTTATTAAAATGTAGGCTTTTTATTTTGTGTACAACAAAATCTTATAAGGTTTATAAATGTTCATTTTTATCATATATATTATAATAACTGCTATCAAATTTCACTGATTCTTTAGGTCATAATTCTAGTGAATGTATTCAGTGGCAGTATACTCACTAATAACTATTTGATATTATAATATATAATAGATCTGTACATTATAGTGTCCAATTGTGTCATCAACTATTACATAAATATCATGCTAATAAATGCTTAAGAAGTGGTAACACAGACACCAGACAATATAAAAAAATGAAATTTTAGGCAGTGCGTTATAATAAAATGAAAGAAAATATTTCTCACAGGGCAGTGTGGGTTGGATTGACATTTATGTTACGTTTTTTTGTGATCACACCATAGCATCGCGGCTCGCACGTCGCTCAATTAGCTATACATTGGTGCATTCATCATCCACTGCATCGTCGTGAAATATTCAAAACCAAAAAGGTGTGAATTTATATAATGTTTATAATATGAAGTACGATAGTTGTGGTGCGAGTAGCACTTTCTTTGTGAAATGCTATTGTATATACTTCGGCCTTAAATAGCTTCTTTATTCTTTATCAATGGAAACGAAATAAAAATACTGCAAGAGGTCAGGACGATGGCAAAATATCAGATGCATGCCTCAGAAGTATAAGAAAACTCCGGTAAAGATTGCACGGAATTTTCGCGTAATTAAACATCTCATATTTTCACTTCCTTGGTGTATGATATACTTTAAAAGCCTTTACTTTAAAAGTCAAGTCAAGTGTAAATAGCTTACAAACATTTTCTTATTCTTCACTTTACATCATTGAAAATTTACCAATAAGGTCGAAAATTTGAACATTTCTTACGACTCTATCGGTACTGGAAGATTTCAAACGATTTGTAATTAAATGTTGCATTTAAATATGCACTTTACCTTTAACTTTTAAAATCATTACCACCAACAATGTAAAAATTTGGTTTTCGTAAAAAGATTCTTGATAAAAAAATAGTTTTAACCAAGTACAGTCAAAAAAGTGAAATCTTGGGACTTCAAAAAGTTAAGTTTGTTCCTTTTGTGTTCATGCACGTGCGTTTGTGTAATTCTGTGGAATTTTGAAAAAATTTTGCTGAAATATATTGCAAGACTCATTGAATACGTGGTTATATAAGTAGCCAAAAACAATGACAACTGCAATAGTTTGACCACTCGGTTAACGTCGTATTAATCAATTTTGTATTTTACTTCATCAAAAATTTTATTACGATATGAATGTCGCAAGCACCGAGAACAAGAATGACTTGTACTTAATAAAACTACTTTTTTATAAAATAGCCTTTTCGTACACTTATTTTCATTTAATAATTTTAATGAAATGTGCAAAATAATTCAGAAGTTTCGTTTGTATCTATTTTTTCATTCAATTTGAAGGCAATATATTCAAGTCGTTAAAACCGAATGTAAAAACTGAATGTTAGAAACTTAAATATGTATTTTTGTACATTTTTTCTACAACTTTTCTACATTTTCGACATTTCACATTTCCTGAGTCTCAAAAGTGCCTTGCAATCGATTTTTTACTACGTCTTAGAGTAAAATTTTCTCACTTATTTGAAAAATTTTTCAAGATAAAAATGTTTAGTTATGTCCTGTAATACAGTGATTTTCGTAAGACATTTTGTCGTTTTTGAGATAGTTTTTTCTTCTATTATCTCTGGAAATTTATATTTTCAATTTATTTGTTCCCTTGTCATAAATTTGAAAAAGAACTACGTAGTCTAGATTTTGCACTCTTTTGTGGGATATCAATAGGCACAAATTTATCCGTAGGCAATGCAATTTCTAACCGCTAGGCATTTCTAACCAAGCTCTCAGAAATAATCGATAATTTATTTTATGTCATTACGTACATAACACTGCTTGTTCAAAGGTAATAATGAGTTCGATTAGTTTAAAATTGACTCATTCAAGGTTAAAATTGTACTTATCAAAGTCTCAAAAAAGTGCGTCAAACTGTGGTTCGCATGAATAAATTTAAAAAAAGCGTACATAGCTCCAAAAGAAAAAGAAAAAATTTCTCTTGCCGTAACGAAAAGGTCTCTTGCCAATAGCTATATCTAAGTCATTAATGAAAATTTTTAATTTTGAAAAATTTGTTCAAAAGGTTTGAGAAAATTTTACCCAAAAAAGTATTAAAAAAGAATTTTATTTCAAGGTGTTTATGAGTTCTTAATAATTGTACTTCACTAATATTTAATTGCTTTTATAATTGGGTTCTCCAATAACTTTTTCAGAATAGAAATGATGTACATTCATAACAATGACTAATACATGACATATTTATAATTTGTAAGATAGTGAAATTTGGTATACTGAGAGAGTCGCACACGACGATTCAAATATAAAATATGAATACATTATAAAGATACATAGACAAAAATCAACTACAATGTTTCTCTAATCATTGCATACATATCATCGATAATTTGAGACAATAGCTTGAATTTAAGTATATTATACCAGTCTTATAAGAGTATCGTTGAAATATGAAAAAAATGTTTTTCGTTTGGTTCCGATTTGAGTTCGTTTTTTTATTCAGAAATCAAATGAAAACTTTTTTATATCAAATGAATACAGAGTAATTATGTATAAACGTTAGAAATAACTTCTCCGACTGAGTATTAAAATTAATGGCTTTAACAATTATTGCCACAACTGTAACAATTATCTTCACTTTTACGGTGTATAGAGAAACTTACATAAAGCTAAAGATCCTTACACTTGACTCTCATTTCGGGAATACCTTATGGAAATTGAAAAAAGTCATTAAAAAAAAACATCTTTTATGCATTTCAGCACTCGGTGTCGTTTATTTCGGTAACTGTGTCCTGTATAAACTAATTCTAAACAGTTAGAGAATTAAACGATGCCTAGTGTAGGAAAAAACGTGTCAATGAACTTGACGGAAGTAATGTATGAATCTTTGCCTTTTAAAAGTGTCACCTTAATTGAAGTATATACTTTTAAAATGTTCATAACAGTTAGATAATGATGAATGATGAAGTAATTTCTTACAAATGAAAATAGTAATGAATCAAAAAATTTACAATATAGAAAATGAAGTTATCAATTTTTAAAAGTTTCACATTCAATAATTTACAATACGTTCGAAATGCTAGTGTCTACATTCTCACGTCTAAATTCTCGAATGATTGCGAGACTAAGTCAATCGGATTCACGGATCGTTTATATTTGGTAAAAAAAAATAAAATTAATATCACAAATTTTTTTGGTAATTAATACTTTTTTGATTAATTGATTTAATTGTTGTAAACTTGTATAAAATTAGACGTCGTTGGGTCTAAAATGTCATTGAA
Source organism: Trichogramma dendrolimi (assembly GCA_034770305.1). Classification (NCBI taxonomy): domain Eukaryota; kingdom Metazoa; phylum Arthropoda; class Insecta; order Hymenoptera; family Trichogrammatidae; genus Trichogramma; species Trichogramma dendrolimi. Next base: position 362,565 of record JAPMIB010000121.1, on the reverse strand, counting down.
GTAATAATGGGTCATTAAAATTGTATAATAAGTTAATGATAGACCTCTCGTCCTTTTACATTAACCTACAAACTCGATTCATTTACGTTCTAACTGGTATCTTAATTTTAATCATTAATCATATTTATATTTAAATTTAATTTTCTTATCAATGAACTGTTGCGCGACAACTGACTCGTAAATTGACTACATTTATAATTTTTAGTGGGTGTGTCAGAATTATTCATCACTACAAAGTAAAAACTGTTTTCATCCAGCAGTTTGTGATCAAATTGCATTTTTGGTATTGCATTGTTAAATTTGGCCATAAAAAGGTAAATATGATATTTATACTTGGGTAATGCAAGAAAAAATGGCAGTGAAACATTTTTACGATAAACTACGAGTAATTCTTTGGATACATATTTGTATTCACTCAGTTAAAAATAGACGGATCATACAGTCAGCAGTGGTAGCTTTTAGGAAGTTCTTGTCAATCATTATTTATCCGTACTGAAAAACTTTTCATGCATTACTCAACATACTTTCAAAATGTACGTATCGATAAATTTTTCCAATTTACGAGAGTAAATGTATAAATACAAACATGGAAATGTTTGTTGTGCACTTACAAAAATATTTTCTCATCGCCCAATTCCTAAATGTTCTCTTACTTTCTAACCGAATTTTTCTTTTTTATGTACACAATATGGAAAAATCTAACCCAAAATCATAAAAAGCAACTCGTTTAAAGAATAAAAAATATATATCAGTATCATTTAGAATACGATAAGAAAATATTTTTACAGGTGCTAAACAACAAAATAATTATATTTTAAAATAAATATTTTAAAATGAACAAAACAGTCGAGAGACGCGGTAGCGCCTTCTTTGGCAAGTATAGCGAACCAAATGGCCGAGATAGCCTTTCATATGCTTTTCGTTCATCGTTTTTACGACAAAGCAGAGTCTTCAAAGCTCATGTAGCGTTGATGTTGATAATATTCACAGTCAACTCAAACTCAAAAGAGTAATCGATTTTTTCCTTGGTTAGTTTGAATAATAATACATCTTGATGGTGATTTGTCAGCTTGCAAATATCTAGCAAGCCATAATTAAAAATTCAAAAATAATATCATACAATAAATACTGTAAAAATGTGACTAGTTTTTTTACGCCACTTGTAATGCATCAATGGCAGTGATCTGAACAAAAATAATGTTTTTTTTTAAACATTTCACATATACATTATTGCCAATGAGATGATCATACACTTAATACTACATTTTAAATTCTGAGTGTGGTTTGCATGTAAGACGAGCGCACACACGTAAGTCACTCTTTTAAATCTCTAAACAGTCACAAAGATTATTAATGGCCATCAAGATCACATTACTTTCTGGAATCGTACTTTTTCGGCTTGTTTGAGCCCATATCGCTATTTTAATATTGATATTTAAATACATTGAGCATTCGCTGCATGTATTCTCTGGTTTCAAAGTGGAACAGATTTGTTACTCTTACGAAATTAGCATTCTTCGTCACTTTCACGATGCAATTGCGATGTCGGAGTGTACATGTCCGCTAATTTATCGAATCTCGGTCCCCAGTTGCCTAAATACTCATATTCGTGCTGTTCGTCATCTGTACCTGTGTGTGGAAGTAAATAATTTAATATTCGTCTGTTACAGTGATGGGTCATAAGCGTATGTTTTATATTTGAATTTCTTGTGCTCATTCATCACTTATTTGACGAAAACTATATAAACTTTACATATTTTTAAACTCAAGCCTTATCTATCACATCTGAGTATTTGTAAAAGTTCAGTTTTTATTTTTTTCAAGCAACTGATAAATTTTAAAACAATTTTTCAATCATGTTAAAATGTTTTTTCATGATTCAAAATGGATATACTCCGCCTATTTCCGTTCCAGTTAAAAGCAGGAAAATTTAATAACGAGATGAGTCATGAAAGTTGTTCTTTCTAGGTAGAAATACTCAACATTTTATGGAATTTTATACAAAATCGGGCTTCCACTTATACCATTATTTTTTCTTTGCCACTTGCAGATTGGAAAATAAAGGTACTCGCCATCTAGCGGTGATAACTTGAAGTGGTATCATCGTATTTAAATTTTAATTTATGGTAGGGTACTTATACCAGTGATTGACCGCTTTCGACCAGTAAATGACCACTTTTGGATGTGCATTAATTATCGTTTTTCCTTGTTAAATTATGATCGAACATAGAAAACAAGATGCATCGTTCACTAAAGAATTGAATTACGTCCATACAAATACATTTTTAATTGTTTTTCATATGATATTTTCCAAAATGGTCATTCACTGGCACCCGGTCATTGATTGGTTTGACTACCCTATGTCTTGAAAGCTGAATTTTAATGTTTAAATGATTCAAAATGCGTTTAATAATTTTAACATAATTATAACAAAAAAATTACCAAAAATCAAGCCAATTAATGTAAATGTAAACATTTTAAAAATTCACTTTTTGATAATCAGAACGTTGAAAATTTCTACGAAGGTAATATCGCTGTTAAAAAGAATCAATAAAAGATGAATGATATTTACCAGAAGCCAGTGAAGATAACGAGCCAGCTGTACTTCCACCTCCTTCGTAAGCATAATTCCTCAAATCATCGAATGGAGGTGCGTTAGGGTCACTGTCTGCTCTCTTTTTATGATCCTCAATAAATATACCAACGTTAGGTTCTTGTCCGGTTGGATCTATGAAACGGAGATTGAAACTCATAAAAAACCTGTTCTATCAATCCACTTATCAAGATGTATTTAAATTCAGTACTCACAGACTATTTTACAAGGAGGTAATTTTCCTCCTACTTCTGGAATGGGTCCTCCAATAGGAATTTGTAAAGGTGTATATCGAAGGCAGTCATGTCATCTTCGCCGCCACCTTCGTCGTCGTAATTAATAATGTTTTCTCTTACATCGTCGTCTGGTCCTGGATACTTAATTAGTGCTTCTCTTCTTCTATTATACACTACAAATACTAATACTAAAACTAAAAATTGAAAAAAATTCAATAATTTTATTGTCTCTCAAAATAATGCCGTGAATAATTTTTGAATTTTAAAATTTACCAAGAATCACAAGTAGACAAACTAAAATAGCAGCCAGAGCTCCCATACTTAGTTTTAGTGTTTGTCCCTCTTGAACAAGCTCACAGTTTTCTCCCCAAAAACCGTCGGGGCAAATACACCTGTAGCGCAATCGAGGATCTTGATTGATGCATCGGCCACCGTTCAAACAAGGATAATCTATGCACTCATTTTTATCCATGCATCCTTTGTTATCGGGGGACTTTATCCTGCCTTCCCCGCATCTATTCAAAAACATATTTAGCACTTGAATTTCGAACAGTACAAAAAATTTTTATTTCGAAGAGGTAAAATCGAATAATATTCTTACGTGCACTCGTATACGTTCCAGAGATCCACGCATTCGAAAGGATCTTGACAAATCACATTCGCGCATGGCTTGTTCGACGCGCAATTTTTCTCCAAATTTCGCGCCATCGTAGCTTGACCCCATTGCGTTCCGTTCATTGCAGGCGGAAGAGGTAAATGTTTGCCTTCGAGTCGAATATCATCCAAGCAACCTAAAATGAATGTAATATAATTAGTACAATGCAATTTCGAACAACTTGGCAGAAAATCAGTATACATTTTAATTGAATATTACCTTTTTGGTAGTCGGAGTAAACTTCGAAAGTCCGGACGCCCGTGTACTCGGCCTTTCCACCGGCATAAACTCCTTCCTGCTTATCGACCAACAACCACTGATGACCCTCGAACGAGAACGTTTCGTTGAATCTGCGTCCCTCGCCACCGTCGAGTTCCAGAGTCGCAGCGGATCCGAATCTGGACACTCTGACCGTGTGCCACTGTCCGTCGTCTACCGACACGGCTGCCAGCCATATATCCTTCTCCGTTCTCAAACTGTTGAGATTGTATCTGAACCTGAGTCGGCTCTCTTTTACCTCGAGAATGGCGTACTCGCGGTTGTGCTGATCGCTGACGCGGAACAGCTCGCCGGTCGGCTCTCGGGTGCGGAAGCGCAATTGGATCTGCGTGGAGTACTTGTCGGGCTCGAAGGACAGGGCGTACTTGACGTAGCTCTGCTGCTTGAACATGGTCGGGATGGTGGCCGTCATGCATCCCGGTCCGGTCCAGCCGGGATTGCACTGGCATCTGGCCTCGACGAAGCTGCCGACGCAGGTGCCGTGCTCCCAGCATCTGAACGTCGACTCCTGATTGTTGCAGATCTCGTCCGTTTGTGGGCAGCCGGCCACGCTGTTTCTGGACAGGCCCGGATGAGCCAAGTCGTAGAGCTTGCTGTTGTGGAACAGATTCCTGATGCAACCGTCGAAGCCCTTTCCGACCGGCATGTACTTCCATTTGTATTGGTCCGGCTCGAATTGCTCGACGTAAAGACCACCGATTTGCAGCGGAGCATTTACGTTCAGGTATTCGTTGAAGGGTGGCACTTTGCCTTGAGCTTGGCAAGTGAGATCGTTGAATTCTGGCATGGAGCCATCGTCTTGTTCGGTTATTTCGGCGGATTTGCAAAAATCGACGATGAGTTTGACAGTCTCGGTATTCCAAAATATATCTAGCCTGTGCCATTCGCCATCATCAAGGGTTCGCTTCGTTTTGACTTTTAATTCTAACGTGCCTGATCCGAAATCGATCAATAGTCTTGGAATGCCTCGTTCAAGTTCCACGGATATGAAATCTGATACCATGATTTCATCAGACTCCGGAGGTACAATAGGTCCATTATACAGCAGTAAGCCGTCGGATTTTCTGGTTATAAATTCGAAACTCAAGTGGCTATCGTCACACATTTCGAGGGCTGGATACCAAGCCCAACCATTTCCGCGGAAACTTCTTGCCGTTTGTTGACAACGAGGTCCATTGTAACCAGCTGGACATTGACACCTTAAATAATAATTAGATATTCGTAAACATTCAATTGGACATTCTAATAATATATGAGACTAAAAGTATTTTTTGCAAACTTACGTCAAACCGTACGCCCCTTCGATGCAACGTCCTCCATTGTAACAGGGATTGCTCTTGCAAGATTCGCCTTTGCTAAAGTTTCGAGCACCACAAGTACATTCGGCAATCATGTCGACTCTAATTCCTACCAAAGCGGTTTTATTCGCATTGACCATGTATGGCAAGTTACTAATTTCCATAGTATTTGTACAGCTTCCCTCGCACATTTCGTTTTCATAGAAACATTCATCAATTCCAACCATGGTAATATTTATTCCAACATCTCGCTCAATCTGAATAAGAATAAGTGAATTGATGAAAACGATTTTCATTTTAATATTAAAATCATATTAATGAAAACTTACCTCTTCTCTGTGCATGAGTACAATACCATTAAGCTTAACGGGTTTATAATAGGGTGAGCCATGCGCGGCGAATCTTATATCTGTTAGTGGAGGATTTTTTCTTTTCAACTGAACGCTAAACACATCGACATTGTCTCTTTCAATGTTGAGTAGTACAGCTAACTTTTCCCTAAACAAGTCAGCTTTGCTACGAGTCGTAGTTTGAGTCTGAAAATACATTCATTCAATTAATATAAAGCTAGTGAAACTCTTTTTGTGTACGATTTTTCAAAAAGTTTATCTCACTTTGTAATGCCACACGCGGATGAAATCTTCATCGCTCACGCCGGAAATTCGTACGGATCCTGAATTGACGACTGCCTCGTAAGGAATGCTTTTAATAGTGACAGTGACGTTGGCCGGTACATCGGTCTGGGTATGAGTTCGATCGTATACTTTGAAACGCAGTTGGAACTTTCCATCCTGAGTTCCGGGTCTCATCGAGATCATGCCCGTGTCTTCGTTCAGCTTGAAGTGCTCGTGTTCCGGTCCGTCCCAATAGAACTTCTTATCGGGTAAATCCCAATCGTCCAAATCGTAAACGTAAACTCTACCAATTTCAGTTTCAGGAGATTGTCCCTGTAAAATTTAATGACATAAGAAAAGAACCATGGATTTGAGATGAGGCAATTAAAAAGATCAACTCACCGCATAGTTGTAAACGAATATATCTTTCGAGCCAGGTTGCATTTTATTGTCATTCGTGTCTCCTATGACAACAGTCAAAGTACTCGTACCAGACATCAAAGGTTCCCCAGCATCTCTGATAACGATAGGAATTAAATATTCCTTTTGCTGTTCTCTGTCAAATGACCGTATTGACGAAACAATTGCCATTCCATCTCCGTTAGCTCCCTCTGAGCAAAAAAAAGTACATTCCGAGTTAAATTTACAAAAACTACCCAGCAAAAAAATATCATCTGAAAATTGTATTCGTATACGTACTGTTATCACTTTCCACTTTGAAACTCGCTTTAATGACATCATCGGCGTTTGGATCCATCCTGAATGTGAAAGGAGGGCCGTTACTTTTCGACCGATCGTCGTCGTCGGTCGCCAAGATCTCAACGACTTTTCTCGCGGTCGCGAATTCCGGTAATACCGGTCTGTAGTCCTTCAAGAAAGTAGGCGCATTATCATTGATGTCTTGGACGATTACGGTTAAAGTGGCTGTCGCAGTTTTCGGGGGAATTCCGTCGTCGATCGCAAGGATCTTGACCTGGTGTCTCGGTGTCTCTTCTCGATCGAGGCTCCTTTGAATCGACACCGTTCCATTTTCGAAGATGAAAAATTGTCGCTTTCGATCGGAACTGCGGTCGATCGAGTAAGATACTTTGCTCTTGCCACCTTGGTCGGGATCGGAAGCATTGAACGTTTCTAACATTTTACCCACGGGGGCATTTTCAGGAACAGTCGCCTCGATATTGGCTTTATCGAACTGAGGCTTATTGTCATTTATGTCTCGCAACTTGACTACTACCCAAGAATAAGCGACGTGATATTTATCGTTGTCATTATCTTCGCCCTAATTTTTACAGAGAATGTAAAAAAATGTGTTTAAAATGGCAGAAAAAATTAATTTTTTTATAAATTATCAATAATGTTGTACGTACCTTGTCATTCACTTGAATTCTAAATCTGAAACCACTTGTTTGCATTTGATCTTCATAATCAAGCTGCTGAACAATTTTGAGTGAGCCTGTACCATCGTTATTTCGTACCATTGTAAATTTATCTGCACCATATCCACTATTTTCGATGACCTTTAATAATAAAAATTAAAATGTATGCAACATGTTCAGTTACAGAGAATAAATTGTTGAAAATGCGATGTTTGAAGTTTTACCTTGTATTGGAATTTGTTAGTTTCGTCTTCATCATGAACAGTGACAGTCAGGATTGGCATGTCCGGTAAATCAGGTCCATCGGTCTCATCGACTTCTGTGAACCATTCGTCTTTGGTAAACTGGGGAGGCATGTCGTTTATATCTTTGACCCGTATCGATGCCGTCCCCGTCCCTATTGAACGTCGATATAATTGTTAAAATGATTTTGATTTCCGGTAACTTACAAAAGGACTCTAAGAATTAATTTTTGGTTTACCTTTTAACCCCCCTCCATCCATCGCAACGACTTGTATCGAATAATCAGGTGTTCGTTCCCGATCGAGACAACATACTGCAGTTTTGATGACGCCTGTGTCGGGTTCTATTTCAAAAATTGGCGACCCAGTTTCTTCCTCGATGACATTCTTTTCAATCGAATACAACAATTTTGCATTCGTCCCTTCGTGGGGATCATCGTAGTCTACAGCTGTCATAGTCATTACAACCATACCTAGTAAAATGAATAATTTTTAATAATATTATTCATTCTCAATATTGTCTCAATCAAAATAATAGATCCATCGGAAAAATTTCGTATAAAAGTAAAAGTACATACCTGCGGTGCCGTTTTCAGTGACATTTCCAAAGTAAACTCCTTGTGGGAATGAAGGAGGATTGTCATTGATATCCTTGAGATTAACTTGAACATCTGCATAACCGACAAGTCCTTCTCCGCGTTCATCTTGGGCAAATACTGTAAAACGCCACTGGGGTCTACCCGTTGGTTGATCTCTGTCGAGTGGCTAAAAAGTCATTAATACATTAATTAAATAATTCAAATTTTTATGCTGTAGTTTACTATTAATGGAAATTTAATCATACCTTAAGCACATAGATTTCTCCAGAAGTTCGATTGATATCGAATTTACTGTTAGCTGGATTATCAGGGTCGATTCCCTGTCCAGTCAAGAAATATACGATGCTCTGGGGTCGGTCTTTATCACCATCGGTTGCAGTTACCTAAATAATATTTATTTAGTAATGGTAAAATTAAATGAACGTTATATTTTTTCGTATTCTTTATAATATCAAGAAATTCATGACGTTACTTGTAAGACTCTTTTCGGTAAATTGCGGTCATCTTCCTCTGTAATCTGTGTTCGATATGTTGGTCGCTCAAATACAGGTGGGTTATCATTGACGTCTTTTACGTGTATCACAACTGTTGTGTAGTTTTCCTTCAAGTTATCCGATGCTGTCAATCGTAATTCGTACTAAGAATAGAAATATGTTTAATTAGAATTGCATTAAGTTACACGTTTAAATTCCAGAAATGATTTATTTACTCTTTTCCTTGTTTCGTAATCCAAGGGACCAGCTACATAGATAGCACCGGTCATATTTTTCACAGCAAATGCTCCACCTATGTTACCGCTCGTAATTTCATATCTGATACGCGAAGCTAAAAATATTTTAAGTATTAATTTTATTATTATAAACGATTTAATATTAAAAGTAATATATTATTTTAAAATATGTATTAAACAGGGAATGCAAGTTTGGGGTTAGGGGCTAGGTTTCAAGTTAAACTAACTATAGCACTTAAGCAAGTTAGAAGAGAAATGGTGTAATTTTGCAAAAACTGTGCTTTACTTATTCAATTATTCTGAGTTTCCTACTTGCAGATTAACAAATATATGGGTACTCGCCATCTATTGGTGGAGGCTTAAAGTGGTATCATCGTATTTAAAGTGGTCGACAAAATGGTATTAATTTTGGAAGTTAAATTGCGATTTTTAGGCCATTTTCGGTCAATAAACCATTATTGATGCTCAACATTTTTATCGGGGTAATGAATGATCAATAATAAGTACGTAATGTATATAAATCGTATTTTTACTTACATTCATCGTGATCCTTTGCTGTCACAGTAAGAACAGTGTGTTGTATATCTTCATTTTCGTCAACTTCGGCTTCATAAAGCACCTTATCGAAATAAGGTGGGTTATCGTTTTTATCGGCAATGCCAATACGTATGAATTTAGTGACTGAAAATAAAAATTTGAGTTTTATGATCTGATGCGAATATATGTTTAATGGCGAAGAGAATTATTTTAATACGTATTCATTTCACCAAATAATAATACATTTATAGCAAATAAGTACACATAATATAATTTTAAATTCATCAATTGTTGGGTGAGCCATTTAAAATTGTAAGTAGTAAATTTATTCGAATTATTTATGCAAACATTCTTTTAATTCGGTAATCAAGTGAAGCACTTATAATTACTTATTGTTATATGTTTAAACAGACAATTTTTAAATTTTTAAAGAAAAATCATATAAAGTTATAGGTGCTACAAATTATGAATTATTTAAAATTTTAAAAATCTCACCAGAATTAGGATGTCCATTACTGTTTGGACGTGCGGATGGCGCTCCGTCTCTCGCTTCAACTTCTAACGCATAGGCTCCTTGTTTTTCACGATCAAATACAACTTTTGTGAATATCTCACCAGTCTCTTTATTGATTTCGAAATAATCCTTCCCTTCATTTCGATCGCTATCCACGACATAGTAAGTAACCTTTCGAGAAACGGAAAAATAATTGGCATGTAAAATCTCGAAAATTTACGATTTTCATAAAATGATGATCATCAAATGAACTTACTTGATTGTTAGGAAAAGTACCATCTTTATCAATTGCATTCACTTGCGTTACTTTACTACCTACTGGCTCGCCTTCTAGAACGGTCTCTTGTTCGCGCTCAGTAAAAAGTGGTATTTCGTCATTAACATCTTCTAACATGATATAAACTGTTGTTTCGGATGCAAGTTGTTGAGCACCATTATTCTGAAGTTAAAATTCAAATATCAATTAAATGACATCAATTGTTATTCAAAATAGAAATTTAAAAATCAAAAGAATTGTCATCAATTTGACCAACATTTTTAAAATCTATCATTAAAATTTATGTAATTTGATTCCTTTATCTTACAAAGCTGTAAATGTATTGTAAATTAATTTTAGTACTCACTTCTACACGCACAGTAAGATTATACTCTTTAATGCTTTCAAAGTCCAAGGGATGATTGACCTTAATATCAGCCCAAGTAACTGATTTATCAGGTCGCTGTTGCAAATAAAATGTATGGAATTTGTTGGTTTGCGCAGTTGAACCGGGCATCAAATGATAAAATACCACTGGATTATTTTCGATGCCAGAGCTGTAGGTATGAAAAATTTTAATTAGATCAAAGAGCTTTCCTGTTAATTAATGCAAACCAAAAAAAAACGATCAGTTACTAAACAGAAATTGAACAAAATAGGCACCGTTTATTTTAATTGGTATCATTAACAATTACCAACATTTTCTTGATTAAATAAAATTTTTCCTAAAGATCGGAAAACTAATTGTGAAAAAAATTCCATATACTTTCTAATGGTTCAAATTATTGATATTTTATTGACTTTAAAACAGAAGAATTTGAATTTTAAACATTTTTATTTTCGTTAGATAAAATAAAAATCAAATATTTTTCATTTGGACTCTCCCATTTCATAAAAATGTACTTTCCTAAGCAACGAAAATAGTATACACACTCCCCCCTCCAAAAAAAATAACTCTTCAGATCTAATATTCGCTATCTTTTACATCAACTCGATTAGAAATTCAAATAAGATTTCGGATATTGTTTTTAATTTTGAATGTACGCAATAGTAAAGAAAAACTTTTATTATTATGCACCTGAGATCTAAATTTTTAGACCAAAGCTTTTTATAATTTTGTTCGATAGTATTATGTAATATTTTTTTAAATCTGATTCTTTAAATTTAATTAAAACTACACTAAAACCAACCGATTTTTCAATCACGTCATTATAGCTGTATTTACTGTAGCTCTTTTCATATTTGATATTTTCTATAAGTTTTACGAATCCTTTTATTTTGTTATTTTTCTCGGAATGCTCAATTTTTCCAAAGATGTCGATGAAACACATTTTTCTCAAAAATTTCTGAGAAAAACCATTCAAAACTCAAACCAATCATTAAAAATGACAAAATAAGAGTCTTCGTAGCTTTTTAACAAAATGATCAAGTAAAAAAAACATTAAAAACAGATGTGATAACTTGATCTATGAAACAGAGTAATCATGGTACCCTTATATCTGAGCCAGTTCATAATTTAAAAAATGTTCAAATACGTTTTTTGATATTTCTATTAAATTTTTTTCAAAAAAGGTGCGCAAATGTCTTTGATTTATTATTTTTAAAACTTATACCGAATTTTTCAGAAAATTTATTTTTAAAAATTGGAAAAAAAGTTTTTGTTATTTTGACTTTTCCCTGGCTTGGGATTTTCTTGAAGAGTACATTAGGACTTTAGCTCGTTATATAATATAAAAATAATTTTAAGATGATAACCCATCGACAAATTATCATTAATGTTAAATTAAATAATTAAATATTAAAAAATCTTTCGATAAAAAATTAAAGTAAACTGTTAATTCTCGCGATGATCGTGGGATATTATCAGTCTGTTGAGAAGTTAGTATGGAACTTAAATATTCCGTAGGTTGTAAAGATACGAGTGCAATAATGATATCCACCCCCATCGCACTTCGTTTACTTCATGCGGAAAATAGACTTTTTGATGAGTAATCAAGTCTGAAGTACCACCATTAGCATGCAGCAATGGATAAAAAATTTTAGCAACCTTATAACATGAGACTATCACCTTGGTACAAGATTAATATAGGTTTAAAATTATATTGTTTCGTATTAAAAAATTTCATAATATAAATCAAAAATTGTAGTCGACACTACATAACTCGAATTTATGTCAACAAAACTCACATTTGTTGACATAAAGTAGTTGTCATCGAAAATGCTTTGAATTTCAATTTGTGAAAAAGGGGAGGGGCTATTCGTGCAGCTTCAGCAAATATTTTATTTACCATTGAAAAAATTGTCTAAAAATTCAAAAGACGAAAAAAGAAAAATGAAAAATGAAAAAATTTGAATGGCCTAGCAATTTCACTGCTTCGTACTTTCATCCAAATTTTGAAAAAATTGAACTTCGTATTACAATACAAAGTTCATAATGTAATTCTCCAAGATTCAAAAAAAGACTCGATGAAAACTTGAAAAATTATGAAGTTTCACATATGGTAATAAGTGACTCTAAAGTACTCTAAATATGCAAATGATTAGATTTGAGTTCTTAAAAATTCCTCAAAGTTATACTTTAGACGATTTCCTTCGTGATTGCGTAATGTAACATCATGCAATCTTTATGGGTTTCAATAAATTTATTGACTTTAAAAAAGTAAAGCAGTCAAATTACTATTTCAACTATACTTCAAAAAAATTTGATTTTTCTTTTTGTAAAAATAAAATCTTGATCTAACCTATTGGAACGAGGTTGATAATCATTTCAAAAACAACTTCGGGTCTAATATAAAAATCAGTTCTTATAGGGTGCAAAAAAGGTACCTCGTTGTAATTTCGTGTATAATTGAAAAACAAAAATAAAAATGATTTCAAAACAAAAATGTACTCATGCCGCAGCATGTAGGCATTAACAGTATGACAGACCTGGCTTTAATAGACACTACTTTAGCCCCGATAGCCATGTTTTCTTTTATGAAGATTGGGCCGTACACAGTTTGGTCCCAAACGGGCGGATTATTCGCACGGTCCACTACATCAATTTGTACCTCCACCGTTCTCGACAAAGGTGGAAAGCCCTTGTCTTGGGCCATCGCCTCCAGCTTGTATGTCTCGCGCTAATCAACACAATCGCACATGTGATGATGTCGTAAGACGAATGGAAAAGAAAAGTGACAAAAAATTAGTATTATAGTTTTATTTCAAAAATCTCCACTATATAGTACTCAGTCAAAAATTCTAGTCGAGTTCTTTCAAAACTATGTTCTAGTTGTTCTCGAATTCCATCTTCATTTCTATTTCAGTTCTATTTTAAAGAGTAAAAACGTTTTTTCTCGTAAGTTTGAAGGATAATAAATTTAAGGGAAGTGCGTCCATATCATCGTTGTCTCACCTTTTAAACGATTAAAATGTAAAACCCATTTTGAATTATTTATAAGACATATTGTTGCTGGCTATGAATACTTTTGCCAGTTAAAGGTATTGCTAAAATGATATAGTTGAAAAATACTTAAAAAATTAGATTAGATTAGTAACACCATGTATAAATTCTCAGTATTTCTGTTGATGTGTTGGCCAAAAAACTTATTCAATAAATTATATTTCGCAGGTTTCTTGATTTAACTAAAATTTTCGGTTATTCATAAATCAATTAATTAGTCGCGTGATGTGTATCATTAATAATTTAGCTCAATCTGTTTTTTTCATTATACAGGAATAACATTTTTTTAAGAATATGGTAAAATCATTCATAAAAACCTATAATTAATTATCTGAGAAATTCTTTGAAGTAGCAAATTTAAATTCAAAAAGTAAAAAGCTGTGCCAGCTGACCGTCTAAGGATATAAATTAAGTATGTAAGAGGGAAGAGCAATGTTTAGGAGATTACATATACTTGATAACTAAAAACCTCTATTTATTATGAAAATTATAATCAAAAAATGTTCATGATGTTCACAAAAACTGTTCTATGATGCATAATTATAATGAAATGCTATAAAAATATAAGCTCAAGAACCAACTTTTTTTAGATTATTCCGACAATTATTCAAATTAGTAATAACAGCGCAAATATCAACACACATTTCAAATGTTAAAAATATTGAAAATGATATTAATCATTCAGTAAAATTTATAATTTGAAAAAAATGTATGATCGTAAAAATGAAAATCTAAAATGCAGTTCAAGCTGGATCTATCTATTTTTGTATTATATTTTACAACACATCAATACGAATGATATTTTATGATGGAAAAATTTCATAATGTAAAGGCGCATAAAGCGCGTAAAATGGAGCTTGTAAAAAATACATAAAAATCTAAGATCTTTTGTTTATGTTCTCGTAGACTAAAAGAGGCTAAAGATTGAATTTTTTATTTAAAAATTTTTTTATAAAATTCCTGGATCGCTTCAGAAACATTTTTTTCATTACCGTGGTAAAGAATGTTCAATATTAATAGTGGCATCATGACCAAAATATGACTATTTACTATTTTTTAAATATACAACTATTTATAGACTTATTTGAGGCGATTTTTTGATACAATTGCGTAAAAAAATATTGAGCGCACAAACAACGCATTAATAATAACAATTTAATCATGTCAAGAAATGTAAACCAATTTTTCATCACGACGATACTACTTTAAGGCTCCACCACTAGATGGCGAGTGCCTTTATATCTTTAAATCTGCAAGTGAAGAAGCCAAAGTAATTGTATAAGTCAAAGTATAGTTTTAGTCAATATTTATCATACTAAAATGTGTTTGCTTATTCATTACTTTAAAAACCAGCTTTATAATATTGAACATTTCTAATAGAGTAATTATACTCACAATACCTCTGACTCTACGGGCTTTTACTCATAATTTCTATAAATGAAAAGCTTCAGATTTAACCAAGAGGTTGAAATCCTTTCCACAATTATTCCTCCAATTATTTTCAACAATTGGATGAATCATGTTATAAAAACGATTGAATTTATAAAAAGTTTAATCTTAATTTGATGTTAATATTTTTTTGGTAGATTAGTATCCTTATAGAGGATGACTATAATTTTATCGGTTAAAGAGATACCAAATCTTGGCCATGCATGGAAACTTTCAAAAACTTACTCTAAAATTTCAACTACATTTTTTTCTAGAATGCCTTTTGTATGTCATTTAAATTTATGCTATTTGGGAAATTATTTTGAAAAATATTAGAAAATATTCTTGAAAACATCCATTTTTAGCGTAACATCGGTATTATCTGAATCTCCTTATCTATTTTTCGAAATTAAGATTTCAATATTTTATATAAGGTTGAAATATATGTTTCTTTTCGCGCAGGTATGAAGAAAGTGATCGGAAGGCAGCGTATACTTCCAACACTGATTAATTAGTCTTGACCATCGAAACGTGCTTTAGATTTCGGGTGAATCGTCTACGCAACAATTTTGTACGTGAATAATATAAGTCCTATCGTAAGTTGGTGTTCGTTTATCAATTTTTTGAGAAAATAGACTTTTATATTTAAAACCCTATTTATACTCCTTAAAAAATGTAATTATGAAAGAATTAAATTTCTGCGATTTTAGCGAAATTTATAGGTTGACAAATTTCTCTAAAAATTTTGCCTTGATTTCCATTTCTGCAGAAACATTTTTCTCTGATCGAATAAAGAATAACGATAAAAATAACAAAACATAATTTTCATAATTATTATGTATTTTACGACGCATAAAAATGAAGCAGTATTAAATTTTTAGGCAACCCTAATAGTGCGGTATATTAAATTTGATAATCGTTATAAGCCTGATAAGCTCTTGAACCAAATTACCTTTTGATTTACTTTTATGTTCTTAAAATAGAGCTATAAAATATTCTTCAATTTGCTAATCATTATAAAAATGATTTAAAATATATTGCACTGCTTAGCATGATGTCTTTTTGCTTTCAATTTCTGCAGATTAGATTTCATGTTTTTTGTTCATGGTAACATACAAACCTGGCTTTCACGGAGGTCACTACTGTACCCACTGTGACATTTTCTTTGATGTGAATGGGGCCGTATACAAGCTCATCCCACACAGGAGGTTTATTGTTTCTGTCTACGACGTCTAATTCAACGTCCACTTCGGCAAATGAGGGCGGTGTCCCTCTGTCGGAGGCGCTTACTCTCAGCCGATATTTTTCTCGCTATTGGCAAAATACACGGACCGTAGGGTTATTTGAAAGATCACGAATTTCAAAAGACTATATAACTTTTCATCAATGAAAAAAATTATATCTCTTTTATTTTCAACCTTTCTCATCATTTTTTTTCTTTTGATTTCCATACGGTTTATAAATATACTCTATGGAATATTTTCTGAAACTTTATTTTTTAATTTATTACAACCGGTTGTGAGAAACGAACAAATAATAGTTTGGCTTGCATTTATGAAGGAGAGATATAATTTCAAGCTCTTTTAATGATCGTTTCACTGTCATGGCGAATTACATTTTTTTAATAACTTACTTTTCAAAATGATATTCTACAATAATTGCAATCAGGAAATACATAAAACTCAATTCTGAACCCAAATAAATTTTAGTTGAGGCTATGATTAGTAACCAGAGTCTTGAAAATACATAAATAACTGTCTAACTATCCATGAAAAGTTATAATCATAACGATAATACATCTTTTAATAACAAGGAAACAATTTTCACTTTCTGATGTCACGAGAGAATATGAAGTTGAATCTTAAGTTTCAACAGTACATCACTCCAATGAACTTCTAATTCATCGAAAAAGTTCTTCATCAATTTTTTAATTTACACTCTCATATTGTCAAGGATTTGTTAATTTGTTTCTAAACTATTTTTTATCATCAAAGTATAATAATTTTTCATAGAATAATTCTTTTGTAAAATAAGATAAAAAGTCTTTTTGGCAATACAAAGTCCAAGTTTCGCGTTATACGTAATTATAGTGAAATATTCATTAATTATTGATATTTGATAAATTGGAGTTCAAAACCTTCAAAATTTCCTGGGAGATATTCTTAAATGGTGTAATGGAATCATATTATTTTCATATTATTCAGTATTACATTTTAATTAATTAATAGTTATAATTGTTAAAAATGTTAAAATAATGCAATAAAATTTAAGCGAAGGTGCACGTTGAAATAAATGAAATGCCATCTAACTTTGAAATTTAATTTATCAATGATCATAGTCTCAACTACCAAAGTTAAAGATCATTTTTAAATTGCTGTAAGATTTTTATAAGTCAAAAATGTTGGAACATTTGTTGCGCCGGAAAAATTTATTTGGGTCAATGTAGATTTAAAAGAAATAATGAATGTAAGCTAATTAAATACTTTAATTAACTTAACCACATGTCAGATTTTATAATATACAACAAAACTATTAGCAATCTCTAAAACCCGGATCGTCAGCCAACAGTGCAGCATCAAAATCAAGAGGTTAAAATAATTTTTTCATAAAATTTATGCTACGATCATTTTGATAATGGACTAATTAACTTGAGTAATATAGCGCATAAATTTTTTTTGACATAATAAACAATATTATTATCGTAAAATTTAATTAATTTTCTTTTAGAAGTTTATTAAAATTAGTAAGAAATTATTACTACTGCGTTGGTTACTTTGATATAACATGTTACTTTTTCAAGCAGAGGATTTATCCTACTTACTGGGAAACAGCCTTCTTAATTGTCATTTGAGCAGGATCATCATTATTTAATCCAAAAAACAAATGGTGCAATAAAAAAAATTGAAATAAAAAAGATATTGAGTTTATTCGTTAATACATAAATAATAATTTGGCAGGTACATGCAAGCAATACATTTACGTGTTTAGAAAGTTGTCAGGAATCAAGGATAGGTAGTTTACTAATCTTTTCAATATTCAAAAAGAAATTGTTTTAAAAGGAGTTGAAAAATGATGACAAATAGTTGGCTCAAATTTTAAATTCATTACGTTAACGACACTCAAAAACCGGTGGACGTTACGTTTTTATTACTTCATATGTATTGTTTTTCGGTCATGGCAGACGTATGCTACCCCAATCACAGAAGAAAAAATGTCACACAGCATTCAAAGTTTAGTTTGAATAACATTAAAAAACGCTCTCATCAAAAATCACCCCCTCCAAATGAAAATTATAAAAATTGCTTCAGAAAAGTCTGAATTGATATAAATCTCATTTAAATTGTATTTATCATGAAAAAAGAGAAAAAAACAATCAAAATGTTAAAACAAATTCTTATGAAACACAAAAACGTCACCCGTGTGCTCAAGAAACAAGAATAAATAAAGATAAACTGATTAGCGAAAATGTATAATATTTTCAAGTTTATAATTGTGTAACTGTAAGAGAATAATGTATGAGAAAAGAATGAATGTAAGAAGAGAAACTTGAGAGCGAGATCCGTTCCTGTAAAATTCATAAAAAATATTCATAAAATATGCAAGCATGTTCAAAAATTATTTGTATGATGCATCACAAAATGCGTAGATGGTGAAGATTTTTTGTGGGCTCAAAAATCGCAGTTCCCACCTGCTCCTGGAAGCTTAAAAAACATCACTTCCTTTCTTGTAAAAATATTTGTTAGTTTTTCTTACGAGAAAAAACATTCCTTATTTTCAAAATATCACACAGTTTCGAAAGTATCTCGCATTTTTACGTACAAGAAGAAACATTATTAAAAAGTCAGTAAATGTAAAAATAAGCGTATGTATATTTACTTATGAATACATTTATGTTTCAATATTGATTAAAAATATTCTTTTTTCAACGACCGTTTTTCCATGATTCAAGTTCACAAATTATAAAAAAATTTCATCACATAGTTGTGGTTACTTGAAAAAAATTTCGTGAGCTTGAACTACAAAAGATATTCAAAAATTGCATATGAAAATTATTTCGGATATGCAGATTGTTTTGTGTAAAATTTATTTATTTCTTCTCATACATGAGTTATGTTAATTGATCTACTTAGCCCAACGAGCCTAATGACCGATCGTTTAAGGTAAGTAAAAGCATTTGAGGAAGTTTGGCATAGCTAAAATGTATTAAAATACACTGTGCATATCAATGGGAATAAAATCTATAAGTGCCGTAAAAAAGAAACTTATTCTCGTTGGATATAGTGATAAAAGAAAAGAATCCATTTTTTTTAAATTGTTAGTATGCAATAAGTATTTCTTTCGAATTTTTGTTAAGGCTATTAAATAATTAATCATAGAAGATCAACGCAGTATGTTCATAAAGGTCTCTAAAAGGATAAACCCGTGTGAAAAAATTTTCCTTTCGCGAAAGTTTAGTGGAACTTACTTTGAGTTGAAAGTTCAATATGTTCAGCCTAACTTACATGAACTTGGCATATTCCTTGGCTACTCGTACCAAATTTACTTACACAATATGAAGTTTGAGAATGTTTCATTAAAGCTTTCCATTGAGTCTTGCAAGACATCATTGCTGACTAAGTTCATATAAATTTGGTGTTATTGAGAACGTTAACGAAACCTTCACGAAAGAAAAAGTTTTTTACGTGGGTAGTTATAAATGTACTCATTCGAAATAAATTTCTTCGTACGAATACTCAGCGTTAGAAAATTATTGATGATTGAATCAGAGAACATGTAAATTATTCAAGTAGACTCTACAATAAACCATTAACGACGATTTAAATAGTTTCTCCTATTCAATAGTATTTGAATATAATTTGTATAAAAGTATATTGTCATAATGATTCAGTGTGAATACTTACGTCCAATGGTTTTTTCAATACAATCCAACCAGATTCTGGTTGAATTTCAAAGTATTCCAGCCCTTTTTCATCGTTCGGGGCACTCAATGAGTAAATAATGGCACCATTATTATCAGCATCTTCATCAGATGCTGATACCCTTAAAATGTTAGTGCCAATACTTGCATCTTGTTTTACATTTTCGACGTATTTCTGTAATAGGAAACAAACATCGTGGATAATCGCTCATACAAAAAGCTTCATATTGAAATAAAGAAGAAACGTTTCGCTGTTTATTTTATTACATACTTGTCGATCGAATAATGGTGGATTATCGTTGACGTCGGTGATTTCAACGGTAAAAGAACAAACTCCTTCCAATGAAGGTTCACCTTGATCTGTAGCTTTTACCGTAACTGAGACAAATTTGCCATCGTCACCTTCGCGGTCGAAAACCTATAAAACATTGTGTAAAGTATTGTGCATTCAATGGAATATGGAATAATTTATTGTATAATCCTACCTTGTTCGTTACAACTTGACCCGTCTCTTCATCGACGGTGAACTTGGTGCCTTTTTGATTAGGCTGCTGCACGATGGAGTATTTAACTTGGCCATTGACGCCCTTGTCCTCGTCGGTAGCTTGAACCTTGATGACTGGACTACCATTGGTGGCGCCTTCCTCGACTTTCGGATAATACGTGCTGCAGTCCTTGAACACGGGCTTGTTGTCGTTGACATCGGTTATGAACACGACCACCACGGCCGTGCTCGTGTGTATGTTCTTTTCGCCGTTCGGGCAGCAAGCTCCGTCGTCCATGGCGGTGACGTTGAGCTCGTACTTGTCCCGCTCGAGGGATATCTCCTTGTTGTGCAGCCGAATCACACCGGTAATGTCCTCGATGACGAATTGGCCCGAGGAGACGCCCCCGCCGACGAAACCGAAGCGCACGTTGTCGCCGTCCTTGTCGGACGCGACCACGGTCGTTACCAGGGTGTTCGGGCCGGCGTTTTCATCCACGTTTGGAGTGTAGACTTGTTGCGAGAATTTGGGCTCCTCGTCGTTTTTATTCTTCGTGTAAATGCGTACCGTTGCTGTGCCGCTCTTAGATGGCTCTCCTAAGAATTTATGATATTGTTAATTACAATACTGTACTGTGAATCGTATTTAATAGGCGTTTTACGTACCCTTATCTTTCGCTGTTACAATAAACTCGTAGTACGCGTTATTATTGTCCGCATCCAGCTGTTTATTGTTGACTATGATGCCGTTGGAGTCGACGCTGAAATGATCGTCCGATACGAGATATTCTATTTCCGCATTGGCTCCCGAATCGGCATCCGTAGCTTTGACCTTGAGAATACTCGTTCCCAGTGGTATGTCTTCGTCGACGTTATGCGCTTGATAATCTGGTAACTCGAATTTGGGTGCGTTGTCGTTTACATCAGAGACACGTATCGTTAACTGCAAATTGACATTTTCATTATTATTTTCATCCACGCATTTTTATTATCAAGGTTTGAATAATAAACTAAAAGATTGTATATCTTGCAATGCTCTTATGAAAAAAAAAACATTCGAACCTCGACGGAAGTGAAAAGCCTCCCGAATCTTCGGTGGCAGTGACTAGTAATTGGTAAATGTGGGGCTGTCGAACATCTTCGAAATCCAATTCTTTGGCAAGTTTCACGATACCGGAATTAGGACCAATATTGAATGTTCCTGCTGCGCCTTGACCTTGAGCTTTCAAAGTGTAACGTATTTCTCGATCGGCAAATGATTTAGCTTTCACAGAAATGATACTGGAAAAAATTGTTTTCGTGAGATAACATTCAAAAAGTACATCTTTTATCATTGTTCATAAGTTATATAATGCACCATACAATAAACATCTCGTTTTTTCAACTTTTAAGCAGTTATCGCTCAAAGTCATAAAAAAGTGACGAAATTGTTGGCCAAGTTTATAAATATTTTTTAGCTATAAAAAAACTCACTCAGAATCTTTCTTCCTATTTTCCGGTATTTCTGCTTCATAGGCAGTAAGATAGAATTGTGGAGCTCGTTTTCCTCCTACAATTGATAACCTTTCCTCGGGAGTGGATTGATATCGTCTTTCATCAATGCGACCATTTTGATCTTCAGCTTTGACATACAAGACATATTCCATGTCAAGTTGAAATGGATCTGACCCTCGAGTACGAACCACTCCTGAACGTTCGTCGACTTCAAACCTTCCACCCGCTGAAAAACAGAAATATCTCTCGATGTAAATGCTGTTAACCGTGCTATTACTTGTTTCAAAATTCGAGACAATAAAATAACATTGTTTTTTTCATCTTTTCGAAGTACTTTTCACAATTCAAATAAAGAACTATTTGTTATATTTTGTAAAAATTTTAAGAATACATACTTCGATCACGAACGATGAAATAATGAATATTGCTGTCTGTATCAGGATCTCGGGCTTGAAGTGTAAAAACGTGTGTATTTGGTGGGGCATTGAGTTGTACCACCGCTTGCATAGGTAATGGCCTATTCACAAAATATGGAGGCTCGTCGTTTACATCTTTAATGTTGATGATCACTCGTTGGTTGTCCGTATCTGTAAATAATGATTTTTTAATTATTATTGAACAAATGTTTCGTTTTTTTTTTCATTATTTTATAGATTTTTTTTCAGTTGTATACTAGCACTTGATCATTGGGTTTTTTTGGGCAAGCATGACTTTTTAGGGTAAATATTTTGAAAATTACTAAAATCTTAGAAAATAAAAATTATCACGGATAAGGGAACATTGAGAAAAAAGTGTTTTTAATAATTTTTTCTAAAATAATCGACAAAATAAAACTTTAAATGGAATTTTTTAGTTTGCAATATTTGGAATTAGACTCCATACGATCACAGCAACTCAAAAGTTGTCCATACTGTACTGTCCGAGAAAACTCTAACTACTAGAATTTTTTTTTACAAATTTTGCAGTTTTAGAAAAAAAGGCTGTAACAATTTTCTCTTAAATTGCATTAATAACGAGTGAGCTTTTCTTTTATTATTTTAGATCATTTCGTGATTTTTTTCAAGCACGAGGCAGAGGGTGATGGTATAATGGTTTTCATAGAAAATACTTTAATCAACACTTTTAAAGGGATGCAATTTCTAAAATAAATACTTACATTGATAACCTTTTTGCAGCATAGTAGAAAAAAAATAATATCCATTAATCATATGATTGATAGTATTATTTTTGTGTATTTTAAAATGGTTCAAAAAATTGAAGAAAATTCAAAACTCCAATGTATTGAATTGCTTTATTAAAAATAATTTACCTGTATTAGTTATCGTGACCCAAAAGTCGATGGTTTTTTCGGGTCCAAGCTCTTCGTAATCCCACTTCTGTTTGACTCGTACGGTGCCGTTGAGACCGACCGTAACCCACTTGTTGTCGTCGCGAATTTTGTACGTCTCGCGCTCGTTCTCCTTCTCCAGATGGAAAACGACTTTACCCTCGCTGTCACCGTCCGCCTCGGTGAACTCGATCTTCTTGGTCGGCCTGACGGCGCGCGTGACCCTGCGCTTCCGAATCTGGTGAACCTCGTGCAGCATGACGTTGTCCTCGGCCTCGTCGCAGATCTTGGCGTCGACGTCGTTCAAGCTGGGATCGTACTTGGAGCTGGCCGACGTGGAGGTGAGCAGTCGAACGAGGACGCGAGCCGGCACCAGGGCGCTCAGGCTCGATTCGCGGAGATCGCGCACCTGCACGAACAGCTCGATCTCGTGGTCGCGATCGATCGGCAGCTGCGGCTCGTTGGCCAGCAGCAGCTCGCCCGTCTGCGGCTCGATCACGAAGTAATTGCTCGGCGAGACGAGCCTGTAGGCCAGCGAGTCGCCGTCCGCGTCGGTGGCCTTGACGCGGCCGAAGCGAGCGAAACACCGCCAGCGCGCCTCGCGCTCTCGACCGGCCAGCAGAGCGGCCAGATTTTCCGGCCAAAGCTCGAATTTGTAGTCGGGGCTCTCGAACACCGGCCGATTGTCGTTCTGATCGATAATACGAACGAGTCCTTTGGCGCTGGCGTAGCTCAAACCGTCCACGTCCTGGGCGCGCAGAAGCACCTGTGACTCGGAGCCGTCTGTTTCGCGATCGAGAGGCCGCGCCGTCACCAAGCTCACCGTTTCGTCCGGTCTGAGGAGCGTCACGTTGAAGCCGGTTTCTCCGGCGGCGCCTTGCAGCATGAAATTTCTGGTGCCATTTTTATCCGGCAGTACTTCGATCCGCACGGGAAAACGTCCCTGCGCTCGCAGCTTCGGTAAGCCCTCCAGCAACGTACCCGCGGCGGCGTTCTCCTCGATCTCGGTCTCTCCCAACGACTCGGGCTGCAATCGCAACAGACTGCTGCGCTCGAGCACGTGCACCTCCAGCTCGTGCGTCTCCGTGCGATTTCCATTGAACTCGTTGTCGAGCAGCAGCAGACGCACCGGCTGACCGACCAGAGCGCTCAGATCGGCGGTGGTCATGAGCAGACCATTTTCCAGCAGCGTGAAGAAGCGACTGAAGCCCGTCTCGAGCAGCTGCAGCTTGTGACTGCCCGTGAAGCGTTTCACCACGTAGCCCGGATGCACGTCGTCCGGGAGCACGGCCTGGAGACCGGGGGACTCGACGTTCGGCTCGCTCCACGCGCCCGTTCTCGCGCCGTTCGCCAGGCATAACGCCCCGAGCAGTAGCCACCACATCCTGGATGTGAACATTTTCCGACTGGGCTCGACTTTTACAGCGACATTGACATTAAGAGAGCTTCTTCACCTGAAACGAGACACGCCAAATGTTCGTTACTACGTTGAGCCGAATTTTAACATTTGAATTGTGCTATATGGCAATTAACTTTAAATTATTGACATTCTTGATTATCAAAATTTCAATAAAGTATATAGTATATATCGATCTAATTATTTCAATTAAATGTATTGACCAAAATCTGACACCAATAAATTTACCCGAAATTTGTAAAGTTCACGAAAAACCTTCTAATTGGTATTTCTTAATTTTATGATATTAAATTTTCAAAGTTCTTTCGCAATGAAGTCATTTACTGGAATTTGCACGAGACAAGAGAACCAGGTAAAACAAAAACAATTGTTTTAACTGCAATAAATTTGGATGCTCAACATAATTTGAAATTCCATTCCTATTTTTAAAAACCTTATTTTAGTACTAGAAATTTTTTTCAGATTGTCATAATAATTTTAAATAATTTTATACACCATGATTTTTAATTAATACAAAACTAGTTGTATCTAATGACAAACGCTATTTTTACTCATGTTAGTAAAAAAAAACAAATAAATTTTACTCCTCTAGAACTCTCAAACTAACTTCCCACGACATATTTTAATAAGAGATAAACTTTATCTAATTCACACATAACATGCTGCATGCACCATTTTTATGCCGTAGCTAATCAAGTTAAATTAGATAGAGGAAGAATCGCAGAGTACTCGCATTACTCAAAAATAGTTTTTTTTAAATATTGAGAAATTTTCTATCGTTGCGCACACATTATTATTTTTCAAAATGTCTTAGAGCTGACCAATATATTGTTAATGTCATAAACAAATCAATTCGGTTGAAGTATATGATTATATTTACTATTGACTGTTTACTATTAACCTCATTCCTAAAAAATAATTCAAATGACTAACAATGCAAAAAAACAATAATTTCAACCCTATATTTAAACGAAAGAACCGCAAACATATTGAATTTCATAAATTATAGTATGATGTATTTTTTATGTCTATCATATCCATGTCCAATGCAACAACTACGCTCCTTTAAAAATGTCTTAAAATTAGTTATTATCCGAATATTGACAAACAGTATAGTATATTACATGCGTAGAGAGAGAAAAACTGGAAAGCCTCAAAAGCACGGCCGAAAAGGAGATGAGGTTTTGGAGTATTTCGAAACCGTACTTTGATTTATACAATTATTTTGACTTTACCATTTGGAAATTTTTATATAAAGTTGCTCGCCATCTAGTGTAAGAGTCTGGCAGTAATTATTATTGAATTTTCATGAATTTTCAATCAATTCGAATTAAATTTCGAATCTAAACAAGCATAATTACTTAATGTCCTATGAAACCAAATTAAGAATTTTGTAATACTTATAACACTATTTTAATAAAATTACGACTTTCATGTTTTTAAGGAAGGGTCATAGCAGAGTGCAAAAATATTTATGTCTGCACTGATAAATTTCAATGAATGAACTTTCAGTTATATTATAAACAAAAGAAAAAAGATTATTGAAAACGTTGATTTAAAAATTGATGTTTCGCAAGTTTCAAAGTGGTACCCTTTAATTATAACTAAAGAAAGAAATAAAACATATCTCAAAAAACAAATTGATTATTAGGGAGTACTTATCAAATTTGTTTTATACAGAAGAATTATGTAAAGAAAATCCTAGTAAGTTTGCAAGAGCAATTAACAAAAACCAATGAATTTAAAATAAAGCACAGACAAATCAAAATATAAATAAAAGCTCATTTCAGCTATAATTTCCCTCTGTATCGATTACGGCATGGTAGATTATCATTTGATAGTACAAAATTGCACGCACACTGACACTTATAAGTCAGTTCACAGCCGTCAACCAAAATTTGCGCTGGCTATTTCTCCTCTAATCTATTCTTGTCGTGTGGACCACAATTTTCGCTCTTACTATCGACGATGCTCGAGCGCATGCGTCCAGGGTAGTACTCACTCACATGTATATTTTCTTACTATCTTACTATGAAAATTTACTACAATTGTAGATTGTAGACGATATTCAAATGAATTGGAACTACACAAAATGTATCAAATCTTATTGTACGATCAAAAAGTATTCGTTGAATAAAACTGCAATTATTTTAATTAAAATAAATAAAATTATGTAAGTACACGAACATTTTTTGGGAAATTGAGCAAATTCTACTATACCTAAAGGTATCTCAGAAATTGTAATTTGATTGACATTAATCAAAAATGTTGCTCTTTATCAGTTGTTGTTGTCTAACTTTCATTTACAATTAAAAACCTGAGCTTTCAAAAAAGTACGTATTATCTAATATAATTTAATTTGTAAAATAATTTATTTTCGGCATGAACCTTTGTGAAAAATTCCAAAACTTTCAAATATTTTAATTGAATTTAAAAATAACTAAACTTTTATTCCTACTTCCTACTCAGTGGTTGTTATATTCAATTTTCATACACGCACACACCCACACACATACGCACACGACATCATACACTGTATATACTATACGTACATGTACAATACATTTCAGTATAATTGAAGATTGATTAATGAATAAATATTATTAAACCGAATTTTATTGAATAAAACATCATAAAAATTGATTTAAACAATACATCCAGTGCAATTGTCAAAACAAGTGAATTTTGTATCATACGAGAAAAATCGCTGAAGTATAGGTAAATGGGTGGGAGCAGCAACCCCTCGGTGTACCGTCAGGTCGAATACCCTTACGAATCCAGTGCCGTACAATTTCTGTACGTTGAGTTCAATCCAAAATAAATTCGTCTCATATAAATTTTTTACTTTATGAATATTGTGCAAATACATTTATTTATAATTTATACGCGTTGATGTAAAGATTTTAAATATTTAAAAAAAAATTCAAATTTGTCAAATTTTAATAATACCCACTTAATTAACATTTTCAGAGGCTAATTTTGTCTAAAGTCATAGGAAACTAGATTATTCATGAATTTCACTGCTAATTCAAATGCAATAAAACGCTTACCTGTACGTGAGGGTTAATAAAGTGTATTCCCCCTTGAAGACTTTCAGACTTTCAAGCTCTGTAAAGCTCGTCTAGTTTGACACTCTGCACACGAGAATACGAACACAAAGCTGAAGCATTATTTGAGAACAGTTTGATATTTTAACAGTAATTCCCATCATTTAATTGACATAAAAAACCATCACTAACACTGAAAGTACTTATAATTATGCACCGCCGACACAGTCTCAATTTTTGTATACAAATTATGAAGTATAATCGTCCAATGAACCCAATCAAATCGATCGATTGAGGGCCTTGAGGCCGTTTCTCAATACTTCCGGCATGCAGAGGCGAATGTTATAGTGTACCTGCAGCACTGATATTCTAAAGGCGCGGCGATGGGCACTGTGTAGCTCTGGAAAACATCTCTTGCATGGCTCGGTCGATAGATCGTGTACGCTCTGCCGTCGCGTCCCCACCCACGGGGCTGCAGAGAGACGCGTGCGCATGAAAATAGTATTCAATGATTGCTATTCTGTTCGCCGTACGCTCCCCCGCCCGCCCTCTCAATATATCACCGTCACCCTAAACATTTGGCAGTTTCGCAGTCCTTTCATTGTATCCCATGGTATATAAGCGTCTATGCGAGCTAAGAATTCTTCCAGCTCAAGAAAGCCCTGTAATTTTTGTCCATGCGAGAATTGAGAAAAAAAATTCGAATTCTACCATTACTATTCATTATCGCTTATAGTTTATTTTTTTGAATATAGTATCTAATGTAAATGTAAATGTTCAAAACATTCAGCTTTTTAAGCAGCTTTTTTTATACTTTAAAATTGAAATATACAATTCATCAAAATTAAATGTTCTTTATTAATAAATCATACAAATTATAACGAAAAAATTTCCGCATTGTTGATGCGTATTTTTAACGTTTTTTTTTTTTTTTTTTTTATAAAATACGTCTTTTTGTTATAGATGCTATAAAACTAATTGAAGTAATTTCTTTACAGATTATAACTTATTTTATGTTCTCACAAGTTTACAGCTTTGAAAGTATATTCCTCCTTCATAAAATCATTTAGTTTACGAAACATTTTGAATCGAATTCAATGTCCTTAACTCAATTAACTATGACAGAATTATTTATATTATTTAAATTTTTGGCATGGTGTCTATAACAAAATTCATGTATGCGAAGGCAAGCTTCTTCCAATAAATGTTTGGGTATTGTGATTACTAATCTCATATACGATGGATAATCGAAACACTGTAAAATAAATAAATTTTAGCAAACTAATGAAAAACAAATGTTTAGTAACCAATAAGCTTGTATAATTTACCTGTCCTGGTAAACAGAAAACTGATTCTTCGGCTAGTAATGTTTTTACAAATTGAAGCTCAGAATCAAACTCTGGAAAGCTGGGTAGATCGATATGAACCTGCAAAAATTCATCGATGAAATTTTTTTTCATGAATTGTTTCGATTTCTTATGTTTTGAGTCATAATAATCAAAAAATATTCAAAGAATAAGTATTATTTCTAATCGATATAAATGTGATGTCTCTGATGAGTTTTATCTCTTCCTTCTACTGTCGTGCTTTTTTCCCCATTGGCGTTGGCTTGAGCACAACGATCAATAACATGAAAACAGTTACAATTATACTTAATACTTTTTTTCAACCAATAAAAAGTTTCTTTGTCAACGTCCTTCAATAAAAAAATGTAGTGTATGAATTTCATTACCTTAATATGGAAAAAATTTTTAAATACTTTATGGTTTAATAACAATTTATTATAGTTAGCTTAACAATATTAATGTTATTTTGGCAACTACAATTATCAGAGGTAAATTGAAGTTACTGCTTTTCTAATTAGTAATAAGCTATGGGTACGCTTCGAATCTTACCACTTCGGTTTCAAGAGTTCTTCTCTCTCGAGGGTTAAAACTAATTTAATTTTTAGCTAGACAGTAAGTTTCCCTGAGATGATGGTTATTTTAAAACTACATTACGTCTTCGATTAAATTACGTGAGATAAATATTCTTTCAATAATATTAAGGCTTTCATTGGTCTGCATACTTGTAAACATAAGTGTGCAAAAATAGCTACTAAATTTAGTAATTAATTGATACATTTACGAAAAATGAAAAAGTCCATGTACAAACGAAATCAAACAAAAAATCAATTATTTTTATACTAAAATACGTTAGCTTCTATTAAATAACTATACTCACTTTCAATGAATCCATTTTGGTAAAACATACATTACAAAACTTTACATATTTATATTGCTCTTTATTCTGTGAATACACGACTATCCTTCATACATCATGACAAAAGAAACAAAAAATTGAAAATAATAGATGTAATTATGTTACAACTCACCATCATGTACATCGCCCCATCCGGCATGATAGGCTTGAGCCCGGAAATTTTCGAAAGTAGTTCATAAGCTAATAAAGCATGAGTCTGTAATTATTGAATGCATAAAGGTCATGAATAAAGTTGAAAAATTTCAAATATTGTAAATGGCTGGAAAAAGTGAGGTATTCTTCCATAAAACTGAATCCAATTTTAAAAATTCAGTTCATAAAAGAGTTAAAAAGTATGAATAAACATGTAACGAAAGTTACAGCAACGAAACTTTACAATTGGTTTGAGGATAAAATTTATAGTATGGGTACAAATAAAGCTTTCCCTCACTTTTAGTTTTATGATTTACACCTTTGATACAAAGGAAAAAATATTTTGAACAATAATTTTTGAACCGGTAAAAAATGTTACGCGTGACTTCACTTGTATACTGAACAGGAATTGTACTACTTGAACTTCGTGCACGTAAAGATACTTCAAAATAAATTTTATATTCAATTGTGAAGCGATCATATTAAAAAGTGATCAAGTTTACTCATATTTATGCAGCATAATTTAAAAATTCGTTGGTGAATAAGCATTATGGCTTACACTAATATCTACTAAGCAGCATGTATTACATTATTTGTTTAAACCATTAAATTTTCAAATTTTGATGAGTACAATCTTACAATATAATAACGCTCCTATCCCATTTTTATTGTTGAAAATTAATTGAATTAAAAAAACGTTTAAAACTAAGTATATCAATTATAAATGTTTACATTTTTATTCAGGCTTAATACAATTGTATTAAATTTAAAATGTAATGATGGTATCCTTCTTAGAAAGTGTTGGATGTAAAGTAAAGAAAATTAAATCCGTTATTTTTTAAAAATTGAAAATATCATCATCAAACTGTGAAAAATATGTTAGTTAGCTTTATTGATTGATTACTTCATTAGCTGTGCATGCATACTTTTAAAAAGTTAATTGATCTTACGTTCAAAGTTAATATAACGTCTTCAAAAAATTGTTGCGGAGTATTTTTCAATATTTGTGCGAGCGCTCCTTGGACAATGGTGTTACTTCCAATTATTCTTTGACTCAGGCAATTTAAAGCATTACGTATCTATAAATAACAACAAAATCACATGGATATTAACCGTGCACAAATGGTATAAGTGTCATTCTTCTAACTAGTGCTGTACAAATATTATAGTTAATTTTATGTAACGGCTTCGCGTAATACAATTAAGTATGTATAATCATAGTCCAATAACCCCAGAAAAGTGCAAATATTTCAATTTTATATTAATAAAAAGTTTAATAACTCACTTCTTCATTTAAAATATGATGTCGATCGTGTATAATTATCCAGCCCATTCTCCAACCAGGTACTAAAAATCTAAATTAAAGACGAATATTAAAAATGAAATTTTTAAAAATGTAAACTATTTAAAATAATTCTTTAATTTATTTTTAAAAAATTCTCTTCATTTCAAGACGTAATTGAAGAAACCAAATCTTCTGATTTTGAGTTTGAGTCTATATTGCAATTAAATTATGTATCAAGGGCTGTAAAACGAAGGAGGAAAGTAGAAGAAATGTTTTGTTTTGCTACGTGATTGAATCTTCAAAGACCGGATATTAAATCATGCCCTTTTCGATGCAGTGCCTTGAAATTTCTCCTTTTAGTATACTTTTATTTTTTAGATAAGTTAAAAACGTTAATACGAGTCTTCGATGAAACATTGATTCGTTGTGCAGTTTTATATTCAGACTCTATGGATAAATTTTAATTCTACAAACATGATAGACATCGAGAACCCGATAAACTGTAGATCCTTTGAGTGCCCAAAGATGAGTGTTGGTGGAGAAGGAGGTACCATTACTATAAAATCGTCCCGTAACTTCGAGGCTGCAAAGTGAAGTCGTTGCAGACAAAGAAAAGAATCATGTTTCATATTGTTGTTTACTTATGTTCGAGAAACATTCTACAAGATTCAATATTCAACTCGGTACAGAAGTAAGCCACTGTGCCAGTGGTTCATAACACCCTCCTTTCTCTGGATGACGTAATACTATGTCCTGATCACGACTTTCGTTATAAACAATCAGAAAAAAAATAACAGAACGAACCCGAATAAAGCTGACGAGCCTTAAAAGAGAAATGAACGATTTTTCGTTTGTAGATTTGAAAACGTCATCTAGTGGTAGAACATAAGACTAAACATAGCAATGACTTATCAAAGACACGTATTATATTATATCATACCCAACGAAAATATACTTATATACTTGAAATAATTCCTTTCGTAGGTTTAGACCAAAAAAGGATTACCCAAAAATTCACTATTCAAAAAGTTTCTCAACCTTAGAGGACTAGCATTTCAAGAATCTCAAAAAAACTTTAGTTTTGAATAGAAAAAAGGTTTTTTCTCTTTTTAATAAATTGATTCTTCAACTTACAATTTTTTTAAAATTTTGTATGAAAAACTTGAAGTAATAAATTAATCGAGAAAAAGAATTTACTAAATCATACCTCTTTGTTAAGCCACTGCAAGATAATATTGGAACTTCGGTAGACACAGATGCCAAGGAACAAAATATTTTTCCAGGAAAAACCTAATCAAAACAAAAATGAATGAATATACTTCATACTAACATTCAAATTTTTTAGCAAACCCTTCTCTGGGTGCGTTTATTTTAATTTGTATGAATATTGCAAAGTACATGTGAAAATAGAGGGTGAATTTTTGGATACAGGTATAAGTCACGATAATCTTTTTTAGTTATAAAAATGTTATTCATAGCTCATCTAATTCATTCTTACACCGTTAATATAAGAAACATTTTACTTTAACTATAATTTAAATTCATATTTTTATAATAATTCCTGTGAAAAGTGTTCAATGTTTGTTAGAATAAATAAAATAATAAGATAATCAATATTAACCACAGCGGTCGGGAAAATCGACTTTCATACCAAAGTATGAAGAAAAATCGTATACACAGTACGGGAGAGAGGAGAGAATGTCTCAGATCACATGTGTATCACCGAGGAGAAGCCTTATCCCCGAAGCAAAAATTACACGTGATCTGGGACATTCTTTACTTATACTCCATTGGTGTGTAATATACTATACAAATAAATGAAAAGCATGCGAAATAGATTCAAAAATTACCATGTGTTCGTAAATTTCATCTGCGATTATTGGAACGTAGTATTTAGCTGCAACTTGAAGAATATCCAATAAGTGATCTCGACTAAATACAGAACCGCAAGGATTTGAAGGATTGTTAATAATTATAGCTGCTGTCGATTCATCAATCTGAGCTTCCAAGTCATTGAGATCTATCTCCCATCCAAATTCAGGCTAAGAAAATGTTTTTATAAGTGTTTAAATTCAACTTTAATTTAACGTAAACTTTAGCTCAAAGGAATTCTATGTAGCACTTTTTTTTAAAATCACAATTTTTTTTAAAGCCACTACTATTAAGCTCTTGTGCTATAAAATTGTATGCAACTTTTGTAGCAATATGATTTTCCAACATAACTCGTGATGCATTTGCATTTGGTTCGTACCACAATTCTACGGTTCGCACACATACGCGAATATTCTAACGAAAAGTTGAGACTGAATGATGTAATAGAGTTTGATTAGAGCTTACTTGAAGGTTGTATGACTTGACGGTTATGCCCAATCCTTCTGCTAGTGTGCGATAAATTGAAAATCCTGGTCTAGGTATAATAATATTTTGACCTTCTCTGGCCAACGCTGTAATACATAGATCGAGGGCACTTGAACAACCGCTGCATAATACTACGTCCTGTAAATTTTTATTGACTGTAAATGACACTCATTAATACACGCAATACATTTTATGAGATTTAACATTGTGAAAAAATTGACAAAAATTTCAAAATTTATAGCCACATTCAAACAACTCACTTTGAATTGGACATTAGTAAATTCATTTGAACTGTATTCAGCCACGGCTTGTCTTGCCTCTTTATAACCTGACAAAAGAATAAAATAAATCTTTCAAGTTTTTCTATGAAAGAGATGTCAATCTATTTGCATAAATCAATTTTCAAATCTGTTTCCTGAAATGTCTGTTAAACAGTATCGGAAAAGATTTTATACTGCCCTAGAGAATATCAAAATGAAGAGCTCCATAATGCAGTTAAGGAAAATTTTTGACAGATTTTCAGAAAGTAGTATTGAAAAATTGATTTTGGCCTGGCTTTGACATCCCTTTAAAAAAAGAATAATTTTTCCTAATATACCTGTGCTTGGGGCATACCCATTATATAATTGTGAATCAATACTTTCATGTACAGCTTTTATCACTTCTTTTGGTGGCTTCAAGTTTCCGAATGTAGTTGGGTCGCCTGGAAAAAGGATTATAACTTTTAAAAAATGCAAAAAAAAATTTGTTTGTTCATTAAATTACGTGTAATTAACTTATGTAATGTTTCGAATTGTTCTAGAAATAGTTTATCTTAGGAAAAGTAATAAAAGCGGAAGAACATTAATTCAACGAGTAGGCAATGGAAGAACTTGGGACTAATGAGAGACTCAAAAGC
Organism: Trichogramma dendrolimi; assembly: GCA_034770305.1. NCBI lineage: Eukaryota > Metazoa > Arthropoda > Insecta > Hymenoptera > Trichogrammatidae > Trichogramma > Trichogramma dendrolimi. The sequence continues at coordinate 328,144 of JAPMIB010000121.1, read as the reverse complement.
TTAGCTTGACCGTGACTTTGGAGATTCGAATGTCAGATCAACTCTAACTGCATATTGGTTTTGGTGCGTTAACCCGTTACGTTACATAATATCGTCATTACATTGAGACGCGAAAACACGGAACATTGATCTTGATGTAGAGTATAAAAAACATGAAATGCAGCGTCATTTTGTGCATCGAAACTGCAACTACGAAATAAACAGACTTAATCAGTGACATAACATAAAGCTGGCGTAGTTCCCGGCAGGTAGGTAAAAAATTGAGAGCTTAATTAGCAATGATTTGGTTCATAGGTCTGACGGTGGATTTCTAAAAAAGGACTTCAGCCATCCTTCAATTGAACCTCAATTTATATATAACGTGTAAAAATGAAAAATCATTGCAGTGATTAAGTATTTATAGTTTCAAATAATATTTTTTCGTAAAACAAATGCGAGTCTATCAGGATATAACTGCAACGTAATAAAACGTTTCTAAAAATCTCATTAAAAATGATGATCTCGTTTTTAGTTTAGAAAGATATTTATCTATTTAAATCTACAATATATACAAAAATTCAATCTCAATAAAAATTATATCAAGTTTTATTTTTGTAATACAAAAAATATTATAGTAGTATCAAATGGGGCAGATATGATTTTTTAACACAGCTCATTACAGCACTCGCGTTCGGCTCATGCTATAATCCCTCGTTTTACTAAAAAACCATAACTACACCCGTTAAAAAATATACTCTTTAAATAACTTTTATGAATTCTTGTTTCAATGTTCAAAACTTTTCTAGTCATGAGATATTTTTCAAATCAGTATAAAAACATCTTTCTTCTTTGAAAACATGTTTTTTATTTTAATCATTCTTTATCAAATGTAGAATCTCAATTAAAAGCAACTTATTCAATTAATTATCTACATTGTTTGCTACAAAATTATCAGTAAAACTAATCAAAAATAAGAACATTACTAAAAATTTGATTCATAAAAACTCACCAATTGATAAAGCAATGAGTTGTTTATCTGGATTAGGTTCAACTACAATATTTTCCACGATGGATCTTATTGGATTGTGCGTCCTTTTTGCAATGAGGGATGCTTCAACATTCCAGTTGTTTCGAAAATTTTTTCGAGAATTTTTAGACATGATTGTAAATAGCTCAAGTATTCGATGAAATAATAGCACACTCAATAAAAACTTTAGCGCATAATTTTTTAATTACCACTTTTAATGTATCACTTCATATAACAAAGTAATTAATCATTAACCTTTTTCTACACTGTTTATTGACTAATTGAGCGGATTTTTGAATTAGTAAAATATATTGTTGGGGTACGAAGTAAAAATTCAGTTTTGACTGAATTGATTCTTATGAGTTTCTGCAGATACTTGTAACAAGTCGAGACAAGAAAGCTGGAGGACGATTGAACCGGTCTGATCGGTTAACACTCCTTTTACAAACAGGAATATCGTTCATTTATCATTCATTTTATTTTTGCTATTTTGTTTGAATGTTTTAAATTTTACACAAAAATTTTAAAATCGTTCGATTGAAGACGTCATATTCGGTATGCGAGTTAGAAAAAAAAATTGTTTTTCAATTGGTATTACCTGCAAGATCTATATCTTCATAAATAGTATTCATGATTTTTATTTCAAGTGCACGGCAGGAGATGCATGCAAATCTTCTTGTTTATAAGTCGTAACTAACAAAAAGTTATTTAATACTTATAATGCATCATTGTAAAGAAAAATATTTCAAAAAAACCTCGCAAACATGACACAAAATAAACTTCTAATAATATTATTAAACTACTATCTTTATAAATTTCTGAGAAAGTTTTTCTATATAATATAATCGTTTTTCATTTACTAACTCCAAATCATAACAAATATTTTTCACGTCTTTTTGATGCAAGAATTTTGAACTTTATAATTCTGCTCTTACAACATTAATCAAATAACATTAATAAAAAATGAACTGGTATGCAACAAATAAAAAAGACCTTCCTAAATTTGACAAATGGTTGCAAATTTGTAAAATGAAGAATTTTTATAATGAAAATTTAATTCTCTTGCTGATTCGAATGAAAATTGAATGATATGAACTGTGAGCAGCTTTTCAACTCTTAACATGGCGTACGATAAAAATGTTTCAATGAAATGAGTAGTAAATTTTTTGCAATCTCTTTACTGCAAAATAAAAAGTTAAGATCGTAGATTTTTTCCTGTGACCGTTAAAACAACTACTAATTTCAAAAAGTTTAAGACTCAAGAAAATAGTAGTAATAATAGTAGATATTGGCACCGCATGACATCGATTTTCGTGTGACGTAAGTTTCACGTTGAGTCACCACAATATGTTTATGAGATACTCGCAGCACAGGTGTGCTAACCTCACACATTCCGTCGCTAAAAATTGAAATAAAAAAGTAATGAATGTATGAAATCAAATCTTAAGCATTGAGGACTGTAAAAAAACAAGTTTATGTATTATAAGAAAAACAAAATTATAACTTTATATTGTTATTTTAATAGTTATAACAAATTTAGCAACTTGGTTCAAAAGTGGCGTTTTCCCCAATCATGTGGGGAAGACGCCAACCCGATTGGAGCAATATGCCCTTAATCTGAATACAATGACAAAAATGAAATATTAATTCATTTTCGGGATCTCCTAGCGGACTACCACGGCCAAACTTGCATGATGTATTGTCATTATCTAGATGTCGTTAACAACTCCCACTTAAGCATTTCATTGAAAACTAAACGAATATTTGCACAGTGAACTTTACGAAAAATTTTGACGCTTGAAAATCGACTGATAATAGCAGTGAAAAAGCAGCTTTTTTGTGTCGATGTAATCGGATTATCATAACGCAAATTCCAATAGGTCACTTATTTAAATTTTTTTTCTTATAACGATAATATAGCAAAGTGACATTTTCCCCGAACTGGCGTTTCCCCCACTTTACCTATATCACAACAACAAAATAAAAAATTTAATCTTAAAGAATACAATTTGTGAATGAAAAACATTTCACAAAAATTGACACAAAAACTAAGTTATAAACAAAAAAATTTTCGGAAAAATCGAAATATCTCGACGTCAGTACCTGCTCAAAGAATTAATAAAGAATTGTGCAAAATTCCAAAAGGATTGGTTGGATACTTTTTGAGTGACGTTTCTCACCGATTTGAAAAATATCATTTTGAGAAATCGCAGTTCAAAGATACAACATTATATATATTAGATACATAATAGTCATCGAACTAAAATGTCAATATTTTCGTCAACTTTGCTCCGATTAAGCTGAAAATTTCACAGAATACTTTTCAAAGTATAAACAATCAAATAAAACAATAAAAAAAATTCAAACTTTTTCAAGGCCAGGACCATACCCCCCTTAATAAGAGCTTGCATTAGTAGGACTTGTTCTCCTAAAAATGAGATCATTCCGATCTATTATTTTAAGATTCTACTGCTGAAATATGTAATAAATAATAATATCCAATGTCTGGTTCAACACTTTTCCGAGCTTTTCACAGAGCTTTCTACAAGAGTGCCAAACCACAAAAATGAATAGAGAATTATTTTTATACTTCACTTATATTCATGTGGTTTTTCGTTCTCAAAATTTATTTATTATTAATGCATCTTCAATTTTTTTTCTTATCTCGGAATCGAAGAATTCAGAAGAAAATGTCTAAATACACATTTCTTTGAAATTATAATCTACACATATTCGCATATTTTTATTCAATTGAGAATTTTTTTCATTTAACGTCTGCTTCTGTCATATCCATTACAATTTTATCGAAAGGGACTTATGGTTCAGATCACCTTGCCTGGAGTTGTGACTATATAACCATACGTGTTTGGAAGAAAGATATATACCGCCTGGGTGCTGTAGCTCAATAAACTGCGTAAAAGTTTTTACTTTTGAAGCTCCTAAAAGCCCTTAATAGCTAAATTTGTTGCATTTTTTCGGTAAAACTGAATAGGATTGATGGCTGTAAATTTTATATGATAGGACATTTTTTTCATTACAAAATTTTAACTTTTATTATAAAGCCACGTTTCGAAATCAGGAATTCAATATTATTTTCCAAAAAAGGCTAAAAAATATATAATGAAAAATAAGTATTTGTAGAACTTTTAATTTTGATTCTCTATTTAATTTTAAGTTTTGTTAATTTTATTAATGAATAATATAAACATAAAACAACGAAATAAAGATAAAAATTACAGCTGATTCATTCACATGTGGATTTATATTAATGCGATTGAGTTTTTCTATACGTTTTATAAAATAAATCGTTCACTTTATTGAATTATTTATTTAAAAAAAATTTGGTTGTTAAAGTTACAATTAAACTTACTGGTCTTAAACTACCATGATTAAGTGTCACGTATTTTATGTGAAATAAAACAATAAATATGATTACGACAATAATGGAGAATATATTTTTCAAGTATTTATAAATAACTAATTGATATTACTCCAGTAAATATAATATTTTTGGTTTGTTTTTGCTCATCCAAATATTGTTTACTAAATTATATTCAAATACAATAATAGAAAAATACTAAAAACAGCAAATTGTAAGGGCTCGACAAAATTTCATCAACTTATGTTGCCCTTTTTAACTGCAAAACATATTTAATGGACACTTACAATTTTCAATGATTGATTCATGATACTGAAGTAACAGTCATTTAAAATTGAGTTTCTTATTTTTAATTGTTATATTTAGCATATACAATAAATGCATATTCAATAATGTCAATCTAAATCGTGTGATTTATTTGCAAGTTGAATATTACGTATTTTTCAAACACACTTGGCAACGACTTATTCGAGAACGTAGATTTCCCGCTTTCAGGGTCTGCTTTTCAGGTTTTTGGAATTGATCACGATCTTCTATCGTCGCCATCCAAAAACTGAATTCGTTGGCGTAGTAATGACAATGCCCTTTAGCTCCATTGCATTCGATAAATGGAGTCGCTCTGAAGTCTTCGAGACACGAACCAGGACTAGATAACGATTGCCCACCACCTTGCGAACCAGCACCAGTGTGCTACAAAGATAAAATTTATTATAGATTTAATGTGAAAAAATTTTTTGAAAGTTTAACTTCTGATAAAAATTAAGGTGATATTTTACCATGACAAAACTATATCCAATCCAGAGACCTGACCATCCCTCAGGGCACTCAGGAATGTTCAAAGATTGACTATGTACTGCCAATACATTAGCAGGAACTTCACAAACGACACATCTGTAATGAAAAAGTTTATTTTTATTATTTTTACATATAATTTCAAAGCCCGAACTCAAAAAATTATTGAAATCACTTCGTCCAAAACTTTCAGAGATAATTATAATGTACATTTTTTGGTTATTTATTAGAGTAAGTTAAGTTCCTTACCTAGATATATATTCTTCTATATGATGTTCCTCGACTGGCATCATGGGTATGGGGCTATTTGTTGATAACCAATAAGACCGATCATTTCGACTTGCATAGTGGCATACACTATTTACGTCGCAAAACAAGAATGGCATCGTTGAGAATTTCCGTACACAAGAACCAGAGTAACCTATTAAATAGTAATTAAAAATATTAAAGTAATAAAGTAAACATAACCGTATAATTTTTGAGTTATCATTTACGCTTTTTAAAATGATTTTTTACCTAAATCTTGAGAGTGAGCTCTTTCATCACCATCAGTGTAAAGTAACGAATATCCATCCCATAATTTTATATGTCCTTTTTCACACTCAGGCACAAATTTACTCTGACTGTGTTTAACGAGTAATATTCCGGTAAGATAATCTGGTTGTGTTTCACACGGAAGTCCTGGTTCACCTGGAACTCCAGGAATACCTGGTGGTCCTGTCAAACCTTGCGGGCCTGGAGGACCCAGTAAACCAGGATTTCCTCGTAAGCCAGGAGATCCGATCGATCCAGGTAGACCCGATTCACCTTTCTGCCCATCTAATCCTGGTAATCCAGGAAGTCCGTGAGTACCTTTTTCACCCAACATTCCTGGAGCTCCCATAGGTCCTAGGATTAAAAAATTGAAATATTCATGAAAATCATACGAGTTTTTTAAAAATAAAATTAAGTAAAAAATAAATTAAAAATTATGTACCTGGGAATCCACGATCACCCTTTTCACCTTTACCCATTGGTAATGCTAAGCATGCATCGCCTTTGTCACCTTTCGGACCGGTAATACCGTCTATACCCGTCTTTCCGTCATAGCCTGGTAAGCCAGAATCACCTTTTTCTCCCGCAGGACCTCGTAAACCTGGAACTCCATCCCAACCTCGATCACCTTTTTCACCCGGTATTCCATCCTTTCCTTCTCGACCTATAATAAATGAAAGAATTCATAACAAAATTATTTAAAACAACTTCATCTATAGAACTTTAACATAAAAGTCGTGACTTTAAAGCTATTTTCTGGCTCTCATGCTATATAATCTTGTATGGTATATATATCTTGTATGCAACATGAGTAAATGTTTTTTCACCAAAACTCGGGGCAACCCTTCCCAAGGATTTTTTTCAAAAAAAAAATATTCACACTCAATGAATAAAGTATAATATTTGATTCTCTACCTGGGAATCCTCTGTCTCCTTTTTGTCCAGGAGCTCCAAATAGACCGGGTTGACCAGGTTCTCCTTTGAAACCCTTGTCACCGGTTAAACCTGGTAATCCTTCAAGTCCAGGACTGCCATCTTTTCCTGGAGGCCCTACAGGACCCGGTGGTCCCATATCGCCTTTATGGCCTGGAGGACCTAAAGGACCTGGTAGTCCAGGCTCTCCTTTAATGCCTGGTAAACCAGGTAATCCCATGTCCCCTTTTACACCTGGTAAGCCTGGAATTCCATCACGACCTGGCCTTGCAACTGAACCCGGTAAACCTTTGTCTCCCTTCACTGTTTTACCAGGAGGCCCAGTAAAACCTATAGGTCCTCGATCACCTGTGAAAGAAGCATTTTTATTTTAATAAATAGATATCTTCGGGATAAATGAAACATATGAAAATCTTATAATAAAGTATGATGATTGATTGATCTTTAGCATCGTAAATCCTAGAAAAGTAAACTTTTTTAAGTTTACCAAACGGATTTTAAATTCGCTAGCATTTAATTTTTAATTATTTGTAAATATTTACCTTTGATTCCCTGAAGTCCATGTGGTCCTGGATATCCAGGCATGCCAATACCACCTTTGTCACCTTTTTCTCCAGGAGGTCCAGCTGGACCAGGGAATCCGAGATCACCTTTTTCCCCGTCACGACCTGGATAACCTGGTAATCCAGGTTCACCTTTTTCTCCTTTTACATTGATAGTAAGTCCAGGTGGTCCTCTATGTCCTTTTTCTCCGGGTACTCCAGGATATCCTGTTGGTCCTTCAAAACCTGCAGGTCCAAGCTCTCCTTTTGGTCCATCGAATCCTGGACGTCCTGGTGGACCTACTTCACCGTCTAATCCAGGGAAGCCTGCAATACCTTGAGGGCCAATATCTCCCTTTTCACCATCTACTCCATCTAATCCAGGCAGTCCAGGCTCTCCTTGGGGTCCAATGAAACCCTGAATTTTAAATATAAGTTTTAATCTTAAAGTTTTAATAATTATATTTTAATAATTAATTTAGATACAATATTGGACATACACGCAAACACATACGTTAATGTGAATAAACTATTTATTTCAGTTCAACATTCATATTGATAATTATTTTATGAATAATACTAACTTTTTCGCCTTTGAGACCTGGGTAACCACGGAAACCGATATCGCCTTTCATTCCTTTTTCGCCTGAGATACCATCTCTTCCAGGTAAGCCAGGCTCACCTTTTTCACCAGGAAGGCCATCGCGCCCATATCCAGGCAGACCCGCTTCTCCTTTTTCTCCGTCAATACCATCTCGACCAGTCAAACCTGGTGGTCCTCTTATTCCTGGCATTCCTGGTTCTCCTTTCTGACCTTTTTCTGATACTTGACCAGCATCACCTTTTTGACCCTAAAATCAGAATTAAATGTTCCCAAATTATACTTACTGTTATTTTACTAATTATTACATTTAATTCTTAATTTTCACGCATCTTACCGTGAAACCTCGGTCACCAAGATCTCCTTTGTCTCCAGGTGCTCCGAGCGGTCCCATTGGACCAGGTTCACCAGGGTATCCTATATCACCTTTAGGTCCTTGTTCTCCTGGTTTTCCTGGCTTTCCATCTATTCCAGGCATACCTGGGAAACCCTGGAATCCTTTTTCTCCTCGCTCTCCTTTTACACCCGGCGCTCCATCAATACCAGGACGTCCTGATGATAATAGTCATTTTCATCAATAATACTTTAGACTAAGATACTTTTTTTTATCATGTTAAACAAATTTCCGACATTCAAAATAAAAGTTTTAATGAATAAAAATTAATATCAATCACGGCGTTTAAAAATTAATTTATCATTTTTATATCCACCAAATTTAATATCGTTATATCGTATATTGATACAAACTGTTTAAAAATAAAGTAAATATTTATTTTACCTTGTAAACCAGGTGGCCCTCTTCTTCCTGAAAAGCCTTTCGGTCCATCAATTCCAGGCACTCCCATATCTCCCTTAGAACCAGGTAGACCCGTTAAACCAGTTCTTCCAGGCTCTCCAGGTATACCTTGTTCTCCTATTTTAATTTATTAAAATTTGTTGTTAGTTACTTATATAATCTCAAAATTTATAATTAAAAATCTTATTTATTTCAGACGTCTCTTATATTAACCTTTCAAACCGTCTGTTCCTGGTGTTCCCATTATTCCTGGAGGCCCTGGTGGACCCAGTGGCCCAGTATCTCCTTTATCTCCAGGTTTTCCTGGAATGCCATTATAACCAGGTTCTCCCAATTCTCCCTTTTCTCCCGTCAATCCAGGTAAACCTGAATGACCAATGGGTCCTTCCTTTCCTTCTGGGCCTGGCAAACCCATATCACCTTTGGGACCTTGAGGACCCTGTAATCCTTGGATTCCCTTGACCGATATACCGGCTTCTCCTTTATGACCTTTCAGGCCTGGTAAACCTGGAAAACCTCTTTGGCCAACCAGACCTGGCTCTCCCGGAAATCCTATTGGTCCTGTGTTTCCTTTCTCTCCTCTAGGACCTGGCAAACCTCTTGGGCCGACTGGTCCAGGAACTCCGAGTAAACCTGGTGGTCCTGGCAATCCCTGAAATAAAAAAGTACTTTAAGCACTCTATTTTAAGAGATATTATATGGTTTTGAATTAAAACTCACTATGTCACCCGGATAACCTCGATCGCCTTTTTCGCCATCATACCCAGGATTTCCTGGTTCACCTTTAGGGCCCCTATCTCCTGCAGGTCCTTTCGATACATGTTCAATATTTAAAGGCGGACATATTCCTATAATGATAAAGACAACAAAACACAAGTAAATTTAGTATCTATGACATGAAAGAATCATTGATTCATTAGGATTATTTTTTAACCTGCATCTCCTTTCATTCCAGGAAAACCTGGTTCTCCTTTTTGACCTGCGAATCCATCGCGACCTCTTTCACCTTGATCACCTTTGATACTCAAACCCGTTTCACCCTTGCCGCCTGATATACCAGGTCGACCGGGTATACCATCTTGTCCAGGAAACCGGCATCACCCTATATAACAATTTATTATACATAATTGTATTGAATTTAATACTTTAATATTTCTACGACAAACCTTATCTCCTTTTAGACCTGGAAAACCTGTACTTCCTTGCACGCCCTTTTCACCCACTGGACCAACAGGTCCAAACGGTCCAGGCCTACCCATTTCTCCTCGTTCACCTTTTTGTCCTTTCTCCGTGTTAAGCTGTTCTTTGCTAATAAGACAGTCTTTTCCAGATTCTCCTTGAGGACCAGGTGCACCAGGTGTACCATCATTACCCTATTCATATGAATAATTTAATTTTTATTCGTTACGTTCAATTCTAATTTGTGCAAAGAAAATAGTAATAAAAATATAAATTTGCCATTCTTAAAAGAAAGCATTTTTATATCTGATCAAATGAAAAGTATTGATCATTTTCAAGTTCATGTTAAAGCAAATGGAAATTTCTTTCCAACTGGAACAGGTAGCCGGAATATTCTTCTTTTGAAATCACCCACGCAAATGTTATAACAAATCTTAATAATAAAATATAATTACCCTATTTCCTGGAGGACCTGTAGGTCCCGGAAGACCATCAAGACCAGGCTCGCCAGGAAATCCTCTTTCTCCAGGGGGCCTCGAGCACCTGGAAATCCATCTTTGCCATCGATGCCTCGATCTCCTTTACCGCCTTTGATTCCTGGGAAACATTGTGAACATTTGCCACCACTGTCTCCTTTTTCTCCCATTGGTCCTTGAAAACCAAACATTCCATCTTTTCCTGGTAAACCTGATTCTCCTGGAAGACCTGGTTTTCCTGGAGGCCCAGGTATTCCTTCTAACGAATCACCAGGTCTACCTCGAGGACCTGTGTAGCCTTTTTCTCCTTTTTGTCCCTTGCTCCCGTCTCTTCCAGGTACACCATCCATACCCGACGGACCCTTGAATCAGATCATTTTATTAAGCTATCATTCATAATTAACATCATATTTTAAAATTTATATCGCTCTATGATAATGAAAACCGTTTGAAAAAGTTTTTACATTTCATTAGAGAGAAAAAATGTCAAAAAAAGTACTTCGATATTTTCATATTTAAGTCATATAAACAAAAAGAAACATACGACAATAGAAAGACCCTTCTCTCCTTGAGGGCCCCTAAGTCCTGGAGGTCCTATAGCTCCCGTGAATCCTCGAGGTCCTACTTCTCCAGGAAAACCATTTAGGCCAGCGTCACCTTTGTCACCTTTTTCACCTGGTGGACCTTCTGACCCAGGAATTCCTGATAAACCAGGACCTCCCGCTGGTCCAACGGGCCCTCGTGGTCCAGGTATTCCTGGTAATCCATCTGCTCCTCTTATACCAATAGCACCCGGATATCCTCGAGGTCCTTTTTCACCAGGTGGACCAGGTTGTCCTTTTCCACCCTAAAATTAGTAGAAAACAATTTTTATTCAACCCCCTTAATTAATATTCGCCTTGTAACAAGAGCATCTTTTGACTTCTAATGTGGTCAATGTTCCTCTCATGAAGGCAAAAGCTAAATGATCTGTAACTATTTCCCGTCGTCTGAAAACATACACTAAATTGCACCAATTTTTCGTTGGCAGACTTCTAATTTTTGACAATATGTAATAAAACGATTCCATCAAAATTCTTGTATATTTTATAAAGCCTCGTAAATGGTTCTTTACTGCCGAAAAAGAGATGTATACTCTCCACATTGTAACTTTGACTTTTTGATTTTCGTCATCTTCTATTAGTATGTAATTTATGTTTGGTTTTTATGTATAGGCAAGAATGATTCACGTACGTAGGATAAAAAAATGAGAAAAATTTCCAGGATCGCGTACTTGATTCAGCCCCGAATTATCATTGATTGCGGTATCGTATGAGAGTTTATGCAGATAAATTTGTATTATATCAATTAAAATAGGATTTGTTTTGCAACTTACTCCTGGAGGGCCTGGAGGCCCTCTTAGACCCGGTATTCCAGGTAATCCAGCTGGGCCTGTATCACCTTTTAATCCTGATGGTCCAGGCAACCCATCGACTCCATCATAGCCTCTATCGCCTTTGCGACCAGGTGGTCCTGGAGGGCCGGAATAGCCATCACGACCCTACGTAATTTTTTTTATTAGAATATTTACATTTTTTCAATAGCAAACTTGAATATACGATTGATTATACCCGTATTCCAGGCGCTCCGGGAGACCCCTTTCACCTTTAGGACCATTTAACCCTGGCAAACCTATGTCTCCAACATTTCCAGGTTCTCCTTTGAGACCTGGAGGTCCAAAATCGCCCTATAATAGTGTAAAAGTTATCAAAATTATAAATATGCTAGTTACATTTACAAAAACGTTGTAATGTATGTTATAAATTAAAAAAAATATTTAGGGAATTATTATCAATAAATTGAATTATAAGAGTTACAGGAAGAGTTCTAAAATAAGTTCTTGGATATTTATTGCGGTAACTGCAGCATAAAATATTGTTGCAGTAACAGAATTTAATATTGAAATGAACAAAGTCGTTAAAAATTATGTACCTTGTCTCCTTTGGCTCCCGTAAGTCCAACAGGACCAACAGTTTCTTGTGGATTCGATGAAAAAGGATACAAAGAATTTTCACCCGGCAATCCACTTCTCCTTTTTGGCCCTTATCTCCTTTAGGTCCTTCGAAACCAACACCCATGTGTCCTTTTTCTCCCTTATTACCCGGTGGGCCAGTCAAGCCCTGAAAATTTGTAAAAGTAACTATCGATTTTGTAAATTACAATGTACACTTTATTTTTAATTGATCATACCATTGGCCCTGTTTCGCCTTTTTGTCCTGGATAACCAGAAGGACCTTGAGGACCTGGAATACCTCGGGATCCTTGTACTCCATCAATTCCAGGCTCACCTTTTTGACCAACGAGCAACCGACCACAGTGACCCGCTTCTCCTTTATCTCCTTTTGAACCTAAGGAACCAGGTAGACCTCTGGGCCCTGGCTCACCGGGAAAACCTTGATGTCCTGGTATGCCCTATTAAATTATATTATTAAAAATTAATTTAGTTTTAATATCATTTGAATTGGAAATTTAGTGAAACTCACATCTGTTCCGTTGCACCCATCTCTACCGGGAATACCAGAAGGACCTGGAGCACCCATAATTCCAGGAACACCGTTCTGACCTGGATGACCGGGTAGACCCATTTTTCCCTAAATAGATTTGTGATGAAAATATTTTTAAAGATAATTTAAACTAATTTTTATCATAGTTGAAACAATCAAATATTCAAATGAGTTTTTACCCTTTCACCTCGTATGCCTCGCTGTCCCTGGGGACCAGGATCTCCTTTATCTCCTTTGGGTCCTACAAATCCCTCAGCCCCTGGAAAACCACGTTCGCCTTTGGGTCCGACAGGTCCCATCAATCCAGGAGGTCCCTAGTTGTTATGATATGAAAATTCAATAAGTCAATACATGATCATTAATAGGTTAATATTTATCTTACTCTCGATCCTTTTTCAGCGAAACATTTGGGGAAACAACAATTGCTTCCGGAGCAATTTTTACTTGCACCAGGGGCTGGATATACCGAGTAACTGCTTGGATAACCATGTTCTTGCTGTTTACTATAGTAGTCTTCTTGATGATTATAGTGAAGATTATAACGTTCATCTTGTGTTCTTCTTGATTGATTATCTCGATCATAGCTACTTTGATCATAACCAGTTTGACCTTCACGATTGTAGGTATTTGGATAACCATTTCTTCCTTGATTATTTCGATTGTAATAGGTTTGTTCAATAGCCATTTTTGTTATAATCGTCTCTGTTATTGACATTTTGGCCATAATCAGTTCGTGAATTTACATCTTGACGATGACCTTCATTAACATTTGGTTTATATCCTTTATAATCATTCCAGTTAATATCAGTATTTTCTTCATCGTCATAATTTCGATGAACCTCATTTTCATTTCTTGTAGATGACCGTGTCGAATATTCATCTGGGTAATTTTCTTCGTCGTAGACATCGTCTTTGTCATCGAAAAGTATACCTGGTAAATCACCGCGTTGTGATGCTTCCCCGGTCTCAGGCCATGTCCTATTTAAGAATTGTGGGGTCCGCTGAAAAAAAATTTTTTTATTCGCATTCAGAAAATCAAATTTAATATTTAAATAATAAAAAAAATCCTTATAGTTGAACAATATTCATGTATTCAAATAAAACTTCATATCAGCACATACAAAAGAAACATTGTTTAACTATGAAATAGTTCATGGGTAATTTTATTATATTTTGAGTTTACGCAATAGCGAAAAATACAAATACGAAATCATTCAAGATTTTTTATCAGCCTGAAAATAAAAAGTATTAAAAATGTTCCATTTTCCTCCTGATCACTACTCTATTTATTGGCCTGGACATTCAAGAAAATTCATACACTAAAGTTAAAAATTGGTAAACGATACTCCTAATGAATCTAGACAGCTCTAGTTTTCCCTGAAAAATTGCCTTTTTAAAAAACGAAAATAAAAAATTTCATACGCGAAGTTTCCCTCAATATCCACTTCGTTTTTTGTATTTTACTCGACTCGAACCCGACTCGTTGAGTATCGTGATAATAATCTTGACTTGTAATAAATTAAAATTTACGTAAACTAATAAATATAAAAATAAATAGACATACAGCATAATATCATTGCCCCAGCGCAAAAACTTGTTAAAAGAATAAGACTAAAGCATTTTTTTGCCGTTCGAGTTTATTAGTGCAGTTCTTGCGCTAGGAAAACGAAGTAACCACAGCAAAAAGGAGAAAAATAATTTAATGTTTAAACACTATTCTAGAATAGTTACTTTTGATTAAAAAAAAACTCATTTTTGTGTATCAAAAAGGAACCAAATAACCACCATAACGTAAGCTAATAGAATAATATTTAGATTAATTCATTAATGTAAAAATTCATTAAAACATTAAAAATTATTCAATAAAAAACACTCCAAATTTATTCAAAACCGAACTAGATTTTCTAAGATCATTTTTGTTGTCACAGTGTTTAAATTTCTACTTAATAAAAAACAAAAAATTATCCTAAAAATGATGAAAAACTTACACATTGTTTGTTTTTGCTTTTTTTGTTCGTTTTTGTATACTTAATTCTGATGGCATTAAAATTGACGAAATTCGTATCAAATATTAACGATTCACTCAATGATGTTTTTTGTGTTCTTGCAACAGAGTAATATTTTATTCCATCCGAGCAAAATCACAATATTACTTTAGGCTGATAGATTCACAAAAAAATTATATTTGCACCTATGCAGCGAAAAAAGAAAGTCTTCGAGCAAGTGTAATTATCATCCAAAGCGAAACCAAGTTCAGTTTTTTAACTCTCCAGTAACAAAATACTCTTATCTTTACTTTAAGTATACTAACAAAGAATCATTTCTGATATTAAACAACTTCTCCATAGTTTTGTAACAATTATAACTCGCAAATTGATTACAATTCAACATTTTTCAAATGGAATTTATTATTCAAGTTTTTCACAAGTTGAAAAATCGTAACAAATAGAAAAATAAAAAATTCATTTACGAAAATTGAATTAAACATTATAAATGATTTCCATAATTTTAAACATATAAAAATCTTGATAAATGAAAAGCTGCATAAAGAATCTATCACTATTTTAAAAAAAATGTTATCAAAATTTTTGTCATCGAACCCTAACTACAACTTCGTACTTCACGAATACGATTTATAGGTTTTCAAAAGCTATGAAATTTTTTTATTGAATAACTATCAGTTGATTACAATTTTCGGGTCTTTTTCAAGGACCGTCATAAATATTTTAAATTATTTGTCGTTATGGTTCTTTTATGGTTTATTGAAACAGTTATTTGGATCATTCATGATAAAAAATTTAAATATATACTGCAAAACATTGTTGCCATTTACTTTTCAAATTCAGCAACGAAAGTTTTATTAATAATTTTTTATTCTAAACAATGTTATAATAGATTTTTTAAATTAAGCTTTATAAAGAACAAATTTATCACGAAAGTATTTTTAGGGTAGAAGAACAGATAATAAATAATAATAACACTGTAAAAATGATTCGTAAGTTTCAAGTACTTTTAATGGACGTTTTTACGGGAATATTTGCGTAGGCATTCTTTAATGACCTTTTACATTATATTTATTTGGAAAATTAACAGTTACTTTAAAAAACCAATGATTTCTATGCGGAAAATAAAGTAACCAATATTTAAATTAATTAAATGTTACTTATATTAAAATTAAAGTAAATATACTTTACATTTATCAGACCAACACATGAATTTTAAATAAAATTACATTACAATACTCGCATTTAAAGTATCGCATTATGCTTGAAAATTATAAAGGAGTAATGCATTGAAAACAAAGGCAAGCGTGTTGAACATTTCACGTATGTTAACGCTTCTTTTTAGGCACGCAGTAGTTCATAAATTACCGCTAGATGGCGAAACAGCCGAATTTTTGTAAACCAAAACAAAAAAGGCAAAGTTTTAGCATTAATGGCAACTTCCAGTACAGCGATAAATGACGATAAAGTATTATAATATATAATTGTGTACTTTAATCCACTTGATGACAAGTCGCAAAATTCGAAAAATACTTCCAGCATAATTTTGGAGCAGAAAGTTTCTACTGTTTCCTTTATATGACATCAATCCTTCCATTACTATCAATAAATAAAAAAAATTTAGAATATAGATTTTTACATTTGTCGTACAATTTTCCAAATGTCAATTTCATGAAATAGTTTCACGAATGATATTTTTTTTAATATCTTATTAATTTCCGGTTCCTTAATAATCAAATACGAAATTGAAATGTTTAATTGACGTTAAAAAGGGTTTTCGCTAAAATGGTCCAATCCAAAATCTGCTAGTGTGTTTAATGACTGAAATCACACTTACATTTTCCTTTACTGTTCCCTTTTATGACACTCTCATAACTACGTTATAAATAACTCGCAACGATGCCTTGTAATTGTTCGTTTTCGACATAAAACAAACGATTTCAATTAAATTTACTTTTTTCTTTTACCGATCAAAAAAATCATTTTTTGGCATATCCATTGTAAAAACAATCGAAAATCATAATTTTTCAAGTTAAAATATAAAATTTAAAAAATTAAAATTGGAGCATGATTCAAATTTAAACTATAACATAGGTGGGAAGACTGTACTTGAAACGTCAAAAAATTTAAAAAAATTTTGAAAATTTGAATTTTCGTAATATTAAAAAAAATTGTCACTAGCGTTTATTGTTTTATTTGCCGTAACATACTATAATATAATCCACTTACATAATATTATTCACTTGTTGATTCTCATCAAGATGACATCAATTCATCAATAAAAAAAAAAAGAAAAATAAAGTTTGTTGAAAAAATGAAATACTTGATTATAGGAAGCTCCCCATTGTCGTGGTTGAATTTTTTAATTTAAATCCATTGGTTGCTGAGCAATAGAAACGTACTAGTTCAAAACTATTAAGAAAAGAACTATCATTTACAAGTGTGATACGACGATATCTCGCGGGGGGAGTGTTAGAAGTATTTTTATAGATCAAAACGTTTTGCTTGACGTTTCGCTTCACGAGTGTAAGTAATACGATCCGAAAAAAGAGCGTTTCTTATAATCGCACATCCGACTTTCACATTATAGCTCAAGATTCGCGCATATTATCTGATATTTCATGAATGAGTTATAACGTCCACACAATTTTGTAGTACATATACTCATGCCTCGTATGTGAACGTAGTATCAAGTCAGAGGACATCCTGACATCATTCATCTTTAGTTGTTCATACCAACTATAAATGTTCGTAGATAAAGAACATGAATGAGCTTATATAAAATGTCTCGGTAGCTTTCTGCTTTTGAGAATTGCTTCGCTGCGCAAAATTTACTTTAAACGATTTTAATGGCTGTTCGCAGCTTTTGATTTGAAGTTTTATACTTTTTAATAATTTGGGTTGAGTATTCTGTTTCGGATATTTTAATGGATGTAAACGACTTTTAATGTCATGTGAACGAAGAAAGAACGTCTTTCATACCTTCCGTTAGACCTTTTGAAAAACTAAAAACGATTTATTTTTATCGTTTACGACACGGAAATTAGTTGTCCTAATTTACTTTTTTTTATAATTATCGCATACGATAAACTTTGAAAAAATGCGAATGCTTTTAGGGCATTTGTTGCTTGTACTTAAATTAGAACTTCATCTAGTCAATAACATTCAACTTTTCTTCGAGTCTATAAAGCTCGCGCGGGACAAAAATAAATCTCTCCAATGCTTGTGAATAGTAGCTGTATATCTCGGCATGTATTTCATGCATTATTGTTGCAAGATAATTAGGATATCGGTCATTAGTTGAGTATACGTTACAAGTGCCATAAATCTATTTTCAAATGGCACACAAATTTCCACATTATTGAATGAATTGACCTCGATAAATTTCATAACACTTGTGATAATTCATAAAAATAATAAAAATCAACAGAAAAAAAAGTAAACAAATAATGAGATCTCACCCCTTCTGCGATGATGACCAAGCACGATACAAAAACGGCGACGAAGCTGTTGATCAAACAATTAATTGTTACTGCTTGCTTATATGATATTACATTGTAAAAACGATTTAATGAAATTGTCGCGATGAAACAAAAAACGAAAATTGAACGTTGCTCTCCGGGCCGCACATACTATTCAACGGAAGTACGAAACGTTAAAGTATAAAACGTGTGCTGCACTTTTTGAAGAAGAAGCAAAAAAAAAGAGATCGCGCTGGAGATATACGATACCCACCGCCATGTCTGCCGGATCATATCAATAGATGTGCCGAATCGCACGAGGCGCGATTCGAGCCCCGTTCCTCGAGCGCGTGTCCACTAAACTTTCGGCAGGTCGGGTGGTGAGTGCGTGCGCGCGTGGTAATGAAAAAAAAAAGGACAATGCGACGACGTGAAAGAAAAAAGGTCGTGGTGGCCGTCGTCGCGAGCAGGAAAGCTCTAGCGCGGCCGCGTCTGCACTTAGACTGGGCTAACGAGGCGATGGCATTATGTGTGGCCGTGCACATCCGCGTAGGCCCACTCGGGCTTTCTTGTGCTCGGTAGGGGAAACCGATCTCGCTTGCGACGAGCTTCCCTGCGATGTGCGCTGCTGTGTGCGTCGAGCGCGCGGCGCGGGGCTGCTGCGAGCCGTTGCGCGGCCGTACGACGGCGGCTGCCGAGCGGCCCGTAGCCGAGGGCGGCCGGCGTAGTAATACGCGCGTCTCGGAGCTCTCTCGCTGCCGCCGCGGCCGTCGTAAAGCAAGATAAAGGTACTGCTCTGCTACAGCACACGTACGCGACCAACACTACCACACGAGGCGGGGAGCACGTGTGAATGGCGGGTGTGGTTAAGCGAACGGCATCTAGTGCAATCGGCCTCAGACCGAGAAAGCTCGCTCTCGCGCGAGCAGCAGCGGCAGCATCCTAACGCCTAAGCGCCGTGTGTTTTCTGCATGTATAACACGACGACACTAGAATGCGTTACTATTCGATCGTAACTTTTTGCTCTCTGCTCTTACTTGCCACTGTTTTACTTCGCTCGCCGGTGCACGCAATCGTGAGTATAACGTCTATTGTGGCTATTAGAATTAACTTTTTGTTTTCTTTCTTTAATTTTTTTTTTAAATTCAAGTGCTACCGTAGTTGCGCTTCGACTATTCGAATTATCGCGGGTTGTCAAAAATATTTTTTTAATAAAAATATTACGCTTTAACGACCAGTGCTTTAAAAAATAACTTAAAATGAGAGTGCCGAAACTTTAATCCGTTGTGATTTGTGAACAAAGTACACAATAATAAGAAAGAATACGCGAACTATCTCGCGAGAGTAGGAGGTTCGAAATCGTGCTAATAAATCCAAAAGGTGGGGGAATTAATCTGGAGTGGGAGAGTAGTATTACGCCGCGGAGGAAATAAAGCAACAAATACAATTTTCAATTATTCCAATAAAATTTTTTCCCGTATTCTCGAAATTTCAGAAATGTTTACGGAACATCACGGGCACATAAAAAATTTTTGACATTTTTTAATTTAGTAACAAATTTTTAACCCGAACAATAATTTATTATTTAAAAATTAATTTTCATAAAATTGGAGTCATATTATGTAACGATGAGATATTTTTATCGAAAATTAACCAAACTGTCATTCAATATTATGATGGAAGTGATGATCTCTCACTATGAATTTAAATGGGTCTTTGTTCCCAATTTCGATCAAAAATAAACACCAATGGACTGTCATTAATAATTATAAATTTATAAATGTAATTTATCGCGAAAAATTACACAAGCAATTTGAATTTTTTTTAAAATAAAACAAAATGAGTTATCGAATTTATTAAAATCGATTTATTATTACGACTTTTGATTTAATGGTATTTTTTTTTTATTATATGTTTTATGTGAGTATAATCTGATGTTGAAATTTGATCAATTGAAGGATAATCAATTTAAAATTTTAAAAAATTAAACAAAATATTTTAGCAATTTTATAAGACCAAGAAGAGCTTTACAATAATATCGGCGGTGCTAAAGTACAATTTATAAATTTGAACAATTAATGACAGTCATCTGAAACTTAAGACTACGAAAAGTAGCTATTATTTGTATAAGCGAAAATGACACGAATATGGTCTGTTTTTGTTTCTCGCTTAGTCAGCTAGAAAGTAGAGTAACAACTTATCGCGCAGCAATATGATAGTTATTATTACTATAAATACTACTCGATTATGGTCTTCCCGGTATTTTAGGAGAATACAGATATTTCATTCTAATACATTAAGCAAATGATATTTCAATCAATTTTGGGCTATGGATATACAATACGAATTTGTTATAATTATATTTACTTAGCATAGTTATATTATTTACATTAAAGTGATTTTTTATTCATAAAACTGATTATACTGTATGATTCGGACAAAATAATTTTTAGACATAAAAATCATAGGGCTTTAAAATCTCTATGCGTAAAAAGGAAGGGGACTACCGAATGAAATAAAGATCTTAATTTAGCATTTATTAGATCAGAAATAGATCTATCACTGAATTGGGTGTGTAAGTCAGAAAAATTCACGTGACTACTCTCATAAGAGTTTTATTTGATTAATCAAGATAATTTTTCCAATTTTTTTATTGAATAAAAAAGTGAATATAATCAATTTTACTCCAATTTTTCATACATTTTTACACTCATTTTTCTGTCAAACTAAAATGGTCTAATTTAAATATACTCATTTCTTAAATCTTAACCCATCAAAAATAATTAATGCACTAGACTAAAGCTTTTTCGTATTAATGGAACCAAGCCACGACTATAGCTATTCATTTTTCATTATTCACAATATGATTTAAATTTTTATAAACACCATTACCCTGTTTTCATTATCGTTCGTATTTTAAAAATCAAAATGATTTAAAACTGTCACAATAATATATATTGAAAGGCCTTTTTCCATTTTTATATAATTTTGCTTTAACCTATTTTGTTCTAGTATATTTTAGTACATTTTAGTTTGAGTTTGAAACATGTTGACTACTTTTACAGGATTTATAACTGAAAGTTATTGATCAATGATCTAAGGTCTTTTTGACACTGTAATAAGTCAAAATTAGAATACAATTAATATTTTAATTCCCATTAAAGGAGTAAAAAATTGCCAGTGATAATAATGATAAATTTGTTTTTTAATTTTTTTTTAACTCTGGAATTATATTGGAATCTTACAGTCTTTCTTAGCTTATTTCTTCAATCTAAAAGAGATATGATGAGAATAGAAAATTATAGAAAAAGAAAAAATTCATAAAAAATAATAATGGTTCCCAATTGTAAGAGCTTTTTTGAAACGCATTCTTATGCAAGACATCTAAATAGAGGGGACTAAGAATATTTTGAAAAATCCCTTAAACTTGAACTTAACATAATCAACTTAAAATGACTCTGCGTAAAGCAATTATTTTGTAACATCTGTTTATTTTGTTTCTGTGGATTTGATATAAGTATACGTAAGAGCATATGTGATTGATGCTAATAGAAATTATCTTAAGAAGTACGTTTTTTCGGTTCATACAATAAAATTATCACCAGTCGAGACACGTGCGCTACAGTATAAGATACTTTTGAATTGACGCGAAAAGATAAGTGGGTGCAATCTCAATTCTCATACAAAAAAAGTGATGGGCTAAATAGGGTGAGCAGTTCTGAAGCGTTTTGATTGGTTGAAGATTAGTTGCGTTTAGTTTCAATTTTAAGCGCAAAGCTGAGCTTTACTCGCTGAGTTCACAGTTATTTTTTAGCCGCGTGTCTTTACATTTGAATTCAATTTCCAGTTCACTTTCACAATTGATGTATTTGAAGGAAATAATAAAAAATCATACGCAAAAAAGTAATGAAAAATCTATTTTATAAATATTTAATGTTAAAACTTAAGACTCACTTTCCAGTGATCACAGCATCGCAAAGTTCAAATCGCTGCTGCAAACTTTTAATTTCTTAGAAAAAGAGCATAAATATGAATTAGAATATTTTAATTGAATTATAAAATAGATAAGTAGCAATTAACGATCAAGTATAACACTCAATATGCTACTTGAAATACATGTAGATATTGACGATCTTACAAACTCTAAGCCTATAGTGTCACACAAATACAAAGTAGCCATTGAGTATATTGATATCTGCCGGGATTATCTGCAAACTGACGACTGAAATTAATTGGGATGACATCCTCGTCCAAGCTGACATTCGCGTACATATCAGTGGTTGAAAACTAGTATAAGTTTTTTGAAACAGCAAAACTGTTATTTTAAGGACATTTAAAAAGCGCTTAACACTTTTAACACAATTGTAACAGACCAATCACCAAAAAAAGGCTAATTAACATTACTATCTTACAAATTTTTGGAATGGTCATTTTTTGGTCAATTTTGAGTATTTCTACCAGGGATTATTTTCATGTAATAATAAAAAAAATGGTATCAGATAACGTTATTAATTTTTTCACGACACTTTTTCACACAACTTTTAATATCTTTTTAAATGGACCCTAAAGCCAATGAGATTAAAAGAAAAAGAAAGGATTCATATTATTTGATACAGTTTTCAAAAAAATAATTAACCAAATCGGTATTCTGAAGGTATACTTTAAACCCACAAAAGATATATTTTTACACGAAGGAAAACAGGGTACTTCAAAATTTTTTCCCAAAAAGTTAATTACGTTTATCATTCTCAATTGATTTAATTATACCTTCGTACAAATAAGTTACAAAATAATTTTGTGCTCGTAATATGAGTTAAATTATTTATAATTCTCAATCATTTATTTCATTTCAAAACTTAAAGTCGTTAAGACTCTAGATAATTTATTCTTCAATCAAACTTTTGAAATTTTACCATATAATGAGTGCAATGCGATCAAAATCGGAAACCCACGAGCTTTCATGGACTGCTTAAGAACGTCATTTCGCTCTGGATCATGTTACTAGTGTTATCTTTCACTGGCAAGACGCTAATGAAGAAATTTTAGGTGAATAAGCCGTTGAAATATTTCTATAACTTCTTGCTTACTTTACATCTATGCGTTTGGGATTTCCATAGCGTCGAAGCATAAATACCACTTTGATTCACTATAATTTCAAGTCTTGCATTTGAATTTTTTTTAATTAAGAAAACCTATGATTCTTATCTTACAAACGTTAAAAAGGCCCTACATTACATATGTAAGACTAACGTTATTTAAGAAATAAAAAGACATAATTTTAGGTAGCTTTGTAATACAATCGTAATACATTTATAATAATTCGTAGTTTATACGTTTTACGTATTATATTTTTGTATAACGAGATTGAGATCTGTACATTTTATCCTGAGCTCAAATACAAATGTACAATTTAGATAAACACGTGCTGTTTTCAGCGTCCATCATAAATACAATTCGCAGTAAAAATACGTGAATTTTTAACGAAGTTTTAACGTGAAAAGCGAATGCTTTAGAAAAACAATTTTACGTAATCGCAACATCTTATAAAATAATATTTAAAATATGATTTTAAA
Organism: Trichogramma dendrolimi; assembly: GCA_034770305.1. NCBI lineage: Eukaryota > Metazoa > Arthropoda > Insecta > Hymenoptera > Trichogrammatidae > Trichogramma > Trichogramma dendrolimi. The sequence continues at coordinate 304,326 of JAPMIB010000121.1, read as the reverse complement.
ATATAAAAACTAAATGCCACGTTTCATTCGTTTCGAAACTGAAATCTATTCAGTGGCAAATAAAATTGAAGTTTGACCCCGACGCGATGAGATCAGATCTTACGATGAGATCTAACGAGAGCAAACCAACGACATATTTAGTATTGAAAAATGAGGTTGCTGAAGTTTTTGTAGGTCTGCACTTCCGTAGAAGCAAACGCAGCGCATTATCTTTTTAAAATAGTAAATTTAATCGTTGATTAAACAAATTAATTATTTCAGAACTGTCAAAATTACAAATGCAACTGCACGGGTATCAAAGGCAATCTAGGTCATGCGGGGATTCCAGGAATTCATGGACCTCAAGGAGAGCCAGGCGACACAGGCCCTGATGGACCGGAAGGTTCCAAAGGCGAAAAAGGACAATATGGAGAATTGGGACTTATGGGAGAAAAAGGTCTTAGAGTGAGTACTTTAAATTATAGTAATTGATTTTAGTTTTATTAGTTCACTTACAACATCAAAAAATTGACAAAACAATCACGAAATCGACTTCTTAGTCAAAATTTCAGTTACTCTTGTAATCTTAAGTAAATTATTAGCTTATTTTATTACGCATTATGCACCTCGTAGTTCATAAAAACGTTTCGTCTAGTTAACATTTTTTCACTATCCATACATTGCTGTGGTTTTCACACTAAATTATCTCAATAAAATCGTTTTCATATAGAGGAAACTGCTCTTAATACTCTGTTGAAAATAGGTTTGTTACTACTGCTATTCGATAACGCACTTCCCCTTGACAAGTTACCCGCGAAGTAACATCATTTAACCGGAAGTTTCAAGTAATCTCATTTGTAGATATTTATAATTTGCTTTTTCTTGTACATTAATTCATCAGTGAACCTTTCTCGTAAATAAAATTTATTTAATGAAAATGTTGTAATAATCGACATTTTCGAAATATAAAATTTTATTTGAGTATTAAAATCAACTAAAAGAAATTGTATTATAAGTGATATAGAATATTTTAAAGGATAAGGACATAAACGCATGATAAATCTTAAACTGAAGTTATCGCTCACAATTTCATATTCAATTACAATGAAGTATTTTTCCATTTTTCATACTCCCATTACATGCAATAGAATAATAGATCATTTCTATTTTGTGAGTCCAATTCATTGAAAAAAATATCGTTATAGACTTCTAAATTTTAGAAAGATTAAATTTTGGTTCAAGTGATTGATAATAAATAGTAAGATTGAAAAGTTTTAAAATTAAAATTTTACGTTTAACATTTTTTAAATTGAATTACAAATTTTTTGTAATCTCTATTGAAAATAATTACATCATACACGATTTCGAAATTGACGCCAATATAATCAATATGCATTTAAGAATAAAAAAGGTTCAAGCGAATTTATAACGTTGATCGAAAGACCAATGATGTATTTAATGACATTGATATCAAGAATAAAGTAATATGTGATATCATTTGTTAAGTAATCGTAATGGATCTTAATGCTCTAAGGAAATACATATCGATTAAAATGAGTCTGCTTTTTAAATGTTTGATGACCTCAAGTATTTACAAGATTTATCTATTGAAAAAAAAGAAATCAAAATTCATGTCATTTATTTTTAAACATATTTGATTCCGTTTTTCACCAATAATATTAATGAAACTCTAATGTAACACATCTTCGATGGAAAATATGAATTGTTACTTTTAATAGGAAAATGAACAGTTTATTATCTCGATGTTTGAGTGACTGTGCTAAAAATGAAGTGTTCTTTTTTATTTCTCATTCATAAGTTAATTTCTAAAATTAATTTTAAAAATTGAAATTTTACAACGACTAATAAAAATAAAATACTTGTTTCAGGGCGAACAAGGGTTTCAAGGGTTTGTTGGGCGACCTGGTGAATCTGTAAGTATTTATCAACAGTTTATTGAATTTATAATATAAGGCTAAGATTTTTTGGCTCATTATTTTTTCAAATTTGAATGATATGCTTAGGGAAGAGCAGGACTCACCGGACCACCTGGACCAGACGGACTTGACGGTTGTAACGGCACAGATGGTCGTCCCGGTATACCAGGTTACCCCGGTCTTCATGGTCAACGAGGTCCTTTTGGTCCTTCGGGATTGAAGGGGCCTCCCGGAGATGCCGGCGAAGGGGGCGTTAATACCGTAGGAGTCAAGGGTATTCGAGGTGAACCTGGTCTTGATGGTCGACCGGTAAATAAAACGTTTTTAAAATGAGACTTTTCATCTTATATAATTTTTCAATATTATCTTTCAAGGGTGTTCAAGGCTCTCTCGGACCTCGAGGCGATCTAGGCTATTCTGGACCTTCCGGTGACGTTGTAAGTATCTATACGTATAAAAATACTCTTATTTATCGTGATGAATGTTAAACAATTGCTGCTCCAGTTACTTCTCTGTATTGTTTAAACTTTTTTCTCGGGGTTCTCTTTTCTTAAAAAAAAAGAGTAGATGTTGATGTTTTTTTTTCAAAAAGTATTTCAATTTATACAATGATTATTTCGTACTGTAGGGTCCAACAGGATTCCAGGGTTTACCTGGCATGCAAGGTGACCGTGGTGACGATATAGTCGGATGGAAAGGTGAATCTGGCGAGCAAGGAGATCGCGGCGAAAAAGGTTTACCCGCTACTGGTAGAAGTAAACAAAATGATCTTACCGTGCGAGTTGGTCCACCGGGCGCAAAAGGATATAAAGGCGACATGGGAGAAAGAGGCTTGAAGGGAGAAATCGGAGATAAAGGTCCTACTGTAAGTTACATAATTTTACTCACTATCCTTGCAAGTTTTAACTAAACATTTTTGCATCATTGAATAAATTTTTATTCACAGGGCTATCCTGGCCGAGACGGTTTGAAAGGATTAAAAGGTGAGCAAGGTGACGATGGTCTTAGAGGAGTCCAAGGCTTAACCGGAGTCGCTGGTCCAGCGGGAGAAAAAGGCGAAATAGGAGATGAAGGTCTTTCTGCTGGCATAGGTCCTGTGGGACCAAAAGTAAGGCATGAAACATTACTTTGAGTGCTAACATTATCATATTATAATGTCACAAAGTTCAATAATTATAACACGACTTCTATAAAATTCTTATTTTCAAGACAGTGGCTTCTATCAATATACTTCTTGTTGGAAAAATATTTTTTCCATTAATTTTGGCATAGCAACTAAATTTCAATCAGATAGCGAGACTAGAGTAAGAATAAAAATTTTTTATTCATTTTATCATAGGGTGTGATGGGTGATGCAGGGCAGCAAGGTCCACCTGGTCGACAAGGTGCTCCTGGAGAACCAGGAGAATATATTCCAGAATTAGACGAAATAATCGTAGGAAGTATTGGCATTCAAGGCGACGTTGGTAAAAAAATTTTTTTGTTCTTGAATTTTTTCCTATTTTACTTTTGATTGAATAATTTTAAATTATCATTTTTTATTACATTTCACCAAAACAATTCTTCAAACATTCTTTCATCATAATCGAATAAATCATCGTACATTCGGTTTAATTTTATGAGGTAAAAGCTCACCATTAATAAGATATATTATATAATTTATTTTTATATTTGTAGGCTTGCCCGGAGATCCTGGACCATCTGGAACGCCAGGGGAAGCAGGAAGAGTTGGTTATGTTGGACCACCTGGGTTTCCTGGTCCACAAGGACCTTCAGGTAGACCTGGACCAAAAGGAACCTCAATCAAAGGAGAAAGAGGAGATGATGGTAATTGTAATCATTTTGATTGACTTCAGTGTATATATGTCTGAATATTCATATTTTATTATTTTTATATTTATAAAGGAACTCCTGGACCAATGGGATATCAAGGGCCTATAGGTTATCCAGGCCCAATAGGGCCAACAGGAGAAAAAGGATTTCCTGGTATAACAATAACTGGACCTCCAGGATTAGATGGATATCCCGGCATGGATGGAATAGATGGATTATTGGGAGACCGTGGAGAGCCAGGCGATGCAGGTAGATTAAATTAAAATATAGTTTAAATATTTAATTTTCCAGTTCACTCAATCTAATAGATATAACGACTCAAAGTTTACAACCTGTACGTTTTTAACTTTCAATATTGAAGAGTTTCACGTTACCCTTGACGTGAAAATAAAGGAGTTTATAATATATATTATTAATCCTTATGCTTTTCAATAAAAACCAGCGATAAGCATCTTGTGTCATTTTTTTATACTATTTTCATTATTTTCTTACAGGTCCAAAAGGATTTCCAGGAGTAGGTACGCCAATTGAAGGTCCACCGGGTGAAGCAGGATTGCCAGGCTTACCTGGTGTACCGGGTACTCCAGGCCGAAGAGGTGCAGATGGAGCTAAGGGCTTTAAAGGACTTAAGGGTGACGATTGCGGAATATGTACTTCCGGTAAGAAATTTGAGATAATAAACTAAAAGTTCATTGTTCTTCTATATCTATAGTTTCGATCATTTATTTCATTTTCTAATTTATTTTTTATCTAGTACTTCATGAAATTTTATTTAAATGGTTTCAGGTGCTCCTGGTGCAAAAGGAGATTCTGGCTCACCAGGCTTCGATGGTTATCCTGGAGCGCCGGGATTCGCCGGTCTTCCAGGTCCACGTGGTTACAAAGGTGAAATGGGACAGATGGGTATGGTCGGAGCTCCTGGAATTCCTGGAGAGAATGGAATACCTGGAATGGTTGGCGTACAAGGACCAAAAGGAATGTCAGGCAGAATAGTTTTGCCTGGCTCTATTCATACCATGTCTCCTCCTGGAGATTTTGGTGACAAAGGTTATCCAGGGCCGCCAGGTCCTCCTGGTTTCAGAGGCCCACCTGGACCGGTGGGAGATTATGGATTTGATGGACCTAAAGGAAATAAGGTAACAAGAAATAGTATGCTAATCAAGAAAGACTTTTCAGTAAATTTATTTTCTCCTTTTTTTTCACTCGATTTCTTACTAATTCTTATCAGGGAGACTATGGAGTACCTGGAATACGGGTCGTGATGGACAACCAGGTTGGGATGGTTATCCTGGTATCAAAGGAGACGCTGCCATAGGTAGTAAATATGAACTCAAAGGAGATCAAGGCTTCAACGGCTTTCCTGGACAAAAAGGAGAAAGAGGCAATCCTGGTCAAAAAGGATGGCGAGGAGACTCTTCTCAACATAATTTATTACCTTTCAAAGGGGATCGTGGTCCTATAGGATATGCTGGTGAAAATGGTAAGATATAAAAATATTTTATCATTTTATTGATTATTAATGATTACATTTACAAAAATATTTATAAAAGTGTTTATTGAAAAATTAAGGTCTTGATGGATTAAAGGGTATAAGAGGTGACACTGGTAGGCAAGGCTTACCAGGAAAAGTTGGTGAGCAAGGTCCAGCAGGATTATCTGCTCAAGGCCCCGAAGGTCTAAAAGGTTATCCAGGAATACCTGGAGATGAGGGCTTCCGAGGTAATCCAGGAACTCCAGGACTTCAAGGACTTGAAGGGTATCCAGTAAGTAAACTTTTTTTTTTAATAATTTGGATGGCCAAATTAATAATTGTTTTGATTATTTTTGTATTACAATAGGGTCTAGCAGGAATAAAAGGAGATCGGGGTGAAATGGGAAACATCTATAATTACGGTGATATCGGAGAAATGGGACCAAAAGGAGAGACAGGCGATATAGGACTTGCTGGAGTACCAGGTTTCCGTGGTCTACCTGGCCCCGAAGGTTTCAAAGGTCGCAAAGGAGATACAGGAGAGAGAGGCTATTACGGCTTCGATGGTACTCCTGGTGCCAAAGGCCCTCGGGGGACAGTATTCAAGGTCATAGAGGAGAGCCAGGAATGCCAGGACAACCTGGAAGACCAGGAATGATCGGTGACGTTGGATTGAAAGGTTGATATAATTTACTTAATATTGTATCCTAAGTATACTATTCTCGTTGAAGAAATACTGTCAAGTCTTCCCGCCGCGTTCGTTTCCTTCTTACACCTGCTATGTAGTGCTTTGCACTGCGTAGGGGGGTAATGTGGCGGCTACATTCAAGATAGACTTAAATTATTATTTTTATTAATTCGGGAAGTCGACGGTGTACATATAATTAGTTACTGATCTATCTCCATAGTTAACACACCGACTCTGCGAGAAAGTTCAATAAATAATTTGTTTCTTGACTTGTGGTTAATAATTAATATTTATTATTAATTAATTATCTTTATCCCACATATAAACAATAATTGTCGAAATTATAGGTACTAATGGTCTACCGGGTTTCGATGGATTAAAGGGAATACGAGGAGATATTGGCCTACCAGGAAATCGAGGACCAGAAGGAGATGTAGGTCCAATAGGATTTGTAGGAATGGATGGTCACATGGGCTTCATTGGAATTCCTGGAGAAGATGGAGATGCCGGTGAAGCTGGAGATGATGGTGTTCAAGGTTTACCTGGATTAGATGGAGAATCTGGTCTTTTAGGAATAAAAGGTGAAAGGGGTGAAAGAGGTTTTGCTGGCCTTCAAGGACCACCTGGTCCGACAGGTTGGCATGGATTAAAAGGAAATAGAGGACCCCCTGGGTTCAAAGGGGAACGAGGCGAAAATTCATTCAGTGGACCTCAAGGAGATTTGGGAGAACCTGGTTATCAAGGCGAACAAGGACCGCCTGGATTACCTGGAGTTGACGGACGTCCTGGTATGATTGGAAACCCTGGTTTATCTATTAATGGCGCTATTGGCATTAAGGGTGAAGTAGGCCAACCTGGATATGATGGTTACAATTATACAATTGGAGAAAAAGTATGTAGAACTATATTAGCTATTTATTAATAATGATAAGTGCATTTAATAATAAATGTAAAAAATTCAAAACACTAGGGTGATCAAGGTGATATGGGGCCGCCAGGATTTGATGGTGAAAAAGGAGATGAAGGTGAAAAAGGCCATGTAGGACTTGCTGGTGCTCCAGGACGATCAGGTTTCAAAGGCAGTCGAGGTTCAATTGGACCACTAGGTATTGATGGCGAAAAAGGAAAATGTGGTCTTGAAGGTGATCCAGGATTGATTGGGCACCCAGGTAATAAATTTTTTTAAATTAAATGAAAAAGATATCGGTTTTATTTTAAAAAAAGGCATACAATTTGTACCGAGCAACAAAGTTGATCAACGCTCGAACAATACTTTCTGACTACTTGAATAAAAAAATTAAATTTTTAGGAATGCCTGGTGATATTGGGCCGCCTGGTTTACGAGGTCGTCGTGGTCCACAAGGTCTGAAAGGACCACAAGGTGACACTGGTTTTACTGGTTATGCTAATGCAACGCGGGGTGATGCTGGTACCCCAGGACTGAGTGGTTTACCAGGGAAAAAAGGAGTAAGAGGAGATTCTGGCTCTTATGGACCTTCTGGACTAAAGGTTTTGAGTTTGCTTATTTTATTTCAAATTTTAATTTCTTTATAGTCTCAAATAGATATTTATACTTACTACAATTTCATCTTGAAAAAGGGTGAACGAGGAGACTTGGGATTGAGAGGTCCTAATGGAACCATGGGAACGATGGGCTTACCAGGTATGCCCGGGGACATAGGTCCTGTTGGACCTCCTGGTCCACCAGGAGAGTTGGCTGAAACAGGTGACGATGGAGAACCTGGCATTCATGGATTAGATGGAATACCAGGCCGCCCTGGATTAAAAGGGTTATCCGGGGATTACGGATTAGATGGTCCAGATGGTATCCAGGGTGAACCAGGATATAGCTATCCTGGTCCAAAAGGAATGCGAGGAGATGAAGGTAGATACTTTTTAGAGAAAGAATTAAAATTTTGCATCTTTATTAAATTTTGTGGACTGTTAAATTAATGAAATTATCTTTAGGATTACCTGGATATTATGGTTATCCTGGACAGCCTGGTTTAGAAGGAAAACCAGGTATTACCGGACCAAGGGGACCAAAAGGTCATCACGGAGAGCCAGGTTATTCAGCAACTGCACAGAAAGGTGAAATGGGTGACTACGGATTACCTGGTTTCGATGGCAGACCTGGTTTGAAAGGCCCACGTGGACAAGATGGTACACCAGGATTAATGGGATTATATGGTTTGAAGGGAGAGCATGGTGATTTCGGAGCACCTGGATTGCCAGGTTTACCGGGTGCACCAGGACGACAGGTATATTGATATTTAATTTATTCTTTCAATGATAAATCATAGTATCTTTAAAATACCATGGTATATATTTTATAAATTTGCAGGGTCAAAAAGGTGAAAGAGGAACATACTTCGAACAAAGAGTTGAAAAAGGAAATATGGGCGAACCTGGATTAAAGGGTTATCCAGGTATGCAAAAATTTGATTTTGATTTCGTAATAATTATGACAAGAATAATCTTATAAAACGCTTTTTACAGGTCTCCGAGGAATGCCAGGATTGATTGGTGAACCAGGAGAAGATGGATTCCCTGGAAGATTTGGCGAGCCTGGAATCCCGGGTCGCCCTGGTCCACCCGGTAAAGTTGGACCAGATGGTCCAGATGGATTAGAGGGACCAATGGGAATGACTGGATTCCAAGGAAAGCCCGGTAAGATATCAAAAAAACTAATTGATATGCGGATGTCTTCATTGATCATAGAGGTTTTTCTAGTATATCTTGTCAATAGTTACACTGACAGCAATTTTTTAAATATTATACGAACCTCTTTAAAATATTAATTTCAGAGTATTGTTCAGGAACTAAATAAATTCGTGTACTTTGGCAAGTAGAAAAAAAATTATCCCTTTGAACTGTTGAATGAGATTTATAAAAATTGGATTTGAAACGTCCTTATTTGTTATTTGGATTAATTTGATGAAATAATTGACGAATGATAAGTATTATGCATGACTAATAATTAATTTCATTTTTTTCTAGGTGAACCTGGTCAACCTGGACTTCCAGCCATTTCAAGACCTCGACCTCAAAATCGAGGCTTTTACTTCGCAAGACATTCTCAAAGTACAATGATACCTCAGTGTCCTAAAAATACGATCAAGATGTGGGATGGATTTTCGCTGTTGCATATTACAGGAAATGCCTATGCTCATTCACAAGATCTTGGTAAGTAAAACGAAACGTTAGTTGCAGTTATTAGGTGAGAGTCAGAAAGACCCAATTTTCTTTCTTCAACTTCTTATTTAACAAAAATTAAGAATAAGAAATTATAATTTTAATAAAAATTGCTTCTGTCTGTCAAGCAAAAAGCAAAAAAATATGTCTAAAAAAATATCGTTATCTTAAGAAATTCAAAATGATCACAATTGACAAAATACGATCGGATTTCATCAGTCATTATAGAATGTTCGATTGTACGTTATAGTAACGTGAAATAAATCTAGTTAAAAACTAACATATTCATACGATTGAAAATGTTCACAGGTGTACCCGGAAGCTGCATGCGTAAATTCTCGGTAATGCCGTTCATATTTTGCAATCTCAACAACGTGTGCGACTACGCGAATCGCAACGACTACAGTTACTGGCTCAGCTCGAACGAGCAGATGCCGATGTCGATGACACCGATTCCAGCTCGCGAAGCCGGTCCCTACATATCTCGCTGCGTCGTCTGCGAGGCACCCACGCGACTGATTGTCACCCACAGTCAGAGCATGAGCATACCGAAGTGCCCGGGCGGCTGGGAGGAGCTCTGGGCTGGATACAGTTTTCTCATGGTAAGCATTTCATTCGATAAAAACTTCTCGAGTATAATTATTCAAAAACGTCATTGTTTCTTGCAGCATCGCGACGCGGGTTCGGTAGGCGGAGGCCAATCGCTGTCGTCCGCGGGCTCCTGTCTCGAGGAATTCCGAGCTCGTCCGTTCATCGAGTGTCGCGGCCAGGGCTCGTGCAACTTCTTCTCCACGGCCATATCTTACTGGCTGTCGACGATTCACGACAACGAGATGTTCCGCAAACCCCAGCAGCAGACCCTCAAGATGGATCACACTCTGCGCGTGTCGCGCTGCACCGTCTGCCTGCGACGACACATACCCAACGAGAGGGACAGGGGTGGTGCTGGGGGCTCTCGCTGGCCTCCGAAGGGAGGTGCCTTCAGGCACGACGGAGCACCGCAACAGCCCACGGTGAGTCTGCATCCGGACAACGTCAACAACGAGATTGGCCAGTACGAGCAGCAGCAGCGAGGCTACGAGAACAGCAACGACTGGCGCTCGCTCTATCATCCGGGCGAGAACAATTATCAGTCGTATCGCAGAAATCCAAATACGAGGACGCGCAATCCTCCATATAGACAATATAAACCTCAATCCGATTATCAAAATTCTCGGCTGCAACAGAAGCCCTGATCGATAACGTAACAAGATTGATAAGGAAAAAAATAAATCACTAGAAGTAATATTATGTATGTCATTAGATTAAGGCGAACAAAGAAAATCCCATTCGAATTTTATGTTTCACGACATTTTGTAATGCGATATAGCAGGCTATATTTTTGCAATATCGTACTTTCCTCATCGTTTTGCATGATTACCAAAAATAATTAGAGTTGATTTTAAAACTGTTTCAAACGTAAACTGTCCATTAAATGAAATTTTATGTTAAATAATAGTCACAGAAGTTTTTCAGTTACCACAAAGAAATATAAGAGTCTTATATGAACTTTTTTAAATGCTCATATTATAGCTAATGTACGTTATAAATATCCTATAAAATTAATAAACATTTTTTTTAACTTTCTAAAGTGTAATTATTTACCCGAAGAATTTTTAAGTGATCGGCATAATTCGATCAATCTATTCCTTGTGTCCTTGTTTAAAAGTAATTACACTATATAAATTACTTCACTTTTATGAGATGAATAATTGACCAACTAGTTTACTTATTTCAACCTGACAATTGCTATTCGACTACCGACTTTGTTGAGTAGAGTGACACGATATTAAATCGATCAAACTGAAAGTAGCATATTTTTTTTCTTTTTTTCTTTCATTACTTCATATATCATAATGAGTAACTTCATGAATCCAACTAGGAATGTACAGAACTTACGTTCAAATTTCAAATCACGCCAGAAATTTTAATTCAATTTTATAATAATAATTTTAAGTGACAATCTTATGTAGTATTAAAATCCTTTATGAATAATTTGGAATGAAATAATTTTTAACTTGGCTTTCATAAACTGACTTGGTACCTTTTATAACGCTAGATGTTATTTTTTACAGAAAAATCCTTGCATGAAAAAGTTACGTGAAATTTTAAGACAGATCTGATGCATGTTTGATAATTTCGGAGTCACGTGTCATTTAAAAAATCCAGTAGTCAATTAAACACTCGCCCTGCATCCACAGTTTCAAACAAGACTTGAAAAAAATTCTCGATTAATCGGTGCATAAATAAATGCAAGAATTAAGTGACCAAAGAATGAACAGAGAGTTGTAATAAGTAGTATACGAAATTTTGTTTAACAATAAAGCACCACCATGAAAGTAACGAATGTGTAATAATAGTTGAATTATACACGAGGTTCTGGTGAGACGCAATAATTTAGGCCTAATTTTTATTGAAATTTAAATAAAAACATATATGTACAAGTATCTATAGATATTTACAATTGTCAATCATCCATTATTCTTGCGTTTGTCGCAAACAAAATCTTTGCGACCTTAATGAACTATTTTTTGGTGTCCGAGCAGATACGCTTTTCGTCCAAATTTTTTCTCGCACTTGTCACATGCAAATTATTTACGACCTTAGTGTATCATCCCTTGGTGGAGGAGCAAGTGACTTTTTTGTCCAAATTTCTTCTCACATGTTACATGCGTAATCTTTGCGACCCTCATGGACTGTCTTTTGGTGCTTAATCAAATTCGATTTTCTTCCAAATTTCTTCTCACATTTTTCACATGCGTAATCTTTGCGACCTTCGTGTACTGTCTTTTGGTGCCTAAGCAAATTCCATTTTTGTGAAAAATTCTTCTCGCACATGTCGCATGCGTAATCTTTGCGACCTTCGTGCACTGCCCTTTGGTGCCAAAGTAAAGTCGATTTTTGTCCAAATTTCTTATCGCAATTGTCGCATGCAAAATCTTTGTGACCTTCGTGTACTGTCCTTTGGTGGATGAGCAAATGCTGTTTTAGTCCAAATTTTTTCTCGCAATTGTCACATGCAAAATCTTTGCGACCTTCGTGCATTGCCCTTTGGTGCCAAAGTAAAGTCGATTTTTGTCCAAATTTCTTATCACAATTGTCGCATGCAAAATCTTTGCGACCTTCGTGAACTGTTTTTTGGTGCAAAAGCAAATATGATTTACTTCCAAATTTCTTCTCGCACTTATCACACGCAAAATTTTTGCAACTTACGTGGACTGTCTTTTGTTGTTTTATTAAATTGCTTGAATCCCCGAATTTCTGGTTGCACTTGTTGCATACGTAATCTTTGCGACCTTCGTGGACTGCTCTTTGGTGCCAAAGTAAAGTCGATTTTTGTCCAAATTTCTTATCGCAATTGTCGCATGCAAAATCTTTGTGACCTTCGTGCTTTGCCTTTTGGTGGTAGAGCAAACCCGGTTTTTGTGTAAATTTCTTTTCGCACTTGTCACATGCGTGATCTTTGCGACCTTCGTGGACTGTCCTTTGATGGACAAGCAGATGCGCTTTTTGTCCAAATTTTTTTTCGCAATTGTCACATGCGTAATCTTTACGATATCCATGGACTATATTTTGGTGTCTTATCAAATTGCTTCGAACCCCAAATTTCTTCTCGCACTTGTCGCATGAGTAATCCTTGCGGCCTTCATGGACAGCAACTATGTGCGAGAGTAAATAACGTTTACTTCCAAATTTCTTCCTACAATGTTCACATAAGTAATTTTGAAAGACGTCATGTACATTTTTAGATGGATGAGCAAACTGCGATTAGTTCCAAATTTCCTCCCACAATTATCACATGAGTAATCTTTGAAGACATTCATGGCCAAATCTTTCTGACGTTCGTGTACTGTCTTTATGTGCAAAAGCAAATTATGTTTTGTATTAAATCTTTTCGCGCACTTTTCACATAAGTAATCTCTGAAAACTTCGTGAAATATTCTTTTGTGCTTGAGTAAAGTTGATTTATTTTCGAATTTCCTCTCGCACTTGTTGCACCTGAAATCTTCGGGATCTTTGTGTGCCAATTTTTGATGTGTTAACAAACTTGATTTTTCCACAAATTTCTTTTCGCATCTGTCGCATGCAAAATCTTTCCGGCTTTTGTGTACCGATATTTGGTGTCTACTCAAATGACTCCAGAACTCAAATTTTTCTTCACACATGTCACATGCGTGATCTTTTCGTTCATTGTGAATTGTGTCTCGGTGTGTTATCACGCTTGATTCTAGTGTAAATTCCTCCTGAAAAATATCACAAACCTGTTGTTTGATGTCTGAAACAACATTGTCATTTTCACTTAATTCATCTTTAGAGGCAACCTCTTCGGATTTCGTCGCACTTTTATCCATTTTGGGGTCTTGATAGATCCTTCTATTTGGTGCCACGAAAAATGAGTAAGTAAAAGTTATCTTTCGGTATTATGGCTTGTTTCATCGGGAAATATACGATTCAAACTAATTTATTTTCACTATAAACATGTACATATTGTCTATAATTAAAGTACTTATTTATCTGTTTATGTATTATTCTTACAATATTTGAAGACGACGATTCCTTTAAAGAATTTTTGACCCTTCTAGTTCACACAGAAAAATATCAAGTAAATGGATCCTAATACGCATAAATAATGAAAAGTGTTGATATTAATTTCTAAATTTGCCGCCCCATGGTGTACTCCATAATACGCCACGGATGATAACAATAATTATAAGTAAATGCCTTAATTTTAGCTCGAATCGATTTGCTTTTCGAAAAATTTCACAGGAAACCAATTTAACAAAAGGGTTTATTGTTTGATAAGATGTTCGCAAGACATGAAAAAGTTAAAGCATAAATACTTTTCAAGCAGTTAGACTTGACTATGTAAGCCTGATACCATAACCCAATACATTTTATTTTTAATTTTTCAGAGCCTATGAGATCAAACTGCCTATAGGTGGCTTTATTATTATGTTATGTGCTAGCAGACACTCAAAAAAGTTTGGTGAAGATGTTTGACCTAGAAATGAAAGGTTCTCCTTATTAATTTGAAAATACTAAAAAAATTCCTCAAAAAATCGTCATCAAATTAAATTTTTAAACCGGTTCAGATATTGTTATGATAGCGTATACACAGATAAATTGGTAATTTAATTGTAAACAATATAATCATAAACGATTTTGACAAAGTCGTTCAACACACTGATCATATTCATAGGGAAAACAAATTAGTTTGAATCGTATATTTCCCGATGAAACAAGCCATAATACCGAAAGATAACTTTTACTTACTCATTTTTCGTGGCACCAAATAGAAGGATCTATCAAGACCCCAAAATGGATAAATGTGCGACGAAATCCGAAGAGGTTGCCTCTAAAGATGAATTAAGTGAAAGTGACAATGTTGTTTCAGACATCAAACAACAGGTTAGTGATATTTTTCAGGAGGAATTTACACTAGAATCAAGCGTGATACTCATGTGAAAAGTGTAAAAAGAAATTTGAGTTCCAAAGTCATTTGAGTAGACACAAAATATCAGAACACAAAAATCGCAAAGATATTACATGCGACAGGTGCGAGAGAAAATTTGTGAAAAAATCGAGTTTGTTTACGCACCAAAAAATCGTAGACAAAGATCGCGAAGATTTCAGGTGCAACAAGTGCGAGAGGAAATTCGAAAATAAATCAACTTTAGTTAAACACAACAAAATATTCCACGAAGTTTTCAAAAATTACTTATGTCAAATATGCGCGAAGAGATTTGACAGTGAAAATAGTTTACTCATACATATAAAGACCGTCCATGAGGGTCCCAAAGATTTCGCTTTCGACAAGTGCGAGGAGAAATTTAGAAAAAAATTGGATTTTCTCTTACACCTGAATACAGTATGCGAAGGTCAGAAAGAATTCACATTTGACAAGGGGAGAAATATAGAAAAAAATCGCACTTATTCTTTGACCTAAAAACAGAACATGAGGTATTCAAAAATTACTTATGTTACAATTGCGGAAAAAGATTTGAACTACAATCAAACTTGCTTTCGCACATAATAACAGTCCAAAGGATCATAAAGATTGGGCATGCGACAAGTGCGAAAAGAAATTTGGACAAAATCGACTTTACTTTGCACCAAAGGGCAGTCCACGAAGGTCATAAAGATTACCCATGCGACATTTGTGAGAAGATATTTGGGGATTAAAGAAATTTTAAAGACACCAATATACAGTTCACCAAAAACGCAGAGATTACGCATGTGACAATTGCGACAAAAAATTTGGACTAAAATCAAATTTGCTCTGGCACATAATACGAGTCCATGAGGGTCGCAAAGAATTTGCATCTGACAAGTGCGAGCTGAAATTTTTACAGAAATCCGATCAAGTCAGGCACCAAAAGACAGTCCATGAACGTCGTAAAGATTACCCATGCGACAAATGCGAGCAGAAATTTGGAGAAAAATCGAAATTAATAAAACACCAAAAGACAGTTCACGAAGGTCGCAAAAGATTACGCATGTGAAAAATGTGAGAAGAAATTTGGAAGAAAGTCGGATTTGATCAGGCACCAAAAGGTAATCCATGATGGTCGCAAACGTTACGCATGCAACAAGTGCGAGAAGGTATTCGGCCAGAGAGGACATTTGTGCACGCATCAAATGATAGTCCACAAAAATCATTGAGATTTCGCACGTGACAAATGTGAGGCATCGAGTCTCAAACTTATCGAAAAAGATAAAGTTTCTTAATTAGCGAATACTAATAATAAATTCTAGAGTATGTTGATTAAAGTTCTGATATATTTATTCAAGTTCAAAAAAGTTTTATTAGTTCTAATTTTATTTTGCAAAATAAGACGATCTAACTGTGAAATAACCACGTTCATTATGATACATTTTATTTTTTTTACCCTTTAGAAATCTTACAAGCGCTTTTTTTATAATTGAAAACATGCGCAAATGCATCGATTATATTTCACGTTAGATGATAATCCATTTGCATTCATATTCTTCGACTAGCATACATTTCTTCGTGAATTAATGAAAACTCTGATTTTTTGCTTGACAATTATAAATATGTATAGATACGTACAAAAAAGTTTTTCTAAATTTCAATAAAAATTGTGTAATTTGATTGTGTCTTAGCTGAGCCTCGTGCTATTAACTATCATTACATCTTTGTTCACTGTCGTGGTTTAAGACTTACTTTTTAATAAACGTGGAAATGATTTTATTATTTAATTTTAAACCAATAAGTGTTTTCTACATTCTTTAAAATTATTAGGAGCTTTCCTAATTGATAAATAATCTTCTTTGATACTTTTATCAATACACTATCTCATTTTAATGCTTCGATTTTAATTTTTCGACTTTTCAACAATCAACTGCATTTAATTCAGCGGCAATTAATCCTTGTGGTGGAGCGGCACTTTTTCAAATTCACCACTGATTAAAGTACAATACAGGTTTTGAAATTTTTGTCATAATTCATTTTGATCTCGTTAACTTGGCAATCGAGTTTCAAATCGCGAAACCGTTACTCTTAACTTTGATCAAATCGCCGATCTTAATTCATCATCGTTTCAAAATACGATCCGTACCGCACGAAATTCATGATTTCCGTGTGATAAATCGACATCGACATCGCATACATGTCTTCGCGTATAAAGTAGAGAATTGACTCGCTCCAATTGGTCTCTTTTACTCCTCGCAGTCGGTATAATCGCGGCGCTTGTTGTTCTGTACGGTATGTACGCCGAGCAACGCTCGTATATATGTACCCACACACACAGTACAACCTCGCCCCGCGCAGGAATCATATGATATACCTGTAGTCCACAGATCGGAATTCGTACAAATGATACTCGCTGACACTGATCAATCAACTATGATGATCTTTGAATATTAGGTACCTGTTTTCTACATTTTTCTACGAATTTTTCGCTCTGCTTTAATATACTCATGATAGCTAAACTGCAGCAGGAAGGTGAGCATTCAAAATATCATTACGCTTGCATTAACATTATTATTTCGCTCACCTTTTTACCAGCCATATTATATAGCTTATGCATACACACACACTTAGCATAGCGGCATAAAATCAGCGCATTTTTTACGTTATTTTATATTCGGAGGGCCTTTTATTATGACAACAAATGAATCATGAGCTTATTCATTTAATAGCTATTAATTAAAGTTTACCTTCTATTGATTCACATAATGCTTTCTACAGTATGAAGTAGCAATTATTTACTAATTGGTTTTCTGCGCGATGTACGAAGATTATTCTGTTTTTTTAATAGTTTGTTTAACAATGCGATTATTATTTATATAAGCTTAAAATATTTAAAAAAAATTAAACTAAAGTAAAAAGATCACGCCGGCAAATTTTACCAATTATTTGTATTGATTTGATGACAGCTAGTGCCTTGAAATAATATGCTAGTTCATGAAAGCAGTAGACAGTTGTGTTGATAGCAAAGAAGCACATAAGTTAATGGGTAAATTATAATTTGTGCACTCTATTAAGAAAAATTATCAACAAGTAGGTGAAGTAATTTCTAATGAAGTAAATAAAAAATTTAGAAAAATTAAGTTTGCAATGGATTGAATAAAACTGTGCTTACACATAATTGAATAAATATATTGCAGATGCCATACATTTTAGTACGAGGTAACTTAGCCTCCTATGGTCACAGGTATCCTTGGAGAGTACTTGTGTCTGGTTTAAAAGGTACAGTTCATCTATTATTAAAATATGATGAAATTAATCCTGTATTTTGGTTGATCATACTATTTTTGAATATTTAAAAAAATATTCAACTTTATTCGTTTCATTGAATCTAAATTTAAATTAAATTTATTTTAATAAAATTACCAGTAAACTTATGATGCTTTTAAACTACCCTTCGAATACTTGATTTTTTCATTTTTACTAAATAATTAAATTTATTTTTCTAGCTACTGATATTGAACAATTGAGTCGCTTTGCATCAGGAGGATACTGTGACGACTCAACGATTGTATATTTACAACACCCCTGCGTCATACTTACAGCTTTAGAAGTTTTGGGTTATAAAGTTGTAGCTTCATCTAGTACAAGTGTTAAACAAGATTACAATGAGTATATGTGGACTATGAGAAAAGATTTTGCGGAGCCTGAACCAGACTTGAAAGCAGAAGCAGTATTAAAAGAAGGTATGCATTTGAAATATATTTATAATCTTCCAATTCAGTTCATTTCAGTTTTTAATTATACTTATTAATAAGCAGCAAGACTTCATGTTGATAAAAATATCAATTTTCATTCATATCTATGTTACTATCTTCAGTTAAAATTAAGCATATACTCAAAATTAATAATCAAAGAATATTGCTGTAGAAATTATTAAATTTTTATTTTCACTATAAAAATCAATATATACTTTTATTTTAGAACTCAAAGCTAACGAAGTATAGAATTAATATTTTGGAAAAATAAATAAAATATCTGCAAATATGTCTGATAAGCTGGCACAGATTATTAAACCAGACACTTTTTACTATACTACTGCTGTCAAAGGATCACCCTTTGCTCTAGATTGTGTTGTTTTTGGTTTAAGTCAAAATGAAATTTTAGCTTTATCTAAAAGATTTCCTAATACAGGAACAGATGTAGTAAATGGTGTAGTCATAAAAGGTATGTTTCATAATAAAGTGATTGGGGTAAAGTCTATAAAAGATTATTTCATATTTTAATTTATGCTACAGGATCTCCACTACCTGTTATCAATGCTCTTGCAGAGCTTGGATATAAAGTTGTTTGCAGTACAGGTGAAGCTGAAATTTTATGGACACTTCAAAGAGAGATTTGAAATTACATAAAATGTACTTCATTCTTGTCGTTATTTACATTCTTGTTGATAAAAATTGTAGCAGTAATTAATTTTGGTTTAGTTATTATTTAAGTGTGAAATGCCTATTATTATTGAGATATAGTAACTTAAGTGTATGTTCATTAATTATTTAGTTTTTATTGTTTATAAGTGCATTCAAAAGCTTTAATCTAATAATTATATTATTTTAAGAAATTTTAAATAATTTAAATAATGAAAAAAGTTTGCAATGAATGAAAAGTAAAATGTAAATTAAGTTAAACTCAAATATTTAACTATTACAGTACACAACCATTTAATAACTCAATATTTCTTGTTATTTACGTGCACTTTTTTATTGAAAATTTGTTTATTAGTTCATTATAAGTTATAAAGATGTATTATTAAGAATAATATTTGTGTCTATGTATTAAAACTAATACAATTGAATTCAGGCAATGATACAATGACATCTATTGGTTGCTTTTTTATATTGGATTGTATTTTACATTTTTACAAACATTAAATATGTTTATTAATAAAAAAAAATTGTATTTCATTTATTTCAATAATTTTGTGCAAAAGATTTATAAACTTTTCAATTTTTTTATGTTAAGTGAGTTTCAGATCTTTGCATAATTGTCTTTGATCAACATGGAAAATCATGGTGCTTGTCATTGCAAATCAAGTGATTCGACTAGACAAACATTGGAGGAAATGGATTTTGAAAGGGGAATATGGTTTGCAGGTATGTTATTAATTTCAAAATTTAATTAAAAACTTGTTAAATGTCATAATTGAAAAAAATTTATTTTATTCAAAAAATGCAGCCCAAAATGATGATATGGAGAGGCTGAAAACTCTTCTAAAAAAAGGAGTTTCGCCAGACGTAGAAGACCATTCAGGATATACTGCTCTACATTACGCTGCACGCAATGGACATGTAAATATATGTAGAGAATTGTTAGATCGAGGAGCCAATGTTAATGCTATGACAAGGTCAGGAAAAGCAACAGCATTACAAAGAGCAGCTACTCAGGGATGCATTAATGTGATTGAATTACTATTAAAACATAATGCTAATCCAGACATGCAAGATTCAGATGGCTTCACTGCATTGCATCGAGCAGTGATGAGTGAATCTGTCAGAGCAGTAAAATTACTGATTCCAAAAACTAACTTAAATTTATGTGATAAATTAGGAAGAACTGCGAAACAACTTGCAGAGCAAAACAATTTGCAATCTTATTTTTAGAGAATTAAGAACATTTGTTACATTTCTCGGTACTCAATAAATGATTTTACAATAATTTTATCAGTTTTGTGCAAAATCATTTTTATTAAATAAATAATTTAATTGGAATAATTAAATTGTTTTTATCTTATAAATTTATTCGAAATATTACATTAAATAATATTGTTTGCAGACTTTGTAATAATTTTCACTTTGTGTGTTATAATAAGGAAATGACTCAAGAAGTGTATATAGTTAAAAAATAATATTTTGATAGATGTCAACAAAATTATTTGGATTTTTTTCACGAGTACTAAAAAAATAATTGTATTAATAAACATTAAATTTAAGCGTTTCTTCTGTGAAAAAGACAAATTTCACGAAACGTATTGATGTTTTAATGAAAAACAATAAACTAATTTTATTATGAATAAAAATGAAAAATATTTCTACATCGAAATCGCGTTAATACGCGTTTTGTAAGTCAAATTCATTACATGAACATATCGTAATTAATTCTGAACAGTTATCATTGTACGCACGCTCGATTGCTCTTGAATCCACCTGCTTCCGTTTTTAGTAAGAAAAAAGCGTACAATCGGAGAAATTTTCAAAATCTAGATAAAGAGTATATTTAAAGATATCACGGACGCGGTGTGGCGTAAGCACACCTTTACCGCATGGTGTACAGCTCAAATGTCGGGCATGAGGTGGCAGGTTTTTTTATCGAAGTTCCGAGCGCTCCACTTTGATAAAAAGCTTTCATAAATTCGCAATAAACTTCCGATATATTTTGGTAGTTCAAGGGCTTCCTCTTCCATTTAACTCGAGGTAACTAATATCCTTTTCCAAATTAAAATACATTAACATGAATCATTGCCGAAGATCGATCGTCTTTTCAATTCCATTATAACGCATACGGTTATATAGAATGATAAGTCATATTTGTACAGTTCTAAAATTTCGGTAAGCCAATAAAAAAAAAAAGTGTGAGCACGACTATATCTGATACTGCTACGCGACGACGACTCCGACACGTAAATTGTAGAAAATCTACGTAGCTCGAATTGACAGATAAGATACAACACACACGAATACGACGGGGCTCGATCCACGTTTGCCTCGTCGTTCGCTGCTGCCCCCTTAAGGAAGTACTCGCGAACCCAGCACGAGTTTGCTGCGAACGGAGAGAGAAAAGAGAGAGAAAGAGAGAGAGAGACACGGCCACGGTCCACGAATCGTAGCAGGCAGCAGCAGCAAGCAGCATTGAGCATACCAGTGTTACATACAGCCGTATGCTTAGCAGTAAATGTCGTTAAACGTAGAGCAGTAGTGATAAATGCGTGCTGGACAAAGTTTAGTCTCGATTGTTTTTATTATTATTTGCGCATTTCAACGATACGAGTTCGCGGGTCAAAATGTGTCAGAGGATAATGTGTCGTGCTAATTATAGAATAAAGTTTCATTAAGTTCGTGGGACGACGGTAGTTACAGTAAGCAGCAACAGCACAGCAGCAGCAGCAGCAGCAGCAGCAGCAGAGTAAACGCGTTTTTGACGCGAGTGTGCTGCGTGTGCTGCGTGCGTGTATCTCTACTCTCTCCAGCAAGTGTCTTGGTTGTGCAGTGCGCCAATCCGTGCGATAATAGGACTACTACTACTCGACGAAACGAAGGAATGTTATTAGAGTCGGGTCTCGTGGCGAACGAAAAAAACTACGAAAACAATCCTCCTCCCGCTGCGACAAGCCTGTGCGTTCCGTATAGTTTTCGGCGAGCTTTGAAAGAGAGAGAGAGCCAAAGCATGTAGGTAAATGTTCCGTAGGTGGGCGCCTATGCAAGTTTTTTGAGTATATAATTCGCAAGCATTATGTCGTCGTCATATAAATATATCTCCTATAGGCCTCTTGTATACCGTGTAGGAGTCCTCGTCTAGTGACTAGTCGGATGTAGTCGAGTTACTGCGCAGCCGCCCGAGAGCGTCGTGGATATAGTAGCGTTATACACAAGCGCTATACATATACAAGACAGCGCACAGACACACTGCTGCTGGCTCAGCTAGCGGAGCAGCAGCAGCAGCAGCACACGACGGGCCTACTATAATATACCGCTTAGACGAACTACGACACTACGTGCGTCGCATGCACGATAGAGAAGAGGTCTCCTCCGCGCGGCTCTCGCGAAGGACGGCAACTTTGAGAATATTGCCCATCAATATATAGGCAGCGCACACTCTTTCTCCTGCGCGACGGAACGTGTCGCTGCCTGCCGTCAGCAGAGTGTGCTGCTGTATATGTTCTCGCTGTAGTGTAGCGCTGTGCTGTGCTGTGCCTCGGCTCGGCCTGCCTGCCTGCCTACGCTGCTGCTGCGCGATGATGATATGAATAACCAAGTGTGCTTACTGTTTATTATATATATGTATACACGCGCTAACCACACTCTCGCTGCTCGCTGCTGCCCGTGAGAGAGCCAGCCGAGAGAGCAGCAGCAGCAAAGCAGTATATACCCTAGCGTGAGGGCCACCGACAGAGGGCATTGCCACATAACGCTATTAGTTTCGTTCGATTCTCGGCTATGCGTAGTCGACTAACCTCGACTTTCCTGCCTGCGATAATCTAACCCCAAAATTTTCATATATCAAGTACAAAAGCTGTGTCGTCGTCGGTGTGCGTGCGTGTGTTGTTGTGTGTGCGCCCGCGCGACCTACGTGTGCGTCTGTCTGTCTCTGTCTGTGTGTGTGTGTGTGTGTGCGCGGGGACTGCGGACGGATGTCGTTCGATGCTCGTGTCTATGCTACTGCTGCTGCTAGCTCGCGCACATATGATCGTCGACGTTGTCTACGTCCGATGTGGCCCGCAGCAGCACGCCATTTCCACGCCATTCTCCAAAAACAATCGCCGCGGCTGACTTGGCGATAATTGCTGCTGCGACAAGTAGTAGTAGCTGCTCTCCGCCTGGGCGATCTCTGTGCAAGTGCATCGCTCGAAAGTGTGTGCAGTTCGTGTGCAGTTTCTCCAAAATTGTGATCGCAGTGATACGCGGACTTCTCGATGTCGAGAATAATAATCACAGTGCTCGCGCGTCGAAACTGATAATACACATCGTTAAAGTATCGATCCCGCATCTTGATCCAACCGAGTCAAGAGATCCGATACGCACTCATATACGCATACAGAATTTGCGCTTCTGCATCGTGCACCGAGAGTTTGTGTCCTTTGCAGCTCTTTGCTGGCTCTGCCCTCAAGGACGCAAGGCACATGTCAATTGCTGCTGCTGAAAATGCAGGGTGGGTCTCTTTAAAGATCTTAGCTTTTTAGTCGGATGCTAGTGTAGTGGTAGCTCCAAACATGCGATCGATCGATGAAAAACCTATAACCCAGCTTTTCCCATATCCTATCGAGCTCTTGGTTCGATCAGCTGATTTTAAACACGTCTGGTTTGCATATACATCTGCTGGAACTTTCTCCTCTGACGTCGTTAATAACCAATGACCGAATTGTGACCCAAGCACTTTCGCTATCGATGTTGTAGTGTCTAATGTGCGTAATAATTCGCTATCCAAACGAGTTCCGTTAATTGGCTATATTATCGATTACAAACAAACTTACGATAAACTTATCGGAGATTTCGGAAATTATTTTACGATGATCAATTTGATCCTTACTCGACAAAAAAATTGCAAACTACCTAATTCGAATTGTAGAAATGGGTCTCACCCTATTATTAGGTTTTTCCAGCAGAGTCGATTTTCACATTGAGTCAGACAACTATATGTTATATATTTATATGATGGTTAGACATAATCCAAAATTTTTGGAGCAATTATAACTCCACTGCTACATATTTCCTTCATAAACCAGCAAGAAAATTTCAAGGCTTTCAAACTTTTGAGTATCAATGTAATTTAATTAAAATGTCATATAAGGATAGGTTGTCAATTTTGTGTATGTAAGATCTCATGTATTGTTTACTCAGGCTTCTGATTACAAAACATAAACAAACAGCTTTTTTAAAATCTATTCTTAAAACAAAACATCAAATCTAAGATGAAATTATGAATAAAAATATTCAAATAAATTTTCTATTGTATTAAGATTACTTACATTATAAAAGAACTCTAGAAAATAACAAAAAACAAATACTCTATTGTCAGTCAATGAATATAATTTTACTCAAAGAAAGAGTAGGAATTCTCCTAAAAACCAAATTTTTTAAATTTTCACTGCAATTCAAGAGATCAATGGATTGCAAGCTTCATATTTTTCTGAATCCTTTTAAACATTCAACCTTGAGAAATAAATATTTTTTAAATACCTCTTTACAAACATAACCTTCAATATTTTGTCTCTTTAAAGAAAAAGTCATCTACAACAACTAATAATATTTAAAATACATTCTCTGGAATTTTTTCTGTCCATTTTTCTAAAAAGCAAAGCAGATTATTAAAAAAATAACAAAGTAATAGTATTTGTGCTGCTCTTTAAAAACATAACTGGCACAAATATCATAAAATATATTGGAAAATTTTTACTTTTACCTTTGTTGTAGAATCTCTTTCAAAACAAACATTACATAAGTTTGAAGCATAGATATTAATAAACTTTTAATACACATGATAATTAAATAAATTGATCATATATTGATATTTTTATATATCTTATGTATACAGTGTATTTAATTTCATTTAATCTTTATAGGGCAGAGATAGTAGATACTTCCATCATATATTACATATTTCTACCATCATTGCTTTTGAAGGATTGTTCAAAATACTTTAAAATTAATACAAAAATTTAAAACCATAGCTAAAGTTTGAATATATACTCTTGTTACTCAGTCTGCTGCCCTAAAAACTTTTTTAAAAGTCTTTTTAATTAATTGACCATCATTGAAGTACATGTGAACTTATTTTTATCATACTAAATATTTTTCAATTTAAAGTACCAAAATATATTTATTGTATAATATATTCATTAATGCTGATAATACAAACATTTCTACATATTGATGGAGAATCTTTAGGTACATTGTAGACACCTATTAAATTTATAGAGTCTACAACTGTAAATATATATCATATTATTTAAGGATATACCAAAGACAGAATTACTGAAATAATAAAAAATATATATTTTATCCAATATTTTTATTTTTTTTGTATGTAATGTTTTTTGTTGTAATGTACTTCTAAAAAATATGAAAAAAATATTTTTTAGTAATCTATGGAAAACAAATTATTTCCTAATTTTATTCTAAACCTAGTTATAGAAAAGCCATGATAATTACAATTACATAAAAAAAATGACCATGAACTGATATTATCTATATTCATATGAATGTTATCATTTTTGAAATCTGAAGAATCTCACTTTTGAGAGCTCATTAATTACAACACTTATTTTCCCATGCCACCTACAGTTGAAACTACATTTTAATTTTTATTTTTACAATTGCTTGTTTTGGTGATGGATTATCTGACAAAAACATTCTCTAAAAAAAATATTCTTTTTTTAACTCGACTGGATTTCAAAAAGTCGGCTTGTTCATAGCCTATGGGTCATCATTCGATTGCACGTATTAATAACTAAACTTGGATTATCGAACTTGATAGCTTTCGAGCTCGTTTATCCATAAAATTGGCTCTAGGCCTAAAATTTTTAGCCAAAAAAATAGCTCTAACGTTTCCGATCGATTAAGTTCCGTTGTTTCCGCCCATAATCTGTGCATGAATGAGTCACGTAGAAAAACACAAAACGTAAGAATGAGAGAGAGAGAGAGAGAGAGCGCTCGATTGCTATGTATGTTGAAATATTTGTGTGTGCGTTACACGCGCCTGCGTGTATAAATTATCTCTTACGTTTCTCGTGTTCGGCGCTCTTGATTGTGAGCGACGTTGCCACATCTCTTCATTTCTTAACGCATCTTTCTTCAAATGCAGTTTGTTTATTTTTATTTTGTTGAAACGATCGAATCATTAAAAAGCATTTGTTGAAACCGATCGATTGCGCTGAGTTTGCTTACACTTTCGATACATAACATTAATGAACATTTTTTCGCGTTAACTCGTTTTTAAGCTTGCCCGCTTGTGTGCTTTCGCGCATGTAAATATTGGAGTGAAAATGTACCATGCATGCGTGAATGGCAGAAAGATTATGAATATAGCATGAAAGTATCAGTAAGGGATAAACTAATCGGGCTTGAATAATAGTTATTATTGAAGAAAACGAAAAAAGAACCATAGTTATTTCATTTTTCCTGCAGAATTTAAGAGAATTCATTAATTTTACCAAAAATTGTCTGATGAAAGTACTAATAAAAATAATTTTAGTAAAAATAATAAATGATTCGAAAATTGCCACTTACAATGCCTTCAATTTACCCTCAATCCCAAACAAATAATTGAAGAATTACCTTAAAATTTGATTGGAATAATATCGACTGCATATCGACTGTATTTATAGTTACTATCCGTTATTTCGATTGGCGCATTTCCTATTTGAAATCAAGAGTTTTTATTCATCGAAAACTTGCTGAAAAATTCTTTGCGTTAAAAACGTAAAATAAATCCAATTTTGATTTTTTTTCCTTGAGATTACATTATCATATTCATTTTTCCAAATTTGCAGAATATTACCATGTAAAAAGATTTAGCTATAAAGAGAACCTTCTATTTTGTATGATAAACTCTCTGAAAGTGAGATAAGCTATTCGCCGTAGAATAGGCAATTTTAAAGCTTCATCTCAAACGCATTTAATTAAGGTAAATAACAAGATGAAAAGAAGAATTTTTTATTGGGAATTCGGAATGTTAAATAGTTATTATTCTGGCTCTAATAAACAAAAAAACACATAAGACTTTTTCATTCCTTTTTTCAAGGTTCATTTCTATTCATTCAAAAAGTTTTTTATTTAATTGGACCTTAATCTTTACAGTATTCAAATATTACATTTAACTCTTTTATTTAAAGTTTCAGTATTAAAATCACATAGTGATTCAAAATATAGATACAGATAAAATTTTTACATGGAGCGTTTTTTATAAAATTTAGTGACTCTAAGGTTTGTTTCGATCCTGTTGTAAAATTTAATTGACCTGCGTGATGTTATATTATTAGCTTTACCCAGGCTTTTGAGCTTCCTTGATGATATATGAAACATATAACTCGACTTTAATAATTTAAGTAATTATGATTTTATGGTTCACAAGTGAGGTGGTGTACTAATATTACTCTTTCTGTGTCTGATTCTTCACTGTCAATACTACTTGATTCGACAGCATGGCTATAATCCTTTCGATCGACATGGCTTTTTTTTTATAACCGGTTTATAAAAATTTTTAACTGAAAACAAAATTATAGCATGAAAGTGAATAAAAGTTTAATTTTTCATGATTCTTTTAAATAATCAGTACTTTCCACCGATAACGAAGTATATCAGCTACAATTTATCATACGTTATCTTACAAATGATATTATTGCAAATTATTTCTGCGAGTCAAATTCTTTATATTTTTTCATCAGTTTGTCATCGATTTCTTACTTTTTCAATTCAATATGTAACTTAAGCTCGTAAATGCATAAGTATAGATGAAATTTATTCACGTAGACTAAAATATGTAGTAAATACATTATGATAATTTTCCAAATTTTTGGTCACACCAAAAATTAACAACTGCGCACATGTGTATGCGCAATACGCACTGCGCAATCTGCAATCCGCCAATTTTTCACAAAAAAATGTCATTTTTTTCACTTTGACGTAAAAAATTTCAATTTGTTCTTCGTATAAGTCCTCTTTTGCGTCATACAGGTTGAAAGGTAACTTTTTTTTCCTACAAAATCTATATACTGGCATTGCCTGAAAAACCTTTCTTTGTTTATGAATTTTTTATGAATGCCTTTTTTGGCGGCCACTCCATAAGGCCAAAGTTAAATAGTTAATACATAGAGAATACATATTTCAAAATTTAGTCACGCAAGCGGTATAAACAAATAAACCATTTTATTCAGCGTAACCTAATCTATGTAGTACGATGTGCTTCTGATATTGTAAATTTTTGTGCGAATACCTCATGAGCAACAATCATCAATGTGAAAAATCTGTCATTAAACAAAACAAAATTATTGATCATGTAACAATGAACTAATTGAAATTATGAGAAAGTAAACTTCAATGAAGTAGAAAACAAGATTGCAATTCAACCAAGAAAGAAATAGCTCTAGATTCACAAGAAAGATGTTGAAATAGAATAAGAAAGAGTTAATTGATCTATCACTGATTTGCACATCAATCTAGTAATCATGAAAGAGTAACAAAGTGCTCTTTTTCCAATTTACAGTTACTCTCTTTTAATTACACTTAAGTTCGGATAGAGATAACTCTTATACAACGATTGATATTATATAATGATATTTATCAGTTCTTCATACTAACGAAATAGTTCCATTTGAGTGTATTATTTCAAAACGGTATATTTTTTCTTGTTCAATTACTTGAGCGGATTACAAGCAATTTAAGCTGCTAAAAAATTTTCAAATTTAAATTTAAATTCCATTTTAGAATAATTTAACTTTTTTACTTCATGTTGCGGTTCCTAATCTAATATGAAAAAAATTATTATTACTCATTTAGAAATAGAAAATCGAAATCTGTCATCTGTATGTAAACTCCGTAAAATATTCTAGCTGTTCCTTTCTTAGCTGTTTACAGATATCAAAAATATTCTGTCCAAACCTACTTAATCGTGTCCGATTTTATCGATACGCTTTTCCAAAAAAGTCAAATTTTAATTTTTTTACTGAAAATTAAAAATTTTAACAGCTCAGTTAGCATTATCAAAAAGCGAGAAAGCAATCGTGTCTGTGCCACTTTTTCAAATTTTTAGGTCAGTAGGTCATCACCAACTGATGCGCGTGCATACGAGCATACGACAAACTCTGAATATTTTTACTATTCCTTTTAGTTCGCTCGTGCACACACCCCTATGACGCTACCATACTTTTTTCATATCTAATTTAGTTCATTTGGTGGTGCTAAAATTTAACACAAAATTATTTCAATGCCCTTCGAGTAGCTTTCAACAATGTTCCTAGTTATTAGGATCTATAGATCAATCCACCAATTAGCCCTATGCTGCTACTGTGATTTTATGATGTTTGATTAACTTTGTTCAGTCATATTAAAATTAAAATACAGTCAGGAAAAAGTAATCTAGAAATACAACATTGAAAAAGTTTTAAATTATATTTTGTAATTCGAGAAGTTGTTCAAGCTTTTACTTTTTATTGCTTTTATTAAATTTTTTAATTGTATCAATAAAAATTAATTTATCTAGCCCATTCTTTTTATAGATATAATATGGATGCTGCAAAGTATATCAATAATGAAATAGAAAATTGATCAATAGTCTTCATTGAGGATAAATTATAAAATCTCAGACCCGTTTTCTGAGACTTTTACTCCAATTTTTCCAAAACAGTTTTACAATAATCTTTGTCTCTCAGTTCTTAAGGAAATTGTAAATGCTTTTAAAAAAGTATTCGGGATAAATGGAAACTGGTTCAAAATTTGTCATTTTCAATCCGATTCCGGCATTTTTTAAGATACGATATATTCTCGTTCTTTGCTCTTTGAAAACTTCAATTGAATTTTGATAGAAAATTTAGGTTACAATTATTATAACTAATATTTATGAAAAATGATTCTATCAAATTTCTTACTAGATGGTGACGAAGGTAGAATAATAATGAAAGTATCAAAAAAATTTTCTATGACTTATTTTTGAATTATTTCTTTGTCATTTTAATGGTCCTTTATTTGAATGTTCTTGAAAATACCGTAGATGTTTCGACAAATATTTAGAACAAAACTCCAGAAGCAGCTTTCGAATTTTTATTCCTTTATTGGCTTTTGCATCCCCCTTTACTTTGTCGAGATAAAATAAATAATACCTAAACTTTCTTTTCTTAAAATAAATTATTTCCGTTTATATTATTCTTTCGTGCAGTATACTTTTGGTTGGGATATGCAATTTCCAGTCAAATTGATGCTAAAAAATTTTTTTTCTTATAATAGTACTAAACTCCTTCGAAAAAACTTCAATTCGTGATCAGCAAGCCACCTTAATTATAAATTCTTGGCCAACGCTTTATTGATTAAATATTGATTTTATCCGAGATGCGTAATACTCCAAGAGAGAGCCAAATAGCAATCAAAAATCGAATGTGCACTCTACCTGGGCTCGACACAATTTTATTAATATTCAAAATAATCATTAGTTTATTTTAATAATAAACATATTTTTCGTTTAATAACCGAGCTTTCCTTTGTGTTCTTTTATAAATGAAATGGACATGGAATTTGTCAGAGTCTTTCGAAAGTAATGTGGGATGGGATCTTGGATTTATGGGCCTCGCACGAAAATCAGTTAAAGCCCAGAATTACTCATATATTTGATTGAGTAATTTTCTTATTGAACTTATCATAACTCAGGCGCGCGCAGTATGTTTCGCTGCAGTTGTGCAAATTCTAATTGTTTTCCGCTTCGCTCCGTCAGCGTGTCAATCGCGACTTTTTTTGTAGCGTACAAAGTCCTGTTAATATCTAACTAACCGTCGATGATATATAAAATTAACAAACGATACGGTTGATTCTTTAAAAATTCACAATCGCGTTAATAAGCAAAGCGAAATTATTTCGAGCTTACTAATTACAAGAATAACATTCGAGGAAGTGGGTATGGTTGAAAAAAAAAGTTAAATCGATAATGCTAACGAATAGATCGCTGTGATATTCATGAACCACTATACACTAATGGGCTTTTCGAACTTTGGTGTGTATACTACTATGAAAAAGCGAGTCGATACTCGTCGGTCGGTCGGTCGGTCGTTGCGGATCGCGTGGCGAGCGCGAGTGCATGTGCAGCAGGGTAAGCATTGGCAATGCACTTGGTATTGCCAAAAGACGCTCGTGCTCGTGCTGCTGCGCGCGACTACGTGTACTATAGCCAAGAGAGCCCCCGTGCTGCAGCGGATCTTCGCTGCTGCTGCTGCAGCGCGATTTGTGTATGTATACACACGAACACAATGTAGGTGTGAGTATTCAGAGACTCGTCGACGAAAGCGCGCTGCTGCTGCTGCTGCTGCTGCGCTGCGCATGTCTGGGTCTGACGCGCGCGTGAGATAGCCGTGGCCCACTGACCTATATATAAAGCAAGCAAAGAATATTCACTCGCGGTGTATGAAGACAATTCTATAGTAGCACAATACTATAGTATAGCAGCTCTCGCATGTGTACAGTTCGCAAAACGTGTGCAGTGCGCCTAGTGCAAAGTTGTTGTTTTTTTTATAGTCGTTGTCGTCGTCGTTCCCCCAGTCGATAAAGTCATCCATTTCGGGACGATTCGCGACCGCACACATTTCGTCATATATCGCTAGTCCTGTTGTAATTCTAGTAACCATATGTGTCCTCGCGAAATTCAGCCGATAGTGCCATACACGAGTCAGGATAATATTACTACTCCTCCCCGAATTATAATCGATTCGATACGAGCCTCCACAGATATGTTATTCTCTTTCGTGCGAGAGGCCGCGGTGGAAGGCTCGTCGTCGTCGTCGTCGTTTTCATCGTCGTTTGTTGTCAGGAGAGACGAAGATGTGAGCCTGAGCGCTGAAAATTGCGTGAAGAGGTGAAAAGTTCCATAATGCTTTTACTCGCTCTCATTATCAGAACTGGGTGACGGCCGCGTCTGTCTTATGCCGGTCTCTATTCTTTGTAATGCAAGGTGGTTCAAGATGTATTTACATGAGTATTACAATTATATTCGATTATTGTAGCCACTCACCACACGTGCGAGCTATCTTCATTCATTGCGATGACTCCTATTTAGTTGTGATTAAAGCAGAAACTTGATAAGAATATTTCTTGCTCGTATTGACAAACAATAAAGTTGCAATGATTCTCCTTTTGTATTGCAAGGATAGCGAATCTGGTTTAGGGTAAATGAAACGTAGCGACTGGACTTTTTTAAATCATATCATCTGAAATGAAACAGCGTGTAAAAATGTTCATTTTTACCATTGCTTTGGCAACTCCCACGGAAAATAATCCGAACGTTCTCTATCTATAAATAAGATTTTTCCACAATATTAAATTAAATCTTCCCCAATTCAATTACAGTATACAATCTCGCATTAATTTAATTAAATCTAGATTCACACCGTAATAATGACACAATAGAATTAGAAAAAAAATATTTGATATTTTGGTTCGGTACGTAAATGACCGTATCAGTTCTCGTACTTTGTTAAGATGACCCAATGTCTCATTAATGCGTGGTAAACTGTTTGCACGCATTCCTATGAATCATTAAACTGCGCATGAGTAGTTTTATCGTTTTGAAAATTAGTGTTGAAGTAAAAATGAAACATTGAAAGCTATACGTATTTATATTAAAAAAATCTTCAATCTTAATCTAACAGTTTCATTTGATTTACAGGCCTGGCCCGTGTGACCTGCAAGACCCATTGTGGGTCAACAAAATGAATGCTATTACTGGAAACAACAATAAAAAAAGAAAAAAGTCAGATGCTAAGCCACAATCGCAACTGTAAGTTTAATTTTAACTGATATGCCTTATTATCTATTCATATTAACACGAGAATTAATAAACGAATTGTTATAATCTTAATTTTTATTTAAAAATTTCAATTTCTCGCGTTTCTGACACAGAAAATGGAATTCTCAAATATCAAGTCCTAGAATTATAATTAACTTGATCAGGTTTCAAAAGTTTAACATAATTTTATCGAAATACTTTTTAAAGGTTTTAGAAATGATAAAATGTCTAATAATCGATCGGTAGATTTGATTCCTTTGTCCGAAATTGTGATGTAGATTCTCATTAAGGCCCTTCAACTTTTATTTATTTTTTTAAATTGAATACACATAATAATAAAGCTTGAATTAACTTTAAATTAGAAAACTCTTTACCTATCAATCAATCACTTTTAATTTTAACACAACGCTGATTTGTCGGCTATCACAGAGACCATATGTATTGATTAATTTTCAAACTTGAAAAAGCTACAAATCTCGCAGTGAAACGTTGTTAAATTCAAAAGCGATTGATTGATAAGTCAGGAGTTTTTTAATATAACTCTTGCTATAAATTACTTGCAAACGCTTGATAATGCAAAGCCGAGAAAATTGTTTTATAGTTACTCTAAATACATTGAATTTAAAAAAATTGCAAATAAGTTGTCTAAGGAACCTTACAGAAGGATTTAAAATTTAACAGTAGAATCCGCGCAATGTAATCTAAACAAGTGGCCCTGGCTTTTTCCTATACTTTACCTGTATATTTAAGGTGCTGATAGTTTATTGTAATCAAAATCCATTTACTTTAATTATGTAATTTGATCAAACATTGTTAGAATATCACCGAAAAAACATAAATAAAGTTTAAATTTTAACATGCCAAGAAACGATTTAAGTTCAACGTAATCAAGTCTTCGTAAAGCTGTAGCAAAATAAATAAGGATTTAGTCAAGTTTAGATTTCACAGTCGTCAATCCGACGAATCCTCAAAAATTGTAATAAAATAGAAAACGCTTCTATTGAAAATGATTATCATAAGTCACAAGTAATAAAAATTGCATACTTTAGCGGGCGTAATGCCACTTGAATTAAATATTAGAGAAAAAGAATCCTTTCCGATAGATATTTATTGAACTGAACGATGCCACAGCTATAAATTTAATAAAATATTTTTATTTTTCTGCGCAGTAACAAGTGCCTTAATGAAAAGCGTCGACGGACCCATGAAAACGGATTCATCGACGAACTTGCTGAGCTGATTTCCGTGACGGATATGAGCTCTGGCAAAACTGACAAATGTCAAATTCTGCAAAAAACCGTCGACCAAGTAAGTTTTTTTTACTTAAATCTCTGTCCCTGCACTCACAAGTTAATCGAAAATAATCGATCGAAAGCATACTATAAGAGCCATGCCAAAAAGTGATATGCGGGAGTATCGTGTATTGATTTACGATACAAGTGCCATAAGTAACACTTTTTGCCATAGCAAAAACTTTTATGCTCTGCTATTAGGCGCACTCAAAAATCTCTACTTATGGCAATTGTATCGTGAGTTAGATGATTTTTGTAATCGTCTATTTCATATCGAGTGTTTCATTGTTAACTTGGAGTTTTTTTTTCTTTTTCTTTGTTACTATTAAAATCAAGCAAATGATTGAAGATTGTTTAGAAGCTTGCAAAATTAAATTCAAATAAAATACAAATTTTGTATTGATTTTGACACAATTTTATCTCTGCTTGTAGATTCGACAAATTAATGAACAAGCGAAACTTCATAGTCATGCTGTCCAACAAGGTGAAGTATCCTCGTCTAATCCCAATGTTCTCTCTAACGATCAAGTAGGATCTGTTTTGTTGGAAGTGAGTATTGATCTCATCTCATTTATCATCTCATCATTTTTCATGTAAATCTTCCATTAGTTTAATGATAAATTCACCGTGTTTTAAGAGTAAATTTTAGTTAATATAAAAAGAGTCCTTTGTGGTATGATGGCCTTAAATAGTGTGCTTTGTCTTGAAATTTTCATACTATTCAATCCGCTTTTCATGTTGAATTTCAAGAAATAAAATAAAAATTACATCTCACTTACGAGGCACTTCACATTTCGTGCCCAAAATTGTTCACATTTTCACCGAAATAGTCAAAGCACTGTTAGATGGAACTCGTATGCAAAATACTCATCAAATACTCATAAATCCTCATGAAGCTAATTAAAATATTCTATGTGTTTCTTAAACTTTGTTCCAGGCATTAGATGGTTTCATGTTTGTTGTGAACCCTGAAGGCCGAGTGGAATTCGTCTCAGAAAATATCAGTGATTATATAAATTATACTAGAAAGGATGTGCTTGGAAAAGATATTTATAATATTCTTCACCACGGAGATCACAATAAATTTATGCCGGGTATTTTACCGATGTCAGTAGGTAAGAATCGTGCAATCTATTGAAATTGAAATCTCACTGGCTTCTTCCTCTCATAGTGTATGGTATTAAACTAGTAGTTTCAATACTATAAGAAGTTTGAGGTTACGTCAGAATTGAAAAAAAAAAGATTTTTTCACTTCAAAAAATTAAAACCATGTAGTATACACTTCTATCTCTCAGACTACTATACTTAATTTATTACGAATGGTAGACTTATGAAAAGCATTTCTATCAATCTTCTCTTTGTCTACTAAGAGACATGCTAATTTCTAATTGTATTTCGTTTTGTTACAGCTGGTTGGTCAAATGAGCCTCAAGTGCAAGCGCGTAATCGTACCTTTGAATGTCGTTTTTTGGTGAAACCACCCGACGACAAAGAAGAGACAATGGAAGAGAAGCAACAGCGTGTCTCCAAGTACGAGACAATGCAGATATCGTCAAATTTACTAAATGATACCAGCGGCTTGATGAACGGCACGCTCGGTCTACCTGCAATTGGAGCAAATGGAAGCGTCAATGTTGCAAGCGTCGCCGGTAGGAGCGAGCCAAACAGTGACGTCAGCGAGATTTCGGACATGGGGCCATGTATCATGTGCGTAGCCCGCCGAGTGCCTCTCGATGAAAAGCACATCGGCCAGTTCTCCCTCAAAATTGATACCAATGGAAAAATTCTCAGTATTGACACCAACTGGCTCAAACCCGAAATAATGAAATGTTTGGAAAATAAGGTGAGATAATTGTGGCGAATTTCGTTATCGTTTTAAGATCCATTCTAAACAGTTTGATAATTAGACTTTTAAAATCATCCTTTTCAAATTTTGATTTTCATAGTTCATTTTTTTAAACCGTTTTATTATTCTATTTTAAACATTTTTGCCGTATGTTTAATTTTTTTCAATTTGAATAAATATGTTTCTCTGAAAATTTTGTAATAATCACAAAAAAAGCTTTAAAACATTTTTTCTTTGCAGGATTTCGTCAATAAAAAAATTCAAGATTTGTGCCACCCAAATGATCTCAATAAAATAGTAACTCATTTAAGAGATACTTTACAAATTGGAGAAAGCATCAGTCAAGTGTATCGATTGGTCATAACAAAGGATACATTCCTCAATGTCCAAACGAAATCAAAACTTTTCAAAACGAATTCAACGTGTGGAACGGAAAAAGACTTCATTATGTCCGCAAATTCAATACTTGGGTAAAATAACATGTTTATCATATATCGTTAATTAACTTTTTCGAAAACGGTTTCAAAAGCATTATTTTCAAAGCTACCAAAACAATCATATTAATATCGGAAATTCGAAAAATTCGAATAGTAAATTTAACTAATTGTATGTAATTAGAATCATATTTGAAATAAATATCCTAGCAAAAATGCTCAATGACAGTGCCGTTACACTGAGAAAAAGCTATGTTAATTCCTGGAGAACATTTTTGAACGTATTTCGATAATTGAGATATATCCACCAGCATGAAAATAGTGAATTGTAAAAGTTGAAGTACCAAAAGGCGCTTCGCTAATCTTTCAATAGTGTTATAATTATCAAAAAGTAATACTTGAATCTAAATACTGATTATTCTCTTTCCAATCTGTGATTTCAGAGATAATGATTATGCATCGTTAGAAATAGCCCATGCACAAGCTACCTGCATCAGTACAAAAATTTGCGCAGGTCATTCCAGTGGGTTATCTCATTTAATGACCGGCAGTGGGACAAGCAATGGAAGCATTAGTCCTGTCGGTAACAATAGTGGGATGGCTCTAGGTATTGGCAATAATAACGTTGGAGGACCCCTCATTTCGGTAGCCGGCCAAATGAATGGACAAGTGAGGCCTGGTATGGGGTCTAATGTTAGTGGACGATCCTCCAGTAATTTTCCAAACGAATCCGAATACAATCAGTTTAACTCGGCTGCTAGTATGGATCTTGAATTTGACCTGTTCTCGAATGCAAGTTTAGACATAGAAGAAGCCAACGGTAACTTTTGGAGTTCGGTTGAAACTACGAATAGAACAGATTCGCGTCAAATTCCGAGTGGTTCGCGGCAAAGACCGAGCTCTAGGACGAGTTCTCAGCCTAACACATCGATCATTGCCTCGCCTGCTGTGACTCCGGCTCACTGCAGTCCTATGCGAGCCTTCAGTCCAAATACAGCACATCCTTTCAACAATCCATTTCCCTTTAGTCCATTGCAAGAAACTCAATCTGCCAGTCTTGGACAATCTAGTCCAGTCGATCAGTCTCAGCAACAGCAACTATCGACGCGAAATAATGGTCCTATAGAAAAGTCGACCGAGCAGCCACCTCAACTGCACAAAGTAGAGTCTGGTAGATTGCGTAACTTATTGACCAAAGGTAGTGGTGGTTTGAACGGCGAAACCGAACAATTACCTGATGAAATTATGGAGGACGATAAGCAACCAAATCGTATTCTTAAAATCCTTTTGAATCAGCAAGATGAAGAAGAATATCAGCAGCAACAGCAATCAGACCAATTGGAAGCATGACGGTGAACAAACAAGCACAATCCAAGATTACAGAACAAATGAAATCTAATTCCATGGAGTCTGGCAACAACATGTTGTTGCAATTATTAAATGAGAAAAATGACGACGACGAAGAGGGAGCCAGTGGTTCTGTCAAAAAACGAAATGAATTACTCACACAATTACTTAAGGACAATGACAATGAAAAGTTTATTAAAAGTAAAAATAGCGAAGACAAGCTTTTGAGAAGTTTGGGATTTCGCGGATCGTCGCCTACTAGTTCCGAGTCTGACCATGGAGGACAAATTGCCGGTAATAGCGGCTAGGACATGGTCAGAAACGGCCTGCCGACGGTTCCGAGCACAAAACATCTGGAAAACGTGGCAAGGATGGTACTCAAGTGAGTTCTTCTGCTTCCAACAATCCTAGCAAACTTTGGGAAAAGAATCGTATGCTAGCGTCATTGTTGGCTAAGCAACCCACGCAACCAGCTACGATACCTCCAGTACCTGATTCTGTGCTTTCGGCTACTCCTCAAGATAAATTACCTCGCGTTATTGCTGGACGTAAGCAACAACAACAACAGCAGCAGCAACAACAGCAACAACAACAAGCTCAACAACAAGCTCAACAACAAGCTCAACAACAAGCTCAACACCAACAACAGTCATGGTCGAATAGTCCTGTACAACCTGTTGTTAGTAATGTCTCTGTTGCCAGCTCTACGTCGAATCGAACGTCCATGCAACAACTACAAATGAGACAACAACTTCACCACCCGCCTAATCCATATCTTATGCATCAAGTACGTTTAAATAATATATAATTTAAAAGCTTTGAATGTATGTTGCAAAGCTTAACTATAGGGCATCTAGATACATTTTATCATGTTATTTTATTGAATTTTAAAGATAAGATTTCGGCAACTATAAGAGCACTGGTCACTCAAAACCATAGTAAATTTTACTTTGACAAACATATCTATTTTAAATTAAATGAAAAAAGTATTTTTAATTATTTTTTAACCGCGCAAAACTTATTTTCCAAGAAAAAATGCACTTATTTGCGCTGTCAAATATGACAATTCAAAAAATAATTCTTTCATTTAAAATTATTTTCAGCAACGCAATTCGCAATCAGAACAGATGGAAGCTGATTTCTTGAGTACCCAAGATTACAGGCAACCATCGATTGATTCGTCGGAATTAGAAATGGGGTCTGATGCTGTTGGTCTTTCGCAGATTCTTGATAGTCTTATAGATATTGTACCAGGTACACATCATTTTTATTTATTACGTAGAATTCTTGTAATTTATTATAATCATATGCTTCGTTTTATTTTTTAGAAAATAAAAACGCTCCGAGTTTGCTGGACAAAGCTATAGCGCAGCGTAACGAAAAACTGGCAATAAATGCAATTCAAGAATCATTAATGCGAGTTGAGTCGGACGTCAATGCAACATCTACCAGTATGACCATAACTGGGACGCCGCCTTCCTATTCTACTGCGGTATTTATCTCAAACTATTCAAATTCAAAATACTTATGTATTATAGAAATTAATATGTACGTATTTCTTCAGCTGGCGAATTCCTCAGTGACTCAGAGTCAAAATTATCAACCGCCTCCCATGTATCAACAGCATGCGCAAATGCAGCTTCAGCAACAACAGCAAGCTCGAAATCGATTAGGCACGGCTCAAAGTGGAATTCGGCAAGCTGCAGCCCAGTTTCCTCCACAACAGCAGCAACAACACATGCAAATTCAGCGAAAGTTGTTGCATCACCAACAGCAGCAGCAGCAGCAGCAGCTCAAACAAAGATTGTTACAACAACAGCAGCAGCAACAGTTACTTATTCCTTCAAATGCAACAGCTCCAGACCAAATATCTACAGGCATTCAAAATATTGATAATCTTTTGAATAACACAGTTGCGCCAAATGTGACCTTACAGGTAAGGGTTAAAAATATTACTAATGACTGCAAGAAAATAAAAATGATGAAGTTAATTATTTATTACACGGATCGCATAGTTAAAGTAAATTTTAACAGAGACGTATTATACATACAATGTAAATTTTTGTCGGGAAATATCAAAATCACTCTCTAATGTTTTTATTTATACGATAAAACTTTTTTAAACATAAAATAAATTGATTGTATTCGAAGAATACGTTACTTTTTCAGCGATCGAGTCTGTCAGAATCACAAGTATCTCCGAATTATAGTGGATCCGTCCAAATGCCTCAAGGGCAACAACATCGCCTTCCACAAGCATATTCTACTTTAGCGCAACAGTATGTGCATTTTTTTATTAATTTGAATAATGACAATTGTTGATTTTATTAAAATTCAAACTTTATTTGCCAATTTAATTTTCAGTCCGGTCGTTAACAATACCTTCAACAATGGTCAACAAGTAACGGCTGCTGCGAAATTATCGCCGCATTCGCCGGTGAATACACTGCCTTTCTCGCATCCTCAACCTTTATCGCCAAGGGTTACTCAACAGGTTACTATAAATATTTTTCACTATCATATTGACTATAAAAAATGATGAAAAAATAACGATGTGATCTTTTGTCAATTGCAGTCTGGTTATTCTTCCAATCCACGTATATTCAATCAGATTCGTACGCAACAAATAACGAATCAGCAACCAGGGTTACAACAACAACGATCGATGTCATCTCCGGGAACTCCCGTCTCGGCACGACAATCGCCGTACCCAGCTGAAGCTTTTCCACCGCCTGCATCTCCGACGGCCAGTCAATTTCCTCCTGCCCAAAGTACAAACGTTTCGATAGCATCGCCTCAATATCGATTACAACGTGCAATATCTACGTCAACGACAACTACTCAAGTATCAGGTAATTATTTCGATGTTTCACTTCCCAAATTTTAAATCAAAAACGTCGGATTCAACCTTAGTGAACGATAAAACAACAAGCAACGGAACACTGCAACGAGTTATTCTTCGTGTGTTAACCATATTTTTAATTAAACATAACAAAAATACTATTGATAATCCCGTGATTGAATCAAAGTGGCCTGAAGAAAGGAAAAAGCAGCTTCCGAAACTGTCACTAATGCAGATGACGCAGAGTACTTGAAGATCCTAGACATAATTAATGTTACAGGTGGGGTCGGTTCGCCCTGTCATTACGGTGGAATAAACAAGGAGCAATCTTTAATGTCGCCTAGTCATAGCCTCGCGGGTTGCTCAGCAACACCGTCGCATAATCAGCATAATGCCAACAGTAACCAACACTTTACAAACCATGCACAGCATTCATCTTTAATGTACCACAACTCTGGTGCACCAAATAGTCAGTACTGTTACGAGCGGACGCAAAATACTCTATATCAGGCAGGACCCGAAGATGTACAAGACGTTAGAACGCAACCTTCCAGCAATGCTGCCAGTCACCAACTAGGTGGTAAGTCATGTGACTCATTCATGTCATGTGACCATCATCGTAATGCGCTCAAAGTTCATCTTCGCTTAAACGATTTTCGATAACATTATACAAATTCCTATTCTTGTTCTCTATTTTTCTTTTTAAAAACTAATAAGACTGACCGACGATTGAACTGTTTTGTGATGTAAGGGTTCTTATATTTTCTTCTACGTGATTGTAAATGTTCAGCTTTGATAGTTTATGTTCTTATGCTTACCTGACTTACTACAGAAATTCACTGACACTATAAACTTGAATAAACATTCTTGTTATGTTGGTTCATATATTCTATTAAAATTTTTATTGAAATCTCAAAGGCTCAAAAAAGACTTGAACTTCTTATAGCTTAAAAGTCATAAAATTATCACGAAAAACATTGATTGATTGCATTTTAATTTTTCTATTTTTAAACACATTTTC
Organism: Trichogramma dendrolimi; assembly: GCA_034770305.1. Lineage (NCBI taxonomy): Eukaryota > Metazoa > Arthropoda > Insecta > Hymenoptera > Trichogrammatidae > Trichogramma > Trichogramma dendrolimi. The sequence goes on along the minus strand of JAPMIB010000121.1, from coordinate 262,722 downwards.
CAGGGTTTCCATTAAATTTTTTTAACTACGTAAATGTCTACATTTTGTGGCTATCTAGACAGTCACGTTGTTTTTTCAAATAAATATTGAGGGATAATCTTAAACAAAGTGTTTAAAAATTATTTTTTTAAACTTGGCTTTGTTATTCATTCAATTTTTATCATTTTTAAAATTTTTGAACACTTTAGAGCCTTTTAGTTTACATATTAATTCAAAAGTCGTTATTGCCAAAAAAAAAATGTGGATAAGTTAAGGTCAATAAAATTAACATGTTCATTTATAAATCAGTAGTACATTTCAGGCTATTTTATACGTTAAAATTAAATTGATAGCGTCAATATCTAATTATAAATAGTTCAGTACCAGCTATTTACGACATTAGCCTTTGCAAAATAAGAAATATATTACAGAGATAGGCTTACAGACGAAACAGTTTTTATTATAGTTATAATTCATGTAATGGATGGGTCATGATGCTATTCATCGTCAAGTTTTGTGGAAATAGATGTCATCCTTTTTCATTCATCTAATTCAACTTCATCTAATTACAAAAATATTTTCATTGTGAATAATACAAATCCTATATAATTTAGATTCGCTATGTGTATTTGTATCTCATTACACACATATGAATAACCAATTCTTATGATGGCATAAAATGTGAATACAAATTTGTTTTAAGGTCATGTTCAAATTAGTGTAAGAATGAAAATTTTCAACACGTTTTTCATCTTTTCTGTCTTTTTTCAAAAAAGCTATTGAATGGTTTTATAACGCTATTTTCCACGCACATGCAAACTTTCAAAACAACTTTCTGTACAAATAAGTAAAAACGTGTTGAAAATTATAAGCTTTTATTGCAGTTTCATCATCTTTAAAGCATTCAAAAAATTCTTGAAATTTTCAAATTCAATACAGCACATATGATAAAAGTATTAGCCAACTTATGATACTGCTGATATACGCTACAAAAAATTTAAAAGTAACAATAGAAAAAAATTTTATCAAGAAACAGTTTGTTGATGCGTTTGAACAGATGATGAAACTCAATAATTTCAAATCCTTATTTCGTTCGGCTTAATATCATATGAATTTGATATTTGCATTTAAAATTAAACAATATTTTCTTTTAACGTACTTAAGGAATCAGTTTAGCAACTTGAAGCATACTTCTAACTAAATTTCATTGATTTAAATTACAAGAAAAAAATTTTAAGCTAGTTTATAGATAAAATTACTTTTACCCATTTCTAGTAGTAGTCAAATTTTATTCAAATATCAAAATCAAATCTACGACTTATTTGAGCTTTTTAAACTTATATTCATACATTTGTCCTAACTAAAATATAATATTATGAGTATTGTATAAAAAAGATGCTATCACGAAAAAGTATTTACTTTTATTTCATTAGTTACTTTTATTAAAGAATTTTCAATTTCAGGAACACATTCTGAGTATGTCAGAAAAGAATTAAGGACAGTGGTTGATGCAAGGATGCTTAATAATATGAATCAGCACCAGCAGCAGCACCACCAACAGCAGCAACAGCAAAGGGTACCAAATAATTTTCAAAATAACCTGACTGGTCAGGTGTTACAGGAAGATTTGGATACTCTTGGTCTTTCTTATGACGTAGCAAATTCAGGATTAGGTCAGTACTTAAAATTAAGGTTGATTTTTAATATTGAAACTCAAAATTGTCTAGTCAAGTCCGTTTTAATATCCAAAAGCTATAGGTATAGGAAACAATTGTCAATTCTTCAAAAACATGATAGATTGTTTCACCGTAAAAGATGGAAAAAATTATATTTCAATCTTTTCATAGCAAACTCAGCTATGATTTCTTTCTTTATATTAACTGTAAATTGCCTAATGTAGTGAGTAAGATACAAATTTTAAATATTTTTATACACATCAAGAAAATTTTCAGAAACTTTCGATAAGTTTTTCAAATTTCAAGTCATGGGAAAATTCTAAAAAGTTTCAGCGCATATTCTTTGACCAGTTTTATGAACTTTTTGTTCAGTTAACTAAAAAAAAGGAACCTTTCTGATAATTTTTCGACGAAGTAGTTACAACGCCTACCTTATGTGGCTCAAAAATTTCTTAACTGTTTTCTGACAATTTTACCCACTCACACCCGATGAATAATATGCTGTATATGCAACATTTGGAGCTGTGAAAAAGTATTACGAATTGTCAACAATACTTGATATGAATATCGATTTTGCTTTATTTCTGCTTATAAGATGATTTTATGCAAATCCCGATACTCTGTCAATAAAATTAAAATCGTTGTTTGGAGAAATTATTCACCGGTTTTGTTATTATGGATGTTTTAATCAGGTGATACATTGGGTAGCGATGGCTCTGCCAAAAGTTGGTCCATTAGTAGTACTGGAACAACCCCTGCGTCCTCCAGGGTAAGAACCCACTAAGCGAAATATACTTATGTAATCTTTGAATGCTCTGTCTTCAATTATGCTTGGCTTCAATACCCTATTGTATGCATACTTTTTATTCATACATAAGTCAATGTTGTGGTATTTACTTTGATTTTTTCAAAAACTTCATCTTCAGAGATTTAAAGATGAAAAATAAAATACTATCATTTTGCATGACTAAACTTTAAAATCAAAAAACGTAGTTGCATTGCTCTTTTATCAGAATGTCTTAATAAATATCAAAATCTTTTCAACTTAGAGTGTTTTTATTTTTATTAAATATACATTTCTTAAGATTTTTATTTCTATTTAAGACTGCAAGGTTTGTTAGGAATTTCATCTCAATCTAAAAAATCATTCGAAATGATGACTATTTATACTTGAAAATTGAATTTCATGTTTCATTATTACTTTAATGTTATTGTTTTTTGAATGATTTTACGAGCTATTTTTATGTTATTTTTCCTATTAATTATAAAAGAATAGCAAAAATATTGAATTTTTTAATAATTGTAACCTCATTAAATTTGAATATTTTTTAAATTAAAAACTGCTGTACGAAAGAAGTAATATTTTAATAATACTGGTGATTGTGCAATTAAATAAAATGTTAGAAATGACGATGCTCTTCTGCGTCATAGTTTTATGTGGTTAAGTAATTAATTACTCTCAGAACGTATGTTTATATAAGTAATGCTTTTTCACAGTAAAGTCAATCTGTGCTTTTTTCATCTTTTCTTTGTATTAACAAATTTTCTGCATGAACTCTATAATGAGAACGTTTTTACTGTGCATATAGATTTACAACAAATAAGTGGGTATTTTCATAAATCGTAAATACGATTTTTCCAATATTCAATCTTTTTCCCGATCAGAATAATAACCATGACCTTTTCATAAATATGCAAAAACTTTATGACCTTTTAAATACTCGAAGAAACACCAACACTTATTGAAAAAGTGGCCGAAATGCAAAGTTTTCCGCAGTGTTAATTTAATTAAATTACCGATTTTCGTCAGGTCTCATCAGAGCATAAAATTTACCCGTATAAGAAATTTTTTTTGACTGAAGCAAGATCAAAATGAAATTTTTCAAACGCCCTTTTCAAGATTTCTAAATCATTTTTCGAAAAAAGCTACGGGAATGTCTTTGTTTTTTCTTTTCTAGGCATTCCTGTAGCTTTTCCGATAAATTTAAAGCAGAAAGCTGTTTGAACGCGTTTGAAAAATTTTATTTTTAAGTTTGTGTGATATATTGAACGAATTTAAACCAAAATTAAGGTTACTTTTTTAAATTTTTAGTTAATCCTGGTTATTGAGACATTTAAAAATTGGTTGAACCCTTCAAAAAGTTTAAAAATATGTTTAGACTGGTTTTAAGAATTTTTTTTTTTCATATTTTGTTTACATAAAAGAAAATCTAAAAAAGATAACGAAAAAACTCCATTTTCATTTGAATTTTTTTTCTTTGGTTCAAAAATAACTACGTAAATCCGGAGATAAAAAATTTATTAACGCTTTTTACATTATAAAAAAATGTTCTCTCCGCGGGGTACACTTTTAAAAAAATTTCGCCAAATAATTAAAAAATTTTTTTGTATTTCAAATTGCTATAATACTTATTTGAGCTAAAAAATTTAAAATACTAAAAGATTTCGTTGGATTATAACAGTAAATAAAAATTTATATAAAAATTGAAAAGGTTTGGAAGTCAGGATGAAAGTAAATATCGTTGAATATATTTTCTACGATTTCTATTGAATATTTTTCAAAAGCTACATAATATTTGGAAATCCAAAATGAAATATATTGCCCAATTTTATGTAGAAAACTTAATTTTCTTATTGCTTAGAAGTAGCTACATTAAAAAAATTCATTAGAAATTCCAGAAAACTCATAGAAAATTAAAGGGATAGGGTAATAGATCAAATTAATTTTCGCGAAACATTTGAAAATGATAAAGGTATTTATTATTTTTCATTTTGCAGTACCTCGAAAATTTAAATATACTATACAGTTGATTGCTTAGTATTTTCAGTAAATTTCTTATGACCTTGTCATATTGTCTTTTATTTCGAATCTTCATGTCTAATATTCATGAGTTTGGTTTCTAATTATTAAGAATAATGATACAAATAAAAAAATTGATATTTTTACCGAAAATGTAAAATCAACGTAACTGTTTATTTCTAGATTACTATGGAAGAGGTGGTACAAGGTGATCCAAAGTCATCACTACTCCAGAAACTGTTATCAGAGTGACTGCTAGTTATCCATCTCTATCATAAGAAAACTAGTTTTATAGTTGAATATTAAGAAGAATAATTTATTAAAAGGATTTACGATAATCCCTGTACATGCAAGAAATGTTACAATAAAGTAAAAATGTATTATATACTTACATTTTAAATTTAAAATATAAACAGATTCATAAAATTAATTGCAATGAAAACTATTGTTAGTGACCTTTTCATGGATGCGATAATGCCTTTAAAACTTAGCTATTAGAGACGATAAATTTTCTTTAAAAATATGAATATTAAATGCAGCGATATATTTGTTATAAGTTGAATATATAAAAAACAAAATGGCAAGTTTTTTTTAAATGGTTCTACAGGGTTGAGAAACTTGAAAAAAAAGAGAATGATAAAATAATCAAGTTGTATATAAAATAATATACATGTAAATTATGTATGACTCAAATTTAAAGAGACTTGAGCAAGTTATCCATGATAGTGTCATTGATTCATGAACTTTTAATATATTTTTCATTTCGTATTAATGTATGATAAACTGTATGTACCTATCTTGTATACATGAAAACACTACTGGCTGTTAAACTAGAATAATACATAGATTATATTACCGTATCAGAACAAGAATGGAGCATCATCATGTTCTACTTTATTCAAATACCCCAAATTATAAAATAATTTACATTTGTGATTGTGAGAATCTGCAACCAAATTGTGACAAAGAATACTTGTTGTTGTTATTATGATTTTAATAATACATTAAAATGGCAATTATTTTATTATTATTGACATCATCTTTACATTAATTAATGCGATTGTTACATTAATAATCCTAAAATAATAGAATGATCCTTTCATCAACAAAATTAGTTATTTCACTCGCATAAAATATTGTTCTCACTAAGAATTTAGATGTAACGTTAGATGTGATGCATTCATATTTTCTCTATCTAAGAAGACTAAAGGAGTGATGAGTGATCGTCTCTTGTAGACCTATTCTATATATATTAGTTTTAAAGAGAAAAATATGTGTATGTTTGTATAAGTGTCCGTTAATTACATACTTGGTATTTTAGGGCGTTCGCCTCCATTCTTGTCCAGAAAGTTCACAATGCTAACAAATTAGAAAAAGAGTCGTAGAAAATCAATAGATTTTTTACAAGTATATATGGATGAACTTGATGTTTGGAAAGCTATGAAAAAGTTATTTTTTGTATTAAAAACATTTGGAGGGAGGAAAATAAATAATTTAGTTACGAACGGACAACTAGGTGTGCATATATATTACACAATATAAGCACTCAAACATACATACATACACTTATTACACAGCGCATAATAGATTATATGTTTGCGCTAGATTTGATGTTGAAGTGAGGTTGTATAAAAACTCTATTAATCGAGTCCTGTAAATATTTCTTATATGAGTGCATGCAAAAAATAAATGGGTGTATTATAACAGTGAGTTTATGTACATGTATAATTGCGTCTGTGTACGCATAGCTGCGTTATAATTTCTTTTATTTGAGTAAATGCTCTTATTATTACACATATTCAAAGTTGGAACAGCGTGAAAAATTAAGCAGATTGAAATAGATTTTTTATTTTTTAAAAATTTGAAACTTTGGTTGTAAACCAGATTTTACGAAAAATATCTTCATATCACTGAAAATCCAAGTAATGTTATACAAAATTCAGATTTTGCTTTTGCGTAGTTATATCATTGCATAAGAAATCCACTGATTTATTTGATAAATTAATGATTGTAAGAGTACATACCTAAAATATAAGACAAATTGAGAGGTAATGTTACAGTTGAAATTCGGATGGTTAGATTCAAGTACTCTTGATTCAAAAAGTGTCATCTCTCTGACAGGATCTATCATTTGCACTTGTTTTTCTTGCATTAAAGCTTGTGATTATTCTTTCAAACTTACTCTTTTTCTATGATACACTTTTTTGTTACCTATTAAAATAACATTTTTTTAAAGATTAAAATTTAATTTTAAATTTTTAAAGTTAAAAAATTATAAAATGGATATCACGCGAATGAAAATACTGTTAATGTTAAATTAATGAATATATACATAATTTTATAGAATGTTATCTCAATTAAGATATATAAATATTTTTTGTACTTACCTATTTATTTTCTGGTTATAGGTAAAAAATCATACATTTCATTTTCATTATATCGATTCATTCAATTCATTTCATGGGAAAAAGTAAAATTTTATTACATTTTTAAAAGTTATTGAGACTGATGAATTTCGGGATATTTTTAACAGGTAAAAAATATTTATGGAAGCAAATGTTAAATGTTTCATTTTTTACATTACTCATGAAAATTGCATTGTTAAGTTTCACATAGATACATAATACATTGATTTTCAATTTTTAGATCTCTTAAGAGTTTTAGGCAAATAAAGAGTTCACTACAAATAAATGAAAATTAGCTATTAATTCAATTTTGTTTAATGAAAATCTTTTATTTAATTATCTTAAACAATTTATTGTAAGTTAATGAGTTATAGACTATAATTAAAAATTATAAATAATATGGCTTCTCGATGTGAAATAAGAACTATCTAAATTTTTAAACGATTTCTTCTATTCTAGAATTTTTTATATCCACCCAAAAGTTTTTATGCAATTCATAAACAATATTTTACGATATATAAAAGCAAACAGTGCAATATTTTTTTTCTTGAAGGAAAAAGCTGGAACTTGATAGATTTGAATATTTAATAGTTTGTGACTCCTGTTTGTGAAATGACATCTTTTTGAACGATTTATACTTTAAAGCCTGTTGAAAATGATTTTGTTTTAATTGTAAATAAAACCATAGATATATACGACATGAAGTACCATAATGGTTTCTTCTCCTCGAGCTCTTCAATTGTTTGTTCAACTATTTGATTTTCGTAAAAAATGTTATAGGTATTTATATTTTTGTTGGGAAACGATGAATTTCAATAGTAAAACTTACGTAAACAGATGTAAATTCTTGAGAAATTTTTTTACACTTTAAGTATTTTACTTGTGAGAGCATCTAACAATAAAGTATGCAATATTTGTAACATTGTGAAGCAAAATGACTTCAACTGACGTTGCTATGTACCTGTACGTATGCTACATTGCATACAAACATAAACTTATTCATGTTATGTATAAAAATAAGTGTTACAGTATATAAAAATAAATTGCGTAAAGAATAAGAAAGATTGATACTACTATTTCATAAAACTTATTGATTCCGAGTGTTACGATGCGTGCGATCTCTTTATATGTATTATTGGTATATGATAGGCCATTTGTATAATTTTTTTTTTTGAAGTACTAACTTACTAAGCAGAGAATATTCTTCATTACGCGTAAGAGTTCGAGGAGAAACGAGAGTCTGTTTCAAGTGGCGATATGTGTAACAAGTTGTATTTAAAAATTATAAATATAATTTTTATATTGTTTAATTTATGGAAACCTTTTTCGCTATTAATGATCAACAAAGTGTTAAAAAAATGACTGTATAAAAGCACGTGGACTCGCGTGTTTCAAATTCGATATAACATTTCTTCTTGAGTAAGTTTTTTTATCATGCACGGAAGACGTGCATTGCTCTTTTGTGATCAATCCAAGTCATCGTGTGTGAAATATACGTTGTCTATTACTTCGCACTTGATTAATCTATTTTAATTAAAAAAATATGCTAATAAGAATAATTGAGTGTTTTACTTTTTTTCTACCTTCAAATCAAATTTTAAGCAGAGTGACATCTTACGCGTATCCAATCGTTTGGTCCGCAACGTCGCACAGCATAGAGTATCGAGATGAACTTTTTTTTCATGAACTAAATTGCGTATCTTAATCCTAGCTCTTAGATTTCTCAACTTGGGTAATTTTGTTAATTGCATTTTTATGCTATTTTTCTCTTAATTATTTTTCTTTCATAATTATTTAATCAGCGTTATTATACTTTTTATTATATCGCAAATAATATCATTGAAGAGGATTCTTTAAACGTATGATTTCGGTTCTCAATATAAATTTCTATTCTCTACTAAAAATAATTACCTGAATAATTAAAATTGTCCAGTTTTGTTGGTTTGATTGAATTTATTTTTGCATTTTTTCATTATTATCTTCAAGTCTTGAGTTTTAAAATTTTTTAAATTTTCGAGGACTCAGTCTACTTTTACCACGTCAGCATACATTAATAAAACAATATTGCTACTTTGAAAACGTCGTTTTCGACCTTTAAATAAGAATAAAACGAATACCAGTTAAAATTAATTGTTATATTCTAATTAAAATATTAAAGAACACCAAAGAAAACTTTTTTTTCGCCAAACATCTAAAATGTTCTTATTTAAAAAAATTGTGTATTTTGAAAAAATGGCTCTTAAGTATCGGTATAATCGGTAACTTCGTTTTTTATATGATAGGGTATTGTCCTTACGTTGAGCATTTGCATCAAAATCATAACAGTATGGCATTAATTAGAATTGGCATTATAGCCAAATTGAACTCGAATGGGATAGCAAAACCAAGGCGAGTTTGAGCTGAGAGCACATCGCCGAAGCCGTTCGGAGGACGATGCGAGCTCCTCGATTCGTCAGAGCACTAAGCGAGTTCCCCGACAAAGCTGTTGTGTTATGGGTGTTACTGTCATCACAAGGTACGAGACAGCTTGTTTATGTGTGGATGTGTCATGTGTGTGTGGCATTACAAGTCTCAGTCTCAACTGCCAAAGTCCCAAAATTCATGAATTTTGCCCGTGTCATGTGGCGTCACAATTTATACTGATGGCTTCTCCAACAAAGATATGTTGCAGGGCACATAATTCGATGACGATTTTTTAAAGTTATAACAAACTTTTTATGAATACAAATGATATGAAAAAAATATTAAAATAAGTTAATAAATGTTGACTAAAAATTGAAGAAAAGACTATTAATAGCTGTCCATCTAATGAACTGACAATTTCAATCCACTTGTTTTAAAAAAATTAATTTATGCCTTTAAATTCGATTTTATCGCTACGTTCAAAAAAACATTTGAACATTTAAAATTTTGGAACAGCATTGAGGCAAGCAATTTTTTATTTTAATAATTTTAATTTTCTATCTAATTCAGTAATTAAAAAGATATCGGATCTAGAGTAAAAATACACATTTTCAAGACACGTTTCTACAATTTTTACTTAATATTTATATATTTATGAAATCCTAGTAGCTTTTTAAACAATTATACTGCCAAAATTTCATCCCTATTTACATTTTTTTTTTAAATTAGATTTGTGTAGTTGTTTTGTCAATCGCGCATTACATCCAAAAAAATTTATTGTTCTTGTATACTTTTATTATTTTTTTTATATAAAATGTGTCGAATTTGGACTCCGTTATATGTAACGTAAAGCAATGAAGATTATCGTATGGTTTTGTGCGAATCATGAACGGCGGCTTTACTTCCATAGTCTGCGGAACGGTCGAAGAACCGTACCACAGGCTGCAGATTTCGTGCGATGTAAACTTACCTTCAAGCCGCACATATCAATATTGCGTTCTCCACATCTAAAATCAGTGCGAAAGTGCATCATCATTCGCGCTATACGAACGTTAACGACACCAATATCTTGAGATATACATTATTTGGTATGTTTGTTACTTAAAAGTGTATTTTTTCTTCTTTTTTTTATCTTCCATTCGTTCTTTTAACTGTTGAAAGTGTATCTATTATTCCGACGTAATCATTCATTTATTTAAGGTTAAAGTACAACTGAGTGTTAAAAATTTATATTATACAGTCTTATAGACTTATTCAAAGTTTAACTATGAATAATTATTAAAAATTAAAACTATTTACAATATTTTGAATTATTGCTTAAACTGTTTTAAAACAAGTTGAAATATTTTGATTTAGCTTCCAGTAGAAACAATCAATCAAACAAATGGGTGTCCAAGAAGAAATGGAGGTAGACGTTTCCAATTCTGGAGCATCTTCCAACGAAAATGACAATAGTGAAAAAAAAGATTTAAATCTTCTTGCTATAAATGAAATTCGAGATCATGTCAGACAGATTGAAAAAGCTGTCCAGAACAAAGAGCCAAGATTTATTGTCAGAATTTTACGAGCTTTGCCAAATACGAGGCGTAAACTGAATGCAGCTGTCATGGAAGGTATTGTGAAGCTTTTCTACTCAAAGGCAGGAGTTGAAAAAGAAATCCTTGTTAGAATTTTTGTCAGAAATTCAATGATTGCTCTGGTTACAATTATACAAACTCATCAAATCTTTTGCCAGAAATTGATGCTTACCTTTATCTGTTGATGATTGTTCATTTAATTGACAATGAACGATGTACTCCAGCTGTATTTCTTTCTGATGCTATTTTTGCTCACAAAATTGCTTCGCACAACAGAAGAACTATTGATTTAGTAGCTGCTAAATGTTACTTTTATCATTCAAGAGCTTATGAAATTGATGGTGATAACTACTCAAAAATCCGTAGTTTCTTACATCTCAAACTACGAACAGCTACTCTACGCAATGATTATGAAGGCCAAGCTGTATTGATCAATTGTCTACTGAGGAATTATTTACATTTTAATTTGTACGATCAAGCCGATAAGCTTGTATTAAAATCTACTTTTCCAGAAACTGCTAGTAATAATGAGTGGGCTCGCTTTTTATACTATTTAGGTAGAATAAAGGCAGCCAGATTAGAGTACTCAGCTGCTCACAAACATTTGGTTCAAGCTATAAGGAAAGCTCCTCAAACAACAGCAGTTGGTTTCAGACAGACTGTTCAAAAACTTGCAGTAACCGTTGAATTACTTCTGGGTGATATTCCTGAAAGGCAAATTTTCAGACAAGCAGCTTTGAGGAGAGCTTTAGCACCATACTTCCAGCTTACTCAAGCTGTCAGGCTGGGGAATTTGCAACGTTTTGGGAAAGTACTTGCACAAGGAGGACCACAATTTAGAAAAGATCATACATTTACTTTGATTCTGAGATTAAGACATAATGTAATTAAAACTGCTATTCGATCAATTGGTTTATCTTATTCACGAATTTCTCCAGCAGATATTGCTAAAAAATTAGGATTAGATTCACGAGTTGATGCTGAATTTATTGTTGCCAAAGCAATACGAGATGGTGTGATTGAAGCTACTCTTGATCCTGGAAATGGTTATATGAGGAGTAAAGAAACTTCTGATATATACTGCACTAGAGAACCACTTTTAGCATTTCATCAAAGAATAACATTTTGTTTGGATTTACATAATCAAAGTGTGAAAGCGATGAGATATCCACCAAAATCATATGGTAAGGATCTTGAATCAGCTGAAGAGCGTAGAGAAAGGGAACAGCAAGACTTGGAATTAGCTAAAGAAATGGCAGAAGAAGATGATGATGGATATCCTTAAATTTGTCAATTTTATTAACTGATTTGAAAATTTTCTGTTCTCTTGTTCTCTTCATTCTCATTATTATAAACCTTATATATTTATAAATGCATTGTACTATTGAAAAATGCTTAACTAATTAAATAAATTATAAAAACTAAATTATGAATGATTCTTTATGTAATGACAATTGTTGTTGATATAGATATAAATTGAACTTCTTTCAATAATTTCATTGACTCATAAAGAATAAGATAATTTTGCCCAGTCAGCCTTAATTTGTTATCTAATAATTTTATCAACTTTTTTTTATTAATTTTCAAGGTTCATTTTAAAATAAGAATTACTCAACACTCTTTCTCAGACTATGAATTACTGTGCTTTTGAACATTTTCAATTCATTTCAAAGCAAGTCTAAAGAATTAAGTCAAAAAAACTAGAATCGATTTTACTGTTATAGTTGATTTTGAATTATACTTGAAAAATATTATTATTGATAAAAAAATAAAATAATCCTATGGATCTGAATCTAGTAATGTAATAGAACTTTTGAAAAACATTTAAAAATTTTCAAAATCGAAAAATTAGACAACCAAAAAGTACCGAAAAATTAATCAAATTCAACTTCTTCAAGGACAATTTTACGACTTTTTCGTTTTATACATCTTTTAGACTGAGTTGAAGGTAATGTAATAAAAAAATTTATTTTACTATTGTATTTTTTAAACTGTTTTTATTGAATTTGAACTTTAAAACGTAGAAAGAATTATCCACACTTGCGCGCGATCTTAATTGTATACTATTTATGGTTGTTTTTCTTCTTGTAACAGTATACCTAAAATTATATTTGATAAATTCATGAACTCGCAAGTCCAAAGTCTAATTTAGATGTATCTAGGTGTATTGTACGCCTTATCAATTATCATAGATTAAAATTGTAGTCCGCGGTACACCTAAACGTCAGCCAATCGTAAACGAACATTTAGGTTAAAATACTACGTCAGTACTGACTGTGTCGATTACTGTTGACTAATAGATTTTGTTTATCGTCTGTTCAATTATTATTTACAAATATAACAATTATGGCATCTTTTAGTAGTCGTGCGAATTCGAAGAAGATGAAGTGGACGCTGGATTTGGCACACAAGTACGTTGTGATTGATATTTGTTATAACCTTTAAAGCTTTTTCCAACATTTATTGACAAAAATTAATACTTATTATTTGATTTTTAGAAGTAAACAAGAAAAAAATGTAGAAATAGCATCTCCTCCTGGCTACACTCATGTTGGAGCATTTGTTCATAATACTGATCATTCCAAAGATACAAATCCAAATCATATTATCATTAAGAGATCATGGGATTTGGCATTAGGACCATTGAAGCAAGTTCCCATGAATCTTTTTATTATGTACATGGCAGGAAATTCTATTTCGATTTTCCCTATTATGATGGTGGGCATGTTGATAATAAAGCCAGTTAATGCTCTGTTTACACTTCAACAAAGTAAGTACAATTTTTAAAGATCACACTATAATATTCATAAATGAATACAAAATAATTTTGCAATGTAACTCTGTAGGTTTCAAAGCAATTGAAGGAACAAACACCTTTGGACAAAAGTTTGTTTTCTTTATGGGCCAAGTTGTTAATATATTATTAGCTTTGTATAAATGTCAATCAATGGGTCTTCTGCCAACTCATGCATCAGACTGGTTAGCATTTGTTGAACCTCAATCTAGAGTTGAACATTCTGGAGGAGGCTTTTCTTACACCTAAATGTCATGCAAAATATAATAGACAATTTATGGTTAATTAAGAGTAAAATAATTTCTGTATCTGTATTTAACAAATTTTTATTTCACATATCACCTACTTCAGAAAATTTTAATCTCACTTGATACATATTGTAAAGTTAACAGTTGCATAAAGTTATAATTATTCAAGGAAGTAGTAAATTTACAATCTTATAACTATATTCAAAATTATGCATTTTGTATTATTTCTTTTTGTGCTCATTTGCAAATTCCTTGATCCGCTCAATGATCTTTGATGGTTCATCCACTCGAGGTATCTAGTATGAGTAAACACTTTGATTATAACAGATTTGAAAAAAATTTCAAGAGATATTTACCTCATAGTTTTGACTCGCATATATTCCCAGGTACATTCCAAGACCAAAAGTGAACTAAATTTCATAAATATAAATCATAAAGTAGCAAAGAATTTTATTTATGCAGTAAAAGATGGAACTTACCAAAAATTTAATCATTTTGATAATATAGTTTTATTCAATGATGTAAAAATTCAATTCAGCAAGTTATTGGCACATGATAAAATTAATTATTACAATTATGAAAAAATTACGAATAACGTTATTTTATTGAAAATTAGATAAGAAAGTAGGGAGTATTTATGTACAATTGAACAGGGTAAGAGGTTACTACTTTAGACAGTTCGATATATATATCATATCTATTGTGTCGATAAAGAAGATCGAAATTTATGCGGTATTATATGCGAATTATATATCGCGAAACTTATTATATGCGAAAGAAAATTGGTGCGTTTACGCATCTTTAATAAAATTGAAATTGTTTTGCTTATTTTTGATTTTATTCCAATAGAATTGTCCCTAAAAATTAAAAAAAAAATATGGAAAGACTAAATTGTTTTTGTTAAAAAGTTTGCAAAGATTTACATACTATTTATTAGTGAGCAAAATGGTTATCAGATCTATCTGAAAGAAAAAATAAGCAGATAATATGATTTCGCACGTTTAATTTTATGTACGAAGACATTTTTTTCTTCGAAAGGCGAGATTTACACACGATCGTCGGACTTCCGCACCCGCAACTTCGATGATCGTAATTCGTAAATGACGGATTACTAGTCACGTACTTTCCATGGGAAACCATCGGAAAATTGTATGTGTCACTTTATGCTTCATACTCGAAAATAAATTTGAAAATGTCTTGAATAATGGTAATGATTAAAGAGCACATTTTTTAATATATATTTTATAGATTTTCAATACAAAAATGTATTAATTTACAAAAATAAGAAGTATATGAGTTTAATTTTCCAAAACCGAAAAGTTTTGTGATCTTACAAAACTAAAAAGTTTATATTTTAAATAACGCCTGCATTCTCAGTCGGAGAATTTTTCAATTTATAATTTAATTAAGTGCATGATACTTGAAAAATTTCAAGTCCGTAAATAAATATTTGTTTATTAAGAACATGTCAAAGGTACAAATTTACTCAATTAAATTTTAACTGTAAATAAACTGTTATTATTGAGCCCTCGCTTCATATGAATTCTCATAATATTTATCCGTGGCGCAAGCCCAATATAAGCTTCATTGTATTCAACTTGACAGATACGGAGTGCTCCGTCTTGCGCCGTTTTTGGCTTGCAAATCTATAATTCTTCGCAACGATAACAAGTCAGGATTATAGGCATCTTGATCGTTTCACAGTCCACAGACCATGTTGGATAGGTCGGTAAACGAACGAGGTGTTTTTAAAAATAGCAGAAGACTCTTTGTAACAAGTGGATTTACGATATAAATTCACGATTCTCGTTAATTTGGTTAATTCGATTTTTATTTTGTACATTTTTACCCCAAAAAGTGATCAACTGTTAAATACAACGCGTATATATTTTGAATAAAAATGTTTACTAAAGCTTTTAGAGTCAAATCAAATAACCAACTAAAGGGTACAGAAAGGTAAAAACAAATACTTGCACTAATGATATTTTTGTGTATTGAATTGTTTAACTGAAAATTATTGTTCTTTTAATTAGGAAAAAACTAAGTAACGATCTGAATCAAGCGTACCCTAGTCTCCAGCAAGAAGATATTCAAAAATTACTTCCTAAGAAAGAAATAATTAGTGTTGTCAAAGTAGTAACTCATAGTGAAAAAATTGTTAAAATTTATTACAATGACAAAATTCCCCTTTTCTTTCAAATTGATTCATCTTCAATATTATTTCCAACAATTTTTACTCTGTGGAACTATCCTGATTTACTGTATTCATATGTAACACGAACAGCAGTTGTACGTAATTTGACAAATGGAGCTAATTTAATGTTGCCTGGTGTTGTGATTGATGGACCAATTCAATTGCATTCTTATGGCAAGTTGTCTAAAGGAACTCCAGTATCTATTATCACTGAGGATAATAGGGTAATTTTTTCCCATAATTTATTATTTATTACTACACACTTAGAGTCACAAAAATGATTTTTCTTTTCTAAAACACTTATTTTTATGGATATTTTTACAATTTTAAATTCTATTAATTTTTTATGCTTCTTTTGTACTAACTTTAAATAAAAGAATTACATATTTTATTTCAGGCACCAGTTGCAGTTGGTATTACCTCCCTTTCTAGTGAAGATATGTACATGTCAAATGGTCATGGAAAATGTGTAGATATTATACATGTACTTGATGATTATTTGTGCGATATAGATAAAGCACCGTTGAGGCCGAACCTTGGACCAGCATTTCTTCCACCTACTGAATCTACAGACTTACAGACAGAAGACATCACAACTAATTCTGAAATCAATAACCAGATGGAAATGGTAAATTTAAATGAGCCTAATTTAGATGAGGAAAAAATATTGGATAATACAATTGAAAATAATAAAATGAAGCTGCACCTGCATTTGAAGAAAAAAGTCTGAATTTAGATAATGGCAAAGATGACCCAGTAAAGGAAATGGATCAATTACTTCAGTACTGCTTCATTAAAGCCATTAAAACGACTTTTAAAAAAGGAGATTTACCAATTATTACTTCAACATTTTTCAAAAATCATGTTATTAAAGCTTGCCCCCCTGGAAGTTCAGTCGATGTTAAAAAATCTTCTTATAAAAAACTATCAGTATTTTTGGCGCATTTAAAAAATGAAGGATTAATTGATACATCTTCAATAAAGGGTGTAGAAAGTCTAATATATATCAAAGTATATAATTATTTTATTTTTTCTATAAAAATTTATGATATTAAATACTTTACTATTAGATAAAAAATATTTTTTAGTATGATCATCCTCTGATAAAAAATTTAACTGTAATGGAAGAGCCAGTTATAGAAGAAAATACAACAACCTCACCAGTAATATCAGAATGTTACAAAGTCACTGCTGCCGTAGCTCCTATATTATCTAAATTTAATTACGAGTAAATATCAAAGTCAACTATTATTTTACTTGAGATTTATAATTTATAACTATTTAAATTCTTAATCTAGGAAAGGAGATATTTTGAAAAGACAAGAAATTCGAAAATGTTTTACGGATTATGTAAAAAAGGAGAATTTACAAGATGGAAAGTAAGAAATATTCATACCTCATTTGCTTATCATTTATATACAGCCTAAAGTATTTTTACAATTTTTTCTCCTAGAACGTTAAAGATTAATCCTTTACTTGCTGACGTTTTAAAAACAAAAGAAAGTCAGTTAACAATAACTATGGAGGATGGTATAAATAAATTTATTGGAAAAATGACACACACTCATGAAGTTACTGTAGGGGGCAAAACAATATTTTACAGTGGAAAACTAGAACCCGTTGATATAACAGTTGCAACAAGATCAGGAAACAAAAAAGTAACGTTTATTACCTACAAAAGTAGGTTTATTTTTATTACTATAAGTATATTTAAATTAATAATTATAATCTTTACCTATAATTGTGGATCACAGGTAACATTGATTAATAACTTGGAAGTGTATGGAATTAAATTGGATGAATTCAGTAAGGAATGTCAAGGTATAGGAGCTAGTGCTACTATTATTGATGTACCTGGTAAAAAAACACCAAGTGTACTTGTTCAAGGAAATCAAGTTTTATATGTATATAAACTTCTTACAGGTATAACTTTGAAGTTATATTTTTTATTCAAGTAAAAAATAAAAGAAAACAATCAAATTTTATTTTATTTTTTAGAAAAATATAACATAAATAAAAATCATATCAAAGGTTTGGAATTTGCTCCAAAGAAAAAGAAGTAACAGATTTATCCAATGATGCAAAATTTAAATGAATGTTGAAATTATTTTCAACTGCAATAGTAAAATCCTGTTGAATTATCTGAAAATGAGAATCTCTAGAGTTGGACATGTAAAAATGAAATTGATATTAAAACAATTATAAAACGATTATACTAGTCCTAGAAACTTCGAATTTTATTAACTTGCGTGAATCTTGTATTATGTAGTAGAAATGAGATTTATGTGATGTTGCTTGTACTTGTATGAATTATTTTTAAAATTGACTGGCATTTATGACTCAAATCAGCAATTATAACACGGAGAATTGAATATTTTTTATAGATTAATATTATTTATAAGTTTCTGGGATTAAGTCAAATGTAAATTTTATCTACATTGATTTTGGATTTAGCATAATTTTTTCAAAAATAATGCACTTGTAAATATATACTTTTTTCTGCAATGAAAAGAGTTGTCCAAATTGCACTTTATAACTTCTGTACTACTAAAACATGTTTTAGAGTAAGAGATTATGAAATAAATAATGATTTCAACAGAGAGAAAAAGTTTTTTTTTAATTACTTGAATCATTTAATAGTGAGTATATTATTTGGGTTCCTCATAAAAATTAACTACTATATTGATCAAAAAGTCTTATTTTCCGAATTGATTTGTTGTTCACTTTTAATGTTTTGTTTTGCTCTTCGTATTAAAAAACTTAATTTTGTCGCTTTCTTGCTGCAAAATGTTTCTTATGTTGCTCATTTTGCAACTTCTCTTTTTTTTTACATTTAGTACAGCATAATATTGTATCATGCTCTTTCACATTCGCTATGCTTGAATGTATGCCGATTTTCTGCCGCATCGGTATATTAGGTGTACTTACCAATAAAATAGGAATAATTATAAATTAGCACATTGTAACATAAACGAGTTTTTAAACTTGTAGCTGGTATACAAGTAGCTCTTGATGAATAAATGTTGTATAATAAAAATTTTAGACGCCGAGAGTGTAGGAAAATTCATATAATTTTGCTGCATTGTGATATCGTTATTATGTACCTAAACAAAAAATACTTGAAGGCAATATAATTCGAAACTTAATATATTCGGATTTTTACATGGATCTTGCAAAAAAGTCCACGAAGTCTCGAATTTTTTAGTACGAAGATATTGATTAAGAAATTATTGACATGTATATGATTCATATGAAAAGTAATCCTCAATGAATTGATAAATTAATAATAATTGTAATTTGAGTGACAGGTAGAATATAAGAGTTCTATGAACTTTTTAACATGTTTTTTTATTTTTATTATCGACGATGACGATATTTAATGTATTATTTTATTGAATAATTATATATTTAAATGTATTGAAATGTTCAATTTTTATAATTCTCATAACTACATGGAACATTTCTAAATAATTTTTTATTATATATTACAATTCGACAAAAGTAGTAACTATATTGACTACTTTTTAAAAATCATTTCACTTTTATCATAATTTTTCAAATGATAACCTGATGTTGTTAATTATAATAAACAACTATGTAACTTACACTGGAACGCCTCAACTTCAAAGCATTCCTCCTATAGGAGTTATGAATACAATTTTCTCTTTATCCGTTAGCTCTTATGAAATAATTGCATTGAATTAATATATTCTTATCTTTAATGGCTAATTTTTTATAACAATGATTGAACCTCATCGGTGAAATAAAAACAGTTTTACAAATCATAAAAAATTGTCTTCTTAATACTGCGTCAATTTACTATTTTATTTTATGTCCTCGAATCTATAAAATTTAATCCATATTTTTGATCATTGTAAACCAAAGGCTGAAAAATTATAGCCAAGTCGCGTAAGCTGCATACATGCAACGATTAGCCAAATAATAAATCACACAATTGTAGCCAAATTAAGAATTAGTCCGTTAAAATATCGATTAATCAGCTGGATAGAAGCGAAGAATAGCACGACCTTGAATTTTGGAATGACAGAGCTTCTGAACGACGTCGAGGGCTTGGTCGGCCGGATAGACGGTGTGTGGCGGTGGCTCGATTTTGCCAGATCCAACGAGCTCGACGAGCTCGTTGAGCTGCTCGAGACTGCCCGGCTCGACGGGACGAATGCTCTGATGTCTCTCCTCGGCGCGACGCGAAAATTTCGGCAGCAGTCGATCGGCAACGTCGCGAATCACAAAAACGACGCCTCCTTTTCCGAGGCACTGTAGACTTCGGTGCAGACTGCGCGAGGTCGTGCCGAAATCTATGACCACGTCCACTTGGCCGCCGCAGGCGTCCATCGTGCGCTCGATTAATTGACGCTCGTACAAGTCTTCGTTCCATTGCACCACATTCACTCTGTGAAATAAATAATCCAAATTCAAATACCGATTTTTATTAGAAAGAACTCCCTTTTAAAGTTAGAGTATCATGATACATACTTCTGAAACTCTTGAGCTGCCACTAAACCATCGTCTTTGAGCGAGGCAATCGTTATTCCTACACGTTCTTTCATTTCAGAAAAGAAATAAGCTGCGAGACGCAAAGCCCATAGAGCCAAGCCTCCAGTACCAACGATAAGAATGTTGCAAATACTGTCTTCACCCCGCTCCGACAGTAAATTCTAAAATGAAAGAGATTTAATGAAAATTGATGGTTTTTTGAAAAATATATTTTGAGATATTTTTCAAAGTTGACTCAATGTTCTTGTAATTTACAAAAGCGAACAGTCAAATTAATTTTATAAGTTTGATAAAAAAGAATACATTTTGGAAGGAAATCGTTCACGAGAATCCGATTTTTGCCGATCTGTCCATGAAATACCGATTTTATAGATTTCGGACACGAATCATAACCGGTAACGCATAGGAAATTTAGTTTTTCAACTGTTTGATAGCTCACCTGTACATGTTCGTGGGCGGAAAATACAGTATTCATAGCAAGAAGAGCTCCAGCCGGCAACATGGCCGCGACGCTCAGAGGCATGGTATCGGGAATTTTGATGAGATAGTCGAGCTGAGGAACGACGAGATACTCGACGTATCCCGGCGGTACTCCCTCGTAGGGATAGACGATGACCCTGTCGCCGATGGCGAATCCGCAATCGACGAGCACCTCGTCGCCGAGGGCCTCGACCTGGCCGGCTACCTCGTAGCCGGGGAAGAGCGACGCGTCGCGCACCCCGTGCTGATGGGGCTGGGCCAGTGGAAAGTCGCCCTCGACCGAGACGTCGCTCGTGAGGACGTTGGTCTCGTCGCTGAAGCTCGAGGCGCTCTCGTTGCTGCCGAGACTGGCCGAGCGTCGCGGCAGGTAGCAGGCCCCGGCGCAGACGACGCGGATTCGCGCCCCGCGGCTCGGCACGTCGGGCACGGGCACGTCGCAGCTGAAGACGAATCGTTGCCCGCTGGCCGCCGAGGCCGGGCTCTCTATCGACACTTGCCGGCACAATTTATTCATGTTCTAAGACGCCTGTTCCAGGATTCGGATTGATTCTGCAATAAAGGAGAAAATAAGTTCGATCGTCGAAAGATGTATTTTTGTATTATTCAATTTTAATTGGCTATGAAGGTGGCACCTGAACTTCGACGCTTTTGCGAATAAACACGTCAATAACAACACGAAAATTTGCAAAAGCGTCGAAGTTCAGGTGCCACCTTCATAGCCAATTAAAATTAAATAATATTCAATGGAAGGTGAAAATAGTGTTTATGATGTATTTCTGTTTTTAATGTCGGTACAAGTATTCATTCGGAGTGATTGTGAAAATGTTTAAGCTACACATTTTATGTAATATTTACATTATGGAATTTAAAAAATTAGTAAATAAAAGTTTGGGATTTTCCATTTTCTTCATTCAATTTTTAGATAAAATCGTAAAAATATATTTTCCACCTTTTCATTATTGCTTTGCAAACATCTGAATTATTTTTTATAAAAACAATGTTTGATGTTATAAATCAAAAATCTGTTGAGCAATCAGAAATCGATCTTAAATTCTTCATACTTTGGTCATCGTTTTTCAATATAAATGAACCTATTTTTGGTTTTCTTACGAGCTGAACAGATGTTACCGTATCAAACACAACTATAAACATGTAACTGGGCGTTTGTTTTGAAATCGATCGTAGAAGTTTTCTGAATGCATCGACGAATGAAAGCTCATTTGAAAAATTAGAGCTCAATTTACTTAGGTTGATACAAAAATATTAAACAATTCTGTTTGACATGAATTGGAATTATTTGGATTACTTGCGTAAAAAATTAATTACACTAAAAGTTAATTTCGAACCAAAAAACATCATCACACTGATGTGTCCTGGAAGATTTTTTTTTGAAAAGTAAAACTAAAAAACTTGTATCATAAATAAAAAGCTCAGCAATAAATGAATGGTCATTTTGACATTACTTTATACGAATATAAGCGCAATTGCAAATACTTTTTGAAATCATGTTATACGATTTCGACCTGTTTCTTAAATTACAAAAATTAGACAGAGCTTTTTTCGAGGATATATTTGAAATATATTTTATATTGTTGAATCTAAAGGGTATTAAAAAAAATTCTTTTAATATTATCATGATATATAGATCGGTGAAAAAAAGGAATTATGAATGAAAGTTCGCTACTTTTATATCTGAATCAGTGACTCAGTCTCAAAATATGATATTTTAATGTTCAATCATTACGATAAACATCTTCCTACTATTTTTTTTTTTTTTTTTTCAAGTAAAAAATTGATGTAAACAGATATCTTAAAGAACGATTGTATAAAAGGTTAGAGGAGAGGCCGAATTGAGCACGCTTGAGTCCACTGATGTGCACGTGATTGCACTATTCTGTCGTCTTGACAACGCCATCGATCGACCAACACAAGGTACTTTTCAGTTCGATATATATCTATGTATGTGCACGAGTTATCATATGTAATTTTTATCCCTTGATTAAAATGCAATGTGGAATGGTCACTCATTGTCTTATTGTTTGTATCTAATCAATTTAATTACAGCAAACTTTCATCGCTTTATATCGAATATAGTTCAATACTAAAAATAAACGCAACATATATAGGTTTGCTTATCAGTTGTTGATGTTGATTTGATAATTCGAGTTTTCAATTCTTGATAAACAGCGAAAATTGTTTCAAACATTTAATAAATTCTCAATCAACAAGATAAGATTAAGCTCTCAAAAATTTACGGATTACGTACTTTCTAATCAATAACTTTTTGCTAAATTGTAGCAAGGATAAAGGCATATCAAACGAAACTTAATAATTTAAAGAATTGTTAACTCCCAATCATTTGAGATTAATAGTTTTCAAGTTCAGGTATTGCTTCGTAATTTTACATAGATTGGCATAATTTCTAAAATGTATTACGTAAGTTGAGTTTAATTAATTACACCTATTAAATGAAGTAGAAAATAATTAAAGATTATGACCTTGCCAACCAGACAAGTTTTTCAAAAATCATTATGCGAATTCACGCTTACTTTAAAAAATTTTTTTTATCTTGAAAAGTATTTCAAAACAATGCATCATATATTTTTTTGGATAAAAGCAAAATCTAGATGTTCATTTGCGAAAATTATTAAAATTTGAGAATTCTACGAATCGGAATCCTCATTAATAATACAAATAATCTTTTTTTATGGGCACTTTAATTTTTATGACAGCATAATCGTTGTAACGTAAATAAAAATTAAACAAATTTATTCAATGCATTAAAAAAAGCTCATTTTTGTCTTTAGTTATTATACGGGCTAATTGAGTTTCTAGGTGCTTTGCACGCAGTCTTGAAATTTAATTCAAAAGCAGTCGTTGATGGTAGTTTTGAAAATTAACTCGATAAATGTAATAGTAACTTAACGTACGCTTTTTAGGGTCGTAAGTGGAACATTATAGCAATGTATTCAGTCGTCTTGAGCGTTAACTTCCCATAACGATGTTATTCTAGTCACTATGCTGAGAGGATAAAAACAGGTTGTTGTAACGCAGGCGTTACTTTCAACATTATACCGAATCGAAAGTCTTTCATGAGCAATAACTAATAATTTTAAAGACAGGAAACTTTGAGTCGATATGGGTTATTTAAGAAACGGTTGTGGCACAAGGAAAAAGTTCTAATGAGTTTTTGGCAAATTTTTACGGTTGTTGTTTGGGCAGTGCGCCCACGACTAAATAGTTACAATAATTTGAATAAAAATTTTAAAAAACTGTTGTAAGTAGACCACTACAGCATTCTACTAGGAAACGTAATAAAGCTACCGCAGTGCTGTCAAAACGTTGATTGACAAATTTGACAGAACGACCTATAATGGCACAGCATTTCTTGGTTAAAACATCGTAGTAGCTCTAAACGTCGCGACAACTGGTGAACAAATTTTCCAGAAAAAAATGGAACCAAACTGTACGAAAATATCTTATGCCAATTACAATTTTTTTAATTTAAAAAAATGTTTATAAACGATAATTAAAAATAGGTCCTAGCTAAAAAAGCAGTGTAATGGAAAAATATCGTTTCAAAATACCATTACATTCAAGTTTTATTGAATGCTCGATTAATACTTTACCTTGTGGAAGTCCTTGTTTTATGTATTTTAATGGGATTATGACGATATGCAGTTTAAAAATAATAATAAAAAATAGTTTTAAATTTTTGAACATGTTTATTTATTAAGATGGTTTCGTTTCCAATGTACGAAAAATTCTCATGATTTTTTTTATTTTTATTCTATATTGTCTACCGAAGCTTGATTATAAACTTTTTATAATTTTTTTGAGATCCTCGAATGTTCTTCTTTCTCATTTCGTTTTTTAAAGAACCTATGGTGCTCATTACGTCTTTCTACCATTTCAACAAATTCGAATTATAAACACGCAATAGAATAGATAGAAAAACGTTTTGAATTGTTCGATTTTTGCACCTTTATATTATGATAAATATTTATTAGCATATTATAAATAAATTTCAATTCAAATTATACAATTATTATAGAGTATAAAAACTTTCTGTAATCGGATGGTAGAACAAATAGTTGTAAACGTCGCAGTGCGCAAAAAAATATTTAGAGTATTTTTCGTTCTCATACAATTTTATGCGTAAGATTGTATTTTTATTGGCGATTGAAATGTTTTTCGTGTGATATGTAATGATTAAAAAATGTGAATGTTATGATATGCGTCTGGTTAATGTGTTTTCGTAAAACTCACAGATAACAACTCACCTTCGTCACACACACGTAAGCTAGTCTCAAAAGCTCGTTTTTTTGGCTTCACTTGTGCTTATAATCCAAATTTACTGAAAAACGATGAATGAGTTTACTCAGTTCCAATGAAACAGTAGAAAAAGCACGCGTGAATCCATGTAGAGCCTCTGAGTATTTTTTCTGCAATAATAATAATGGAGGTGTAACATAAAATTTATTGTTAAAGATTGTGCTAAAAATAATTTGCTAACACGTCAATGGATATTTGATTGTTTTTGTCTTCGTACAAAAGGCGATGCTTTGTTTCTGCTACCGACTGTAGCTTTATGCTAGTGACTGTTCATCTGGCACAACTGTACAGTATAGTATGCAATCGCAGCTACGATAATGTTAAATGGAGAAGTGAGGAAACAACTGATTCCAGAGGCGATGTAACGATTTTCAAGTTAATTTGCAGCCGAGAGAGGGCACTGCTTTGGAAGAATCCAAACATATCCGTATAGTTAGGAGAGCTCACGTGAACATGCAAATTAATTCATTTATCTCGATCAAATAATTTTTTAATAATCTTGAATGTTCAATTTTTCTTATTTTGTCGGTCACTTAATGATTTGAAAATCTTGACCCATTATTAGGTTTTTCATTACATTCTCCTTGTTTTAAACATTTACGATAGTAAATTATACTATAATTATACTTAATATAATATATAAAAATGAATAGAATTCAAATTATGTCATTAACCGTAAGTATTTTAGGAGAGAAATAATGATTGTATTTTTAAATCAAGTATTTTCGGTAATATTAAACTTTGTCAGTAATTAAAGGGTCGCAAATTTTCACTAACAAATTTATGGAATTAAATCTTATATTATAATAACAAGTTTGAATTGTATCACTAATTTACAATAAGTAAGAACCGAAAATGTTTTACTCCTCACTATTTTTTGTGATTCACAAAAAAAGCTTTTTGCTGAAAAAAAATTCTACCTCTCAACTATACTAATAAGTATGGCTTAAGTGCATTTTTAGCCCTGCATTTTTCACTGTCATGATGATTTTTTTGCATTAAGTTGTGCGACGAATACAGCTGGCATACTGCTGCTATGTAACATCCTTTTTTTCGCTATCCTGTCTGAGTAAATCATTGATTCAACCTGAACTTATTGCGATTTTATAGCTAAAAAATGGTTTAATAGAAAAATACATAGTAATTTTAAAGAATAATTATATAAATTCCAATTCAACAATTTTCCCAGCTATTTTTCAACTTAACACTTTACACACACACATACAATTTTTTTAACAAACTAGCTCTTTCTATTCTACCTTGTAAAACAATTTTTTATTTACCATCATTTTTGAATTTTAATTGAGATGTATGATTTCATTTCTTAAATGATTTAATTGTAATGACTCTTTTTTGCTTCGTTTACTTTAATAACTTCAAAATTTCGCATGATTTGTGAATATTATTTTTTAAATTAAATTTAAGCTGCATAAAACTGGTGCGAAGAGAACACAGTTGGACTCGTTTTGTTGTTTACATCGTGCCTTGCATGCATGACCTCATGAGGAGGCTGAGCTGCGAAGATTATTGAGCATAAGCTGGAGACACAGTTTTTCAAAATGTAGCGAGTACATAGCTCTATGATTTTCACCAGCATTTTCTCATTTAATTCGTTTTATTCTCACCGAAATTCTCACCGAAAAATTAAATATTGTCAAAGTCACAAGTGAAAAATATGGAATCCAATGATATAATAGGCTGTCAGGTAATTTTTATATTATGAGAGTGAAATTATAAAATACTTGATTTCATTAGGGTTATTTCAGACTGCAACAGGAGCCTATTCGTGTGCCATTTATAGAAAATAATTGTGAAATGGATGGAAGGAAGGACCAACTGAGGATGATGTCAGAAATTATTATCATGAGACTCTTGTACCGGACAACCTTAAACGCTACAGTATTGCAACTTACAAAATTATAAAATTTAACGTATATACGTGTGCGGAAGACTTATTTAAAAATGTTCATCTGTAATAATATCATAAGTTTCTCAAATATTATCTCATTATGTAAAAATAATATTTAAGTAAAATATTAAAAAAAGCAATAAAATTTTGGAGCCAATGAATTGGATTATTAATTGTAAAGCTAATAAAATTTTTAATTCCTGAGTAAATGTCAATTTTATGACGCTTATAGTATCTTTAAAGACTCTGCAAGCTTTGTTAATTAAGTCTATCAGAGTCGCTTCAAATTGTTTACAATATTTATTAGATCCAATTCGATTATATTTAGAGCAGTAAAATTAAAGTTATCCATATTTTCAATCGTGTTCTTATTTGAAGAATTATAAAAACAGTCTATTGCATACTGTTTAAAATAAATCGCTCGATTTCTGGCTGAATTTCAACCTGAATTTTAATCAAATTTAGTTGATATTATAATAGTGACTTACTATATGGGTAGAAAAAAGTATTATTTACTGCACGACCATCGATTTCGCTAAAGTTTCTATTTCGTTTATGTACTCGCCTTCATTGCGATATTTCGAAAATGCCGTACTTACCTATAAAGTCGACAGTCACAAACATCTCTGCCTATGTGACGTAAAGTGACGAGGCATTCTGTGTTGACAGCTGTCAACTACTATAGTAGCTAGCAAAATATTTACTTTACTCTGTTCAATATAATTTAGTGTTACTCGTGATCATTCATGATAAAGCATGTCAATTCAGATTTACGGTTTGACAAATGGCTTTCTGCAGTAAAATTACTCACGTTTTATTGAGAATTTGAAACTTCAAAATCTTAATATTAGATGTTTTTAATATTTCTTTTCATTCCTATAAAATAATTGGCACAGAACTATGGTTGATTCGTCTGTAATCTTATAATGCACACCATGAAATTTTTAAAAATCATTCGAATACTTTATGGAACTATTCAGAAGAACGCTGTGGATTTGTTATTTGCTCTAGTCTTGTTATTACTTGTTGTATTTTGTTTACATCCGGATCGTTTTGCGGTTCATTACAATTACGTAGATAAACAAAGCATAGCATCAGAATTGGAGCCAGCCTATTGGCCTAAAATCAACTCATGTAAATTAAATTCCTTTGGGAGTAAAAAGTCAACATTACTCTACCCAAATGAAAATCCCAAGATAGATGCTCAAGACTGGCACAAAAATATAATGTACAAATTGGTGGTGCATGGAAACCTTCCGATTGTAAACCTCTTTTTAATGTTGCCATCATTTTGCCGTACAGAAACAGACTAAAGCAGCTTTCAATTTTTATTAATTATATCCACCCGTACTTACAGTTGCAAAATCTAGATTATACAATTTTTGTGATTGAACAAAGTAAAAATAAAGAATTCAATAGAGGCAAACTTTTTAATGTAGGATTTACGAAGCCATGAAAATTAGGAATTTTCACTGTTTTATTTTTCAAGATATTGATCTTATTCCTCAGAATCCAGAAAATATCTATACCTGTTCTAGATTACCAAGACACATGAGTTCTAGTGTTAATACATTTAGATACAATCTTCCTTACAGTGGACTTTTTGGTGGAGCCATTTCCATTACTAAGCAACAATTCCAGCAAGTTAATGGATTTTCAAATGTATATTTTGGTTGGGGAGGAGAAGATGATGACTTTTATAGTAGATTACAGAATAAAGGCTATCCGGTAACTATAAATTCTTTGTCAAAATTTTTTTTTTTAATTTATCATACTTCTTTATTGTTCTATTCTTTCTAGATATGTAGATTTTGTCCGGATGTAGCACAGTATTACATGTTAAGCCACAAAAAAGAAACTCCTAATAAAGAGCGATTTACTTATTTAAAATCTGGATCAAAAAGATATGATACTGATGGTTTGAGAAATTTAGAATATAAAGTATTAGATCAAAAATTGGAACCTCTATATTCATGGTTTTTGGTAGATATTTAAATGATTATCTTTTTATAAAAAAACAATTGTTATTAGATATATAGTAATCCAATCAAAAAAAAAAAAGAAAAACCAAAGGTATATGAAACTACTATTGATTCTTGTGATATGGTTTGTATAGAATAAAAAATAAGTTTTAATACTACTTTTGTACTAAATATCATCTTTTGATAATAGATATCACTGTATATATGTATGTGTGTTATTATTTAATGTGTTTCTATTCATTAAGTACTGCATTATTTAGTGTCAATGAAAGTCATGTATAAACATAAAAACATAATTTGAGCTAAAAATTAAAAAATTTTTAAATTAAAAATATTTAAAATTAAAACTTTTTTAAATAAAATCATTATTTGTATTATTCAAGCTGAACTACAAGTGTTGAAGTAATTACAAAATAGAAACGAAGAAAATTTAAAAGTTTAAATACAAATTAAATTGGTATTTAGTATGCTAGAAATAAATGAAATAAAAGTGAAAGAAAATGGGCTAAATTAAAAATATTTGCAACATAATTGTAAAAAAAATTGTAAAAATATTATTTCTTTCATATTTGTAATACAATTCTATTACATAAGTATGAAAGCCAGCAAAAAATAAAATCGAGTAAAAAATTTTTTTTGATATTTTCAATAAAATTTATGACAATTCTTAATATACAATTTATTGAATAATTTAAATTCCTATAGTATAAAGCATTCAAGTTGATTATTATTCTTATATACATTTTGTTGAAAAACAATTTTAAATCCCCATGGAATAGTAAAAATTTCAAGTGTTAGGTATCATTATCTATCTTTGTATACAAATGAAAAGATTGCCTTAAAAAAAGCTTGATCGTAAGTGTTAATCAGAGAGTTCTTGATAGCGTGCAAACATCATCTTCTTTACACAGTCCTTGTAAGTATCACCTGGTAATGCATTGTAAGTAGAAGATTTAGCGCCTAAGCCAGCGGTGGCTACGCGGCGTTCAGCTTCAATTATATTAGTTCTACCTTGATTTGCTTTACCAAGCCCCATACCTTCACTCCAACCCATTTTTTGCAGAAGTTTATTACCTACATTGTCTGATCCAATACCAGCTCTTGTAGGTTCTTCATAAGTTTTAGATACCTCATCATTTCTGGACTTGAGATATTTTTCTTTCAATTTATTTGGTTGTGGTGGCTCAGGCTCTCCATACTTGGCTCTACGTTCTTTGGCACGATCACGGTATTTATTATTTCTCTGCTGGGGGTCATGAGGATCAAGGCCACGAACTTTGTACCAATTTTCAAGATTCTGTTTGTGTAAATCAGAGAGCTGCTGATGCCTGAGAAGAGCTTCTTTGCTAGGAAATTGTCGTTTGCATAGCAAACAAGCGAGTTTACTCCAATCGGTGTGTTGCCGATCTTCCTGACCAACATCTTCGATTTCGTCATCAGTATCACTACCACCGTAAGCGGCGACCAAACCATTTCCCCCGGAAAACTCATCTTCCTCTTGATAAGCTGAAGTAGATGCGCTTGAGGCCATCGCCGAACTACTGTAGTTGGTTTTCTTTTCCAGAATAGCATATCCAGCATCGGCGGCACCAGTGACCATGCTTTGTTCGCCGTAGCTACCGTTGCCAGCACTACCTTCCATCGGCCAGTTATTCTTTGCACTTTCTTTTTTCTGGTTAAGAGTTTTTGCCCAGCGTTCCATGTCTTTGGCTATTTTCTTTGCTACTTTGACTTTATCTTGTTTGCTTTCTTTCTTTTTTGTCTCATCAGTATTATTGATTTCTGATGCACCACCAGATTCACTCGTTGGTGTGGGCCCTTGAACCGGTTTATATGAATATGACTTAACATCCCAATAGAGAAATTGCTGAGTATGACTATTGTAATAGTACTGTGAATTGGGATCATAATAAAGTCCCGTACTAGGATCATAATAGTAGCCAGAACTTTCGTCGTAATGGTAACTGCTGACATCGGGAACCGCTGTTGAATAATAAAGAAATAAAATATACAATATAGAAAAAACATGATTTGATTTATTGAGCAAATAAAAGCATTTTATACTTACAGTAAGCTTTACCATCGCTAGAATGAGGTGGCACGCGACCTGTTGCTAGCGAAGTACTTGTAGGAGCAGTTGGCGGTGATGGGCGAGCACGTATTTCTTCAGCATCGCCTAGCTTGCGCTGAGCGTGTAATTGCTGTATGGCCGATTGGGCCACTGCTGCAGCAGCATTAACTCGGTCGGTTTGATTGTGAGACGGTAAAGTAATAGCACTGCCTTGAACAACCTGTGCCTGATAGTATTGGGTATAATACTGTAAATAATGCGCTTTTTGCGCTGGTGTTTTGGCATACAGACTCGCACTGTATTCAGCCAAATTAGCTACATCATCTAGCGTGTAGCGCTGTGCGCACTCGCTAACTCCCCATTCTTGTCCTTGTGGTTGATTGAGTTTACAATAAGCAACGTCAATCTTGCGGTTATCAATTTCAAGAGGGCCTTGTTTGGTCAAAGCTGAGTAGAGATACATAGCATCAACAACGTTAGCCATTTCCAGGTAGCAAACACCACGTGAAGTATTAGTTAATCCATCACGAGCGATCCGGATACTTCGGATTGTTTGCGAAGACGCTATTGCCTGAATAGCCTGAAGAACGGAGTCTTCTGTAGAAAGTACGTCCAAACCACGAAGCATAACTGTACTGGTAGGATGTGAACTTATCTCATCACAGCCTTCGCCACCCTCTTCGCTTTCGGCTCGTGAGGCTGCACACTTGAAACATGTTTCACGTCGCTTGAAATTATGAGCTCCACACTGTAATAAATGAAGATAATTACTTACATATATGAAAAAATTTTTGTACAAAAATCGTTAAAAGTACTACTAAAATTATTAGAGGTCAATAAAATGAAACAAACCTTCACACAGTGCCAATCTGCAATGTTTTTATTAACTTTATCTCCATCCTTAGGGATACTGTACTGCATCAAGGCTCTATATTGATCTTGCAGCATCAAAACACCCTGAAACACAAGATTTAAGTATTACCCTATTCGATCATTATTAAACTTTACTTTACTCTTCCTAAAGTTTACTTCTGACATTTTTATCATCTGGTTGGCAAAGGCTAATCTTAAGCTTATAGTTTTCAAGTTACAAAAAAGTTTTTTTAAATATTTTCATCAATAAGTCAAAGAATTGCTTTGTTTTTTAATAGAAAATAGTTTGAATTCATTAATTGTAGTTGAATAATAATAAAAAAATACCAATACAAATGTATTCAAATTATTTTGAAAAATTTGATATACATGAACATCAAATTCATATGCTAAAGCAATTTTTAGATCAAAATGAATTGATTCAACTCAACGAAATCTAATAGGTATAATCTGAATTATACATTAGATTACATCAACTGACATTTAGGTGAATAAATATGCATTGTAGTACTCAAAAAAGAAGCAGTTAATACAAAAAATAAGAAAAGATATATGATGGTAATTGATGCAAGAAGTAGCCTTTGAATAAATAGCGGCAGAGCCGGGTCTGTCTTCAGAAGACGGCAGCCCACAGCGGACCGCGTTACCGTGTGCCCTGTCGCGCGCCACGGGGCGTATCGGGCCGGCACAGTGATATAGCTCAATGCTTGATAAAAGACCAGGAGCTTGGATTGAACTTCTTTCTACCTGTTTCATCTCCATCCATTGTGTGGCCTCCTGTGTTGAGCTAAACTCGACGAATGCGAAACCTCGCGAAGCACCTATACAGAGCAAATATACACATATCCACGGTTAATCCAGATTAATGCCTGAATGTCTCGGTGAGGGCAGGCAAACTGTCACAGCACCAATCACTGATTGATAATCAACTTTTCAATGTTCACAGTTTTATATACCCCATTTCTTGATTTTAATTTTTTTTTCTTTTTCCCTTTTTTTCACTTGCATTAGCAAAAAACTACTGTTTTACTAATTCATGACTTTTAAATTTATTTATTAAATTTAGAAAAGTCTTCGACATTCACTATCAACAAGATTTGTTAATTTATTTTGTAATAATTTCAACTAGGAATTTCAATTCTGTCTTATACCTTGATTTGTTTTAAAATCTAAATGGCATAAGTTGACAGAAAGATTTTCTACTCTAGTTGTAACTTACCTGTTGGATTTTCAATTTATAAGCATGCTACAGGTTATAATAAAATTTAGGATATGGATGTATGGAAGTTTAATGTGTCTAATCACACTAACTAAGGGTAACCAAAATTTTTCATTTTTATAAATATCAACTTAACATCTACGTATATATACCTGTATCTTTTTTCCTAATGAGCCTGATATCTCTGGGTACTAAATTACAATTCATTATATCAACTCGAATCTGTAATGATACATTTAAAAAATTAGTTACAAAAATCTTAAATGGTCAGATGCAAGTGAAAAAAATAAAAAATAATTTACTTCAGTTTCGGTGATGTGCTGAGCAAGACCTCTAATCATGATTGTATTATTTGGTACTTGGGACTTATAATGGACTCCTTCCATTGATAAAGAATATCCCCGTGAATTATCATACTCATATTCATGACTGTCATGGCTATCTTCATCTCGATTTCTGTCATCCCTTTTGGATCTCCTGTCTCTGTCTCGTCGTCGTTCCCTATCACGATCCCTGTCTCTATCTCGATCTCTATCCCTATCTTTGTCTTGACCATCACGTTCTTTAGAACGTCTGTGTCTATCTTCACGGTCTCTGTGCCTGTCACGATCTTCTCTGCTTCGGTCTTTTCTTTCACGAGATCTATCTCTATCTCTTTCCCTTCTATAACTCCTAATCAGGACTATGGTTTCTATAATCAGGGCTTCGATAATCTTTTGATTTTTCACTATCATTATCATAGTCCGGTGATTGACTGTTTTTATTTGCTCTGTGATAATCCATATTTGACTGGTCAGTTTGTCCTCTGTCAGGAGCATAACCTGACTCCCATGGATCTAATGTATTATTATACATGTTTTACCAAACTGAAAAAGATCAAGAAAAAATGCATAAACTATCAAATCATTTAGCTCATTAAAACAGTTAAAGTTCAATGTGTGCATATTATAATATATTATAATATTTTATGAGGGACAACAACAATAGATGAAATATTAAATGTATATTTAGATACTATTTATAAAGACTATATGGGTATTGAAGATCACTGATTACTTAATGTTTCTTAAGGAAAATGTTATGGAGACTAGGTCTTAGTAATTTTTATTCTGACTAGACTTTTATTGTAGAATATTATTATCATTAAAATTGATAATTAGTAAATGCATTTATACAGCCTAGTCAGTTTGCAATGTAATAAAGTAGCAATATTTAAAGAGTACCTTATATTCTAAGTTTCGAGAGTAGCAAGTAATTGAACGCTATGCACGTTCGATGCGGATAATCGTCGACAGTTCCTTATCCAATTTTTACAATCTGCTGAACTATGCTTCGAGGCGCAACTACTAAATACACATACTTTCAAAGTTTAATACAACAAAAAGATGCATCATTTACTAGCTGTACTCACTGCTCGAGATCGCACACATATAAATTACATGTATATGGTAATTTACTATGCAGTAACTTAATACGTCTCTCGATTGAGTCACGCGGTACAACAAGGCTCAAGCCAGTTTACCTCCATCCGCGAAAGGGCCACACATAGACTTAAGGCTGTGTGCGTCGTCCGTGAACTGCGACGAAAATTCGCTGGCGCGTTTATGTGTGTGGGTTATAGTTCGTTATCCCGCGGCTGGGTTGAGTCAGTCCTTCGTGTGAGCTCACTGGTGCTGCTGCTACTGAGCGCAGATCAAAAATGGCCGTTAGGCGCGTAGGTTCGATTTCAGTTTAACATTTACCCACGGCCGCGTACGAGCGAACTTTTTTTATATTCCGTCTACATATTTGCACTTTTTTGTCGTTTTATTGAAGAATTGCAAAAGTTCGGTTACGTTTTTACTTATAGTTGATATAGAACAGCTTTTTAGAGCACAATTTTGTAAGTATAGCGAAGCTGTTTTTCCTATTCGGTACCTCAGAACTTTTTTCGTAAACGCGAGTGATAATATTTTTCATCAAAATTGTGATCGTACAGGTGCTTGAAGCTTTCTCAAAGCACAATTTCATCGAAACTCCGTTCGATGCTTATTTATTAATTATGATATAATAATATGAGGTTAATTTTTTCAATCTACTTAACGACTCATATTCGAACACAAATTTCAAGACTATGTGAACATTTTTGAAAAAATCAAACCGAGAATACCGTGCTTGCTGCATGTCCTCATTTTATTCAGAGCCTCTCTATCAACGTGTGCATATTGATTTATATTATTTTATCGTGAATAAAAATCATCGTATATTTGTTACAGAATTCGTGTACCAGTGCAAACGAGATATTATTTTCTCGAAAATTTTTAACCGTTTTACGAAGTGAGAAAGAATTTGAAAAAAGTTCGAATACTTTTGCTATTGCAAGAGCATCATTTTTAAACCTAGTCGCTGACAACGCGATTTTTCCACTGTGCATCGAAACACGAGTGACTTTTTAAGGTAAGCAATTGAAATTTCTTTCCAACTCGATGTTTATTGAAATGATTGATTGATTGGTTGAATTAAAAATATATACGATGTTGTTTAATACGTGCAAATTATACCGAGATACAAATAAGTTGATGATATCTCAGCTTTCACGTATAAACCTCTTAATTTTTTGAAATAATGATCCCTTGTACCTTTATTTGCTCGAATGTGATATGTTTAATACAGCCAATTGATTCATATATAGGAATCAAAATTCCGCAACTGAGCTTTACTCTCCCTTAGACTTGTTTTGAACGAATAAATAACATCAATTTATAAATCAAAGTTTTGAAAAATATCTGAAAAATGTTGTTAAACATATTTTAAAGTTCTCCTAAATATTTTTCGATCAGACCTTGTTGAAACTGAAGTGCTCCGACTTTCGTAAAAAAATTTAATTACTGCGAGCCCGTTGAAATTTTTCAAATTTTGTCAAATTCCATATATTTATTTATTAAATTTTCATTTACTTACCAAAGTAAAAAACCATTCCCTTGCAAGTCCTTGTACGTATTTTGATATACATCCAAAAATGAAATTCTCGCGTGAACGAGTGAAGATGTGAGAAATTAAAAATAACTTATTATTCATCGGGTGCAGGATATGATTTTACAGGGATCATAGCTTGAAACAAAGACAAGCTTTCAATTCCCTCATTGAATGGAACAACGAAATACTAAAAGGAACCCTTCCAATAATTTTGTAACTTATTTTAAAAATTTAAAATGTAAAGCTAATAATTTTATTTTCTTAGAATTATTATTTTTTATTTTTTATACAGTTTAAATGGTACATCATTAAAAGTTGTAACTTTTTAAACTACATCGGGCTTGTTTGTTACGGAAATTATTAGTTAAAATAGGCATTCATAGTTGCTATATTGAAATTCTGGTTGAAAATTAATTCGGAAAGAAGTCGTTTGACTTTCGTAAAATCGAGCAAATCAAGTAGCTCATGTCATCAGCCTCGATGCATACTCATAATGATCATATCGCGTAAGCTGGAAAATAGGCGAGGTTCGCTCCTGGGCCGGCGTTGAATATATATATAGTCTTTTTGGGGGTTGCTCATTGGTGGAGTTTGCGCCCTCAGCTGCAGGCACGGTCCCGATGCACACGGACACACACACAAATAAATCCAATTTTGCAAACACCAGATAGCAGTAGCAGCAGTAACCGGGCGTAATTTCGCAGCATCTTGCGTTTCCGCACATTGCTTTGTTCATCGGCCTATACATACTCTTCAAGCGACTTCTCGAGCTAGTAATTAAAGTGATTTCTTTTTTTATTCTTTCTATACGTAGATATTTTTAAGATTGATCCCCTTTTTTATTATTTAACCCTTGATTCCTCCTAGTGCTTGCATGGATTTAAAATACGAAATATTGTGAAGTCTCAAGTGCACATTTTACTTAAGCATCTATACTTTCAAATTTGATCGAAAATTCTCTTATTTTTTTATTGACCATCTTACGTAAAGTCATTAGGCCTGAACAGTTTTAAAGTCTTTTAATTATTTTATAAAATTGTTATACCTCGGTTTTTAACTGATGAGACGTATTTTAGAGACGCACCCTTTGCGAGGCAACGCATGCGCAACGTCAGATGCATCGTAAAGCGCGCGAATTATCCTAAATTCTGACGAAGAATAAGCTCTGCGAAAATTTCTAAATTGCTCTGCTGAATTGACAAGGTGCGTACAAATTCATATTCATACTGCATATGTATCATTATGTAAATCCTGAAATTATATTGTCTAACTATACAATGATATTTTTCAAAATAAAAAGTACTCTTCGATCGGGCTAGCTAAAATTACCTTTGCATCCACGTATTATTTATATTTGTAGCCATCGATGTTAGCAAATCGGTTGGAAGATTAATTTTTCTTCTAAATTTCACTATGCTTTATAGTAGAGTAACTTTTTTAGCTGTTTTAGCGAGCTCGAGACCACCTCTTGTAAGTTGGTTGAAATCAATTATGGTGAGACTGGGTTCGGTCTTGGTGCTTGGAGGCACGATAATTTCATTTTTCTGATTCTTAAAAAGGTTATTGGAGAATAAAAAATGTTTCTTCGAAACATAGTTTTGTTTTTGTTGTTGCAATATATTAAAAGAATTAGTTATTGGCCGAGAACCGCTCAGTAGTAATTCAGTGTCCTTATTCTGATTTTCAGCTTCAAAGTACCTGTAAAATTTTTTTTTAATTTAACTTATAGATACCCTATTTAAATATGCTTGAGCAATTTCTCGTGGGAAATCATATGACTCAACGTATGAGCTTCTTTGTGAGATTCACGTTTGCTCAGTATTAAAAATTACTCGCTCAGTATAAAAAGACGTTTTAAAAACAAAGGTTTTTCTGGTTTAGCATTCTCAGATTGATTTTATCTTTTTTCTTGATTTTTTCAATAAAATTTGTGTAATTAGGTAGATTTGCTTTAATACTATCATGGATTGAGGCTAAAAATAGAGGGCTCCGATAAAAACACAAGATCTATGCCCTTGCAATGAAAATTTTATCAGTTTACTTTAGAATTAGCGGATTGTAAAAAATTCCTTCATATAATTTCTCGAGGCTCTCAAGTATTTTATGAATTTCGGTATGCCACGAATTCGCCATTTTGAACTTTGAAAATTGAACCGCAAATTTTTGATGAATGACTACAAAAACCCCTGTATACAGATCGGTTAACAGATTTTGTACGTTGATAGTTCCAGTTTAGCCGTGATTCTGAGTATATTGCAAAAAATGGCATGAGTACAGAATATATGAAGTTTTGTTTGTGCAAAATTACCATTTATGAATACCGAAAATTATATTTCTCGATTTTAAAACTAACCTGTGAAAGAAATGTTCACCCCCGCCTGCTCCCC
Organism: Trichogramma dendrolimi; assembly: GCA_034770305.1. Taxonomy (NCBI): domain Eukaryota; kingdom Metazoa; phylum Arthropoda; class Insecta; order Hymenoptera; family Trichogrammatidae; genus Trichogramma; species Trichogramma dendrolimi. Next base: position 223,920 of record JAPMIB010000121.1, on the reverse strand, counting down.
AAATGACTAAATTTAAATGATCGGCAAGTACGTCATTACTTATTTTATTTTTAATTCATTTTTTCGAAGCTATCTAAAAAAATGACGGATTAAATAATTGACTCCTAATTTTAAGCTAAACCTCAAATAAAGAAAATTGTACAGCAAAAAAGGAAGATCAACAGATTAAAAAAAAACAATAACTTACTCGTGAATAGTAGCGAAATGCAAAGGGGCAGGTGTCCTGGCGGTTCTAGGACGTGGTTCGCGTTGAACTCGTTGTTTTTGACGCGATTGGCGACTCCGTTTATGTTTTGGTTGATCAGGCAACCCTGTAGGTATTAAACCCGTAACTCTGTAATACTCGAAAAAAGCTCTTGCCAAATTTCTGCCTACCCTATAATCTTCAAAAATGAGTTAAGGCTTATCTATGCCATAATATTGCTTGGACTATTCGAAGTAGTTCATAATTTAAAGGATACAGCTTTCTTCAGTGTATGGCAATATAGTTCCTGTATTTTTGTGCTTATAGCCGTGCATCGAAACATGTAAAGTATAACAATTTACATGTTCACTAAGAATTGAGCAAAGATATCTTCTTGCAGTACCTTCTTTATTAGAGTCTGCATTATACATTGTGTTATCAGAATCATAATCTTCAGCCATTTGTGATAACAATTTAGGCAGTACTATATGCCGCTCGTATCTGCAGGTATCATTTTCGTTGTTGCGTAAGTAATATTTTTGAATTCAGCCGATGAGTGTCAAATTTTAAGGATTATGATACATTACATACCTATAAACATCTTCATAAGTATTTCCGTAAACAAAAATTCCAGTTGCATTAGTATGTGCGTGTAAGTCAAGTACACAATCAAGTGGAAATGCTACATCTTTATCCAGAGTTTCCAACAAATTTTTTGTTGCTACAAGAGTTGGATGTATCCATGGTGATATTCTACTCCATGAACGATTCAAATCCATTCCCAAACAATTGGATCTGAAAAATCATGTCTTTATAAATTTTAGTAAATCATTTAGATATAGCATTAATTATAATAATTTTATCAATAATTCGTAAAAAATCCTGATAGTCGGTTTATTTGAATAAGTACTATAGTACTTTACGATACTAGTGGTATAAGTAACACTTTTTGGCACGGCGTAGTTGGGCCGAATAATAGCTGGGCCGAAAAGTGTCCCCATGGCACGAGTATCGTACAACATTTTATAGCACTGTGCTAAGTTCACATTTATGCCCCCTTTTCCGATTCATAAGTCGCACTTTCTGGTACCGCAAAGTGAGGTTAGCACACGAGCGTATGCGAGTGCGATGCGAACGTAGCGGTGCCATAATGTGCGACTTATGCCACCGAAAAGCGTGCCATAAATGTGAACTTATGCCACACAGTGCTATAAATTATTAATCGGTAGTGAATCGTGCTCTTATAAACTGAATCATGAAAACTCCCATTTTGAGGGAATGTCGAAACAAAGGTCAAAATCGATCTTCCCACTTTCTGAATCTTCTACTGAATATTATTTAAATACTATAAATTGCTACATTTTATGGGAAAATGAAATTAAAAATTATATTATTATGACACTTATATGTTTAAATTTTACTTTACCTATAATTTCCAACATATACTCCATCTGGATTGATCATGGGAACGATTTTAAACATGAAATAATCTCGTAGAATTTTGGCAATAGGATGAGCACTGACGACAAAATCAACAAAACCTTGACATACAAAAGATGAAGGTGATTCTCCAGGATGAATCCGTGCTATTAGAACAATACATCGCCGCATTTTTTGTTCAGGTTCGAGTGACTGATAGTTTTGCTCAGAAGTAAGACTGATGAGCTCAACATCACGTTTTTGAATAGATGAAGCTATAGTTTCTCTTTTTACAACTGGAAATCTGTTAGAAAACAAGGTGTCTTAATTATTAAAGTTGAAAATGATTTGGCGAGACTAATAATGAATGAAGAATTCATATTTATTAGCAAATTTGAATTAAATATAATACATTTAAAAATAATTCAAAGTTACATTCACCGTATCCGTGTATAGTTGGTGTTAAAGAGTAAAGACTTCTTTCGAAAAATAATAGTGAATTCTATTTCATGTGAAATTGTGTAGTCAAGCTTAAAGAATGGCATGCTGGATGAAATTTTAGATTTCAGTACATGGTTGTACTAGGGTGTACTTAGGTGTACTAATATTACAGTGACTGCTTTGAAATTGATAAAGTAAAAAAGTCCCGGGAAGATGACAACGAAAGTACTGACTCCAATTTGCAATTGATATTGGGTTTGCGGGATTTGGAGATTATTAACCGATCGCTTTTGGACTTACGTTCGAGTACAAAGTATGGAGTTTTGGAAGTCATGAAAAAGGACCAATCATCTATTTTTGGATAAGAAATGAATGGTTGAGGTAGATCAAGATATCATCATATGTCTGATAGAAGGCATCCACCGAAGTAATGTATAAAAATGGTTTTGTTGGGAGTTGGTAGGGTTTTAGACTGCAAATTTTTTTAGGACTTCTCCACCAAAAATAATTCATGTAGTAACTTATAAAAATTATCATAAAATCCTATTAATAACAGGTATAAGAGTATTACGTAAAAAATTTTTAATTCATTTACTCCAAAAACTACTTCTAAAGAATTTGGATACTAATGATAGCTAAGAGTTTAGAAATTAAAGTAATTTATGATAGTTATTTATTCTCACTTAGATATTAAATTGTTGAGATAACCGAGATGCCGACTATAAGAATATGGATAGGTGAGCGCAAATTGATAAAATTCGTCTTCTCGATCAAATGCAAATGCAAAACTTAGAATATAATGATCTTGATGTTCCGTAGATTTGTAGTAAAAGACCTGTTTGAGAGGAAGACGTTGCCATCGATGACGATTGCTGCTCCGTACCAGCGGAGTCATGCCTTGGCGAAAGAGATTTTTACTTTTAGAAATATTGACGATGTTGAAGATAACTCGTTGATCTTGGCGTACATTGTCTACGGTAAAATTGAACCAGAGTCGCAATCGTGGACTGCAGGTATCGGGTCTTATAAAAAGATCGTATTCAAATTCAGAGACGAGATCGACCCGCCCCAAATTACCCGTCTCGAATGATGCATCGAAGCACAAGTGGCCCTTTTTGGCCTTGCCACTGTGTCCGGGTGGTCGAATCACTAGTTTATTTACATTGCCAAGACCTCCCTCTGCATCACTGTCTTCGCTTTCTGAAATTAAAATAATTACAATTCAATACGTATTTATAATTTTAAAATTTTGAGTAATAATTCATATTCCATGAAAATTTTCGAGAATCGTTTCATTATTTGACTGTATAATTACAAAAATGTTTAGTAACAAAGCTAACCAGCGCGTTGATAAAGGCTCGTGTTCGAGAACCCCTCGCTCGGGTTGAAAAGACATGAAAACAATCTAGAAAACATACGTAGTCGTCTACAGAAAAGCTTGTAAGCGACTACACCTTGCATCTTACCTGCTGACACGCGCTTTAGAGTAAGAACCAATTAACGATTGCTCTTGCGTGATCTCATTCAATCCTTCTCCTCGCGTGGCTTAGCACGCATCTAGGCATCTATCTAAGCATCAAAGTCTATCTAAACTCTAATTTATTGCCTGTCAAAATTGATAAGTTGCTAGTAGGGCTTAACGATTTATGGAAAAGTTGGGCCTTTCGTTATTTTACCCGAAAAATGGGAAAAAGTAACAAAATTTCAATTGTTAAATAAACCAGTTATTTTTAATTAAATAGAGATTTATTTCTCATTACGTAAGAATATTTTTGAAATTCTTTCTATAAATGAGCTCATGATAATTTTAATTCCAACTGGTACAAAAATTGTCAAGGCTTAATTAAGTTATAAGTCTCTCAATACTAAACATGAACATATTTAATAAGATACGTAAGTAAAACCTCATGCAAAGATTTCAAAAAATTCAAAAACTTTTTGAATTTAAAAAAAAAAACTTGAAAATATATATTGTTTAAATGTATCGAGTACATTTAGAGAAAATTGTGAGAAAATTGACACGTATAAAAGAGTTTTTTACACTCCTATATGAAAGTTGCGTGTCTGTCTTAGATATTTCAACCTAGCGTGGATGAAAATGAGTTGATTTTTTAGAATAATCGCCTTATCGCGAGACTATTGCAGAATTAAACTCATGCAGATTTTGATAGACATGCAAAAAATAGAGGTGATCATATGTACACCAAGAATATAAACATTGCTCGCGATCTTTCGTGACGCAAGAGCGACATCGATATAGTTATGGTTTATAGAATTTTAACCCTTACAGTACGTACCTGATTCGGTTTCTTGCATTTGTTAAGATGAACGAAATATTTATCACAAACAATCACAAACGTAATTTTATTCGGCAACAAACGACATTTTGTAAGATTGCTTTTGCATTACTAGTCACCTTGACAATGTTTAATCGATATTTCCATGTGATAGTCCCAAAGAAAATATAAATGAGCATGCGCTATTTACTATCACTCAATCACTAACAAATTATTCGAGTTTTTTATTATATATACTACAATTTATATAAAATAATTTTTGTATATTTATTTTGTACCTAAAACAATTTTTATTTGTTCTAATTCTAGATAAATCATCCCTTGCACCCATAAATTAAGTAATAATTCTTTTTTTTAGCTTTAAAATAATGCCAATTATTTAAAAGTTATAAAATTTCTTGTAAATTTTATGAAATTTTTATATGACTTCTCGACCTTTCTAAGACAATTCAAAAACTTCAATCAAAAACATTTCAAATTATTTCTCTTCTATAAGAAACTTATATTTTTTCTAATAACATTGCTTTAATATTTTCCGAGGACTTCTGAAGTTTTTTTCGACTTGGATATTTTTGAAAATTCTTCTTTTTCGTCATAAATTTTGTTACGTGTTGTATTTCGTGATTCGTTTACGTTCCCAAAGGAAACTGATTCGAAGCACGTACTGAACAAATAATTTGGACTGAATGATACCACAGGGTCCCTATCCCTTGTATTTTTACAATATATTTTTTATGTATACCAAAGAAAATGGGTCTATTAGCTATACTGTAATAAACAATGAACCATAAATGTAATAAACAATTTAGTACATATATCATTATCTTTCACCATAGTGCGCGGAATCTCGCAGCGCATTTTAAAATTTTTCCGCACGCTGCACCAGGCGGAAAGTATCACAATCCAATCCGAGCACAATATACTTTTCACAAAGCTCAGCATGCGATAAAATCAAATTCCCAAACTTGTGATTAAAAATACAATACTTCACTCGTGTACCCAACACATATTAAAATCTCCCACTTCACGAACGAACAACATTACGTTCTATCACATTTAATATTTTTGATCGCAGGATTTGGGTTAAGAGTTTCAAAAATTCAATTATTCATTGACTTCCAGCAACATAAATATGCGTATATTAGTAAATTTTATGCATGAGGCCAATAATAATTCTTATCTCAACTTCAACGTTTCTATAAAATAGAACCAATCGCTGGAGTAAGCGGCCAAAAGTATCGTTAGTCTAGTTTACAGATTAACTTTTCCATGAATACAAAGGGCGTGTCACGAAGTATACACCTGTTAAAAAACCTTAGATTAAATACAGATTTAATGTAAAGACAGACATTAAAATAAAAGTAACTGATACTGAATTTTTAAGTTCTTTACAAGTTATAAATAATTTATAGAGCAACCTTCAAATACATTTTTTTCAAAGCCAAAATAAACAAATGAGATTTAATTTATTGAAGTTTAAATATGTTAATTGAAAATTGATGTTTTAATACTCTTTTTACTAATTTTTTGCATTAATTGATCAAAAAGTGTATCAAAATTCGATCATAACTAAAGTTAGCCTTCACCACTAGATGGCGAGTTCCCATATTTGTGATACGGCAAGAGACGAAGTCAAAATAATTTTATAAGTAAAGCACGATTTCTATTTGGTAAATGTTTTTCTCAGGGTATCCACTGGTATTTGGCTAGATTTTTTATAATAATTCAAGTTCATGCGTTTACATTAAATTGAATTCTCCGCCGTGAAAGAAAAACTTCCTTTATTTTTACATTAGTTTTAATGTAAATACTTTTTTAATGTAAATAACAGTGTAATCTAGTTCAGAATTTATTTTCGACCAAGATTTTGAGAGTTTTTTATGTTAATTTTGTAATATATGTCATCCTAATAATATTAAGTTTTGGGAGATTCAACTCCGAGATTATAAAGAGGTTGAAAAGGTTTAGGAAATTTTCATCTTTCAAGATCTTTCAAGACCTATGTCATTACAAATTATATTAAAAGCGTAAGTTTGGCACAAAAAATAAATCAATATAAAAATGATTATACACGACCAAATGCAACCATTCGCAATTATTAGATTAGAGGAAGAATTATTAACTTAGAAACAATTGATTTTGTAATAACATTATAAAAAATATTTCACTGATATTCGAAATTCTTTTTAAAAATAATATTATGTGCAACTAACTACTAAAAATTAACAATTAAAATAGGGTTCTTAGATACAATCCATGTAGAAAAATATCTTAGGAACAAGATATAAAATAAATAAGATCATTCAAATAGTGTACGAAGCTCTTTTTAGGAAGCTCAATTTTTGCTTGATGTACAAGAAGTTATCATTATTCGGCTTGCAATATAACATCGTTAATTTGATTGCCTAGCACTATTTTACCTATTTTTAATGATTAAAAAAAACTCAATCCGATCATTTAAGATGTCTCTTTAGGGGTTCTGGCGGCAGTAGACAAGAAAACAAAATATACGGAAAAAGTATTATGCGATATGCCTAGGAAGAATCGATAACCAGGGTCCCTGCACCGACCGAGCAGAGCGGAGGCAGCGAGCGGCAGGCGAAACTACTGCGAGCCTCCGCCTTTCCCCACCCTTGCTCGTGTGCAGGGGTGGATACGCGCGCGCGTAACTATACTAGTGCTGCCGACTTCGATTGAAAAGTCAGCAGACTGATACTCTAACTTGGCCGGGCTTGCCGGAAAGCTACTACCCTCGCTACATTTAGCAAGGCAGCTATCAGTTTAGTTGACGCACCATATCAAACCATAACGCTCTGTTCAGATTAATTCGCAGCTGCAACCTTATTCGATCCGCGGCTTCTTTTTAATGACTTATCTTAGGTTCATTCGGTGTTTGTGAATCATTTAGTTTTGCTGTTTCTTTAAAACGCTTAGATTATATACAACTTGTGGATTTGTTGACCACTAAAACAGGACCATGTCATTCTGAAAAAAAGGTCCTTATGTTTAAGAAAACAACAGGCGATCAGAATCCTGCGAAATCAAGCTCCATCTAACTAGACTGGTAATAGCATCGTAGTTCATCCACCAGGGCGTGGTCGTCAAAGCTCACAACAATGTTTTGATACCTTATTCAATTCAGAATTCAGTTTTATTAAATGGACATTAATTATCTCCGTTACACCATCGACATTTAAAACCAAGCAACGATCTCAGCACCGTGTAATCTAATATTTATTAGGAACTGTATAGATAAGCTCTTAATGTTGTCGCTGTCTTATGATTTTTGAAGAAAATCGTATTCATACCCGCATCGATCTTAGTAGAACTTGTAAAATTATTTTAAACGACTGTGTGAATCGATGTGATTAAAAATCAAAATTCAATAATAAAATTAATCTACAGGAACTGTTGAATTGTATTAAAGTTAGATACAAAAGACTACTACATTTTTACGACTTGACAAGAGAGCAAATCGAAGGCGTTTTACTCAGTGGTTATCAAATTTTCATCTCGAAGCAAGTGGTATGTTTTCTTCTTTTTTATTTATTTTAATGAATTATTTTATTTAGTAAAATACTATCATCGCTATCAATGCATTATTTTTATCTTTTATCTTAAATTATACTTAGATTACGGTTAATAATGAAAAAATTTTGGTAAAATTAAAAAAATGTATAAAACAGTATATTTATCATGATGAAAATTTGTTTAAACTCCTGAACATTTCTGCACTATTTACGAATCGCGAATAAAATGAATATACCCTGTTGATTTTAATATTTTCGTTTAATAAATGAACAAAATTACCGTAGAATTTAACTTTTTTTCAAAAAATCTTCGTAAGAAAACAAACTCTTTTAATGAAAATTCAGTAAAGCTGTTATAACTATTATTGAAAAATGTATGCTTAGAATATTATAAATTATAAAGCAATAAAAAATGTATGTAAAAAGCTTCTCAATAATGAATAAAGCTTAGATAAGAAATGTTCAAATTACAAACAACTCATTCAAAATGAGGCGCAGATTAAATCTATTGAAAATTATTAAAAATGCAAATAAAAAATACAATGATGGTCAGAAGAAAAAATGTAGAGAATGCAAGAGAGATCGTTAAACATCGAGGGCCATGACAGGGGTAACAACATTTCAGTAGTATGCAGGATAGGTTCACAGGGTAGTGCAAGTGGGGAGGGTGTAGCGATCGTGTATTGATCGCACGACTATGGGTCCATGTGTCAGCTAACTCTCTCTCTCTCTCTCTCTCTCTCTTTCTCTCACTTATGAGTTCTAACGCTCTGCGCGTGTTTCAAACATCTCCCAACTTTTACACTGGATAGCGGGGTCTTGAGTATTCGAACTTTTTTGCACAAGATTTTGATACGTATTAGTTGAAACATCAGCTTTTTCAAACGTATTTTTTTCTTGAGGAAATGTTTACGCCCTTTTTAAGGGAAAAACAAAGACGATGCTAATTTAGTATTTCATAAGTAACGAATTAAAAATAAAAATCTCACAAAAACCGTAGAGCAGGATTATTATTTTAAAGGGAAAATTGAGCCACTGTGTGTATAGTTTGTTAATGTAAAATAATTGGTACCTTTAAAAAAAGTAATTATTTCGCAATTTCATTCATTTACCTTATAAATAATTCTTTTGTCTCGTTTTGAAAAAATTATTATGATTCAATTGTATCAGAAGCTTTATTGTTAATTAAATTCAAGAGCGTGTGCGTATTCTGTTCACTATTAAATCAGACGAATGCGTGCTTGGGTCGAGAAAGATTGCAGAGAGAAAGAGAAAGAGAGAGAGGGAGAGATTTTGGTATCAGCTCACTCATTGAGCTGACGCTAATATACATCTACTTATCCCTATTATACTTTTTGTATGAATAATCCTCATTCAAAAAAAATGGCCCTTTATCATACCCAAAAGTTTTCCACACTTATGCAAAGCATCTTATTTAAGTGAAGATAAAGCAAATAAGTTTACATCGTTACTAGATCGCAAATAGTTGACAGTAAGAACGAATAAATAATACATTGCATAAATTCGTTGAACGACAAACCATTTTTTAATGCAAAGACATGAAACAACATAAGAGTAAAGCTGCATCACTCGGTCGGCTATTGCCGTAAGTTGCCGATATCGACCGAGGCACCGGCGGCGGCGACGGCAGCGCGTTGGTTCAAAAAGATAGTCGGCGTATATAAGCGCGAGGGGTGAATACAACTTGTGTGCTCGAATAAGGGGCAGGCCTGGCAGACATATCGAGAGGGAGCGAGTTTCAGCGTAAATGTATATGTATATATGCGTGCGTGCTAAAGCGAGAGCGAGAGAGACGCATACAGTAGCTGGCTGGCTGGCTGCCGCTGCTTCGCTGGTAACTCTGGCATTAATTCTGGACTCTCAGTCAGTTTGAGCTGAGCCGTCGCTCGTGCGCGAGCACGTCTGTGCACTCTGAAGTCACTTCGTTTCTTTTCTTTCCCTTTAGTGTTTAGTCTTCGTCATCTTCTTTCCATACATTATTCTAATTACCATTACTCCGTCTCGTTTTAAAACTCGAACCAACAACAATATATATTCAAGCACACCGACATTCCAGTTTTAATTACAAATAAAGTAATCGATATCCGGTGTGGGAAAGCTTGTCTATATAAAATCTCCATGACCAGCACCCGAGTGTGTCGTGCAAGTTGCTTTATTACCAAATTAATTCACGTTGGAGTAGTTTAAACTCACTTTATTGTTTATCTTTGTCACTGGTTAGTGATTGTATAAATTTGTGAACAGTATTATCCACATCAAAGCGAAAATCAAGAGGAGAACTCCTTACGGAGTGAGAAAGTCTTTTTACCAAAAAAATACTTGTCAAGGGTAAGCCTCGGTATTAATTTTTAAAGGGTTTAAACGAAAAAGTGTACGCGCTCCTCTCGTATCTACGTAAAATGTAAAATGCATCGGTTGTAAACACCTCCATATCAGTCGAGAGCATTGACCTGCCGGGGAGCTCCGAACGCGATCGCGCATCATAAGTGCACGGATCAATTACTTGTTAAGAAAAAAAGCGTAATCAAGTACTCGTCGCCGAATAAGTTATGCTCCTGGAAAGGAGTGTCCAAACGATAATACGGTAGTAGTAGTAGTCAAAGTGGACGTTAAAGGGCGCAGTCGCACCCGCGCGCCGTTGTGACCTGCCATTCTTTAACGCACGGAGGGGTGATGCGCTCGAGTATTGATCGACTCGTACCAACTTTAGAGACCGCCACTTTGCTTGCATTGCGGTGCATTATTACAATCGTCGTCATGGTCACCTGAACGCTTTCTTGCGCCCATCCCGGGCTCCGAATTTTGATCTCCCGTGATCATTCAAAATTTCTCATTACGCGCGAGCTTGGATTTGATGATAATAAAGCCATAAATGATCGCCAATCGTAGGGTATCAGGGATTCAGTATGAGCTTCCTGTATGTGTGCGTGCGCGTGCGTGCTAGTGTGCGTGAAATCAATGTCTGATTTACTGTTTTGGAAATGTAAGCTTCTCTAAAAAAGTAATCAACCGCGACTGCTTGCATGGATGCGATGCTTCCATTTAAAAACCATACAATATTCGAATCTTTTTTTTTCACTTTTTAATTTCTTTTTATCTACTTGTTGATTTGATTACAAAATACAAACATCAATTTGCAGTTAATTTAGATTTGTAAAAATTTTCAAGCTTTTATTCACTTTTAAAGCTTAAAAGAGCTAGTTATTACGACATTTTGTAATTTAATTGATATTCAATTTTTGTCGAGATATTAGTTTTATCAAATATGATTTTCATTTATCGACAATAATTTTCTAGAGTGCTAATAATATACTCATTTACTTTTCAATTTTTTATGTTAAAAAGTAAATAAATAAATACATTTCAAAATAGTTTGGCAAAACTATATAGTTCTAGAACTATCTGAAGAATTTGAATGTTTTAACTTTGCTAATTTTACTGTATGGCTTGCAGATCCGATTTTGATAACAATTCGAAAGATATGATTTCGTAACTAAAAAACCAAAAGTAACAGACAGTACGAAATGTACAGCAATAAGAATATGTACTGTCTATAGGCCCCCACAAGCCATGTATGTATTCCCCGAGAAGTATAGTATAGTGGTATAACGGAAGGTGGCTCGTGCCGGCTGTTGTTCGTGGATAGCGTCCAGTAGCAGCTGCACACACTCGCCCAAGCGTCCCCCTGAATGTACACGTTCTTGCTGGAGCGCAGCGCGCCCCTTTTCCGGACAACCCGCGCTCGGTCACCCCACAGGACGCGCGAGGTATAATCCCCCTTCGAGACCCATCTCTCTTTATATTTATTTCGTTCTCTTGTTCAGTTTCTCTCTCTCTCTCTCTTTTTATTTTTACTTCGTTGCTACCAACTGATTGATATGCTTAACCCTTGGAGCGTGTGCGATTATTCAATTTAAATTGTTTTTAAACGTAAATGTTGATAAAGATACGTGTGTATTGATTTCGGTCCTTGGATAATTTTTTAAGTCAAATTTGCTTTGCGCCTAAAATAAGCTTGATACATCATATTTTCGGACTCTGGTATGTAAGACAAGCGATCGTCCTTTTAAACCGTACGCAATAAACGGTCAAAATTACATGTTAGATTTATGATAACGTAAATAATTTAACTTCTTTTTGTTTTAAATAGTTTTGATCGATTCCATTTATTTAAAATTTTTTAACATTGTTTATTTTTATTGTTTTAATAAGTTCATTAGAGATCGATTACGAGTCTTGGTGATCAATATTTAACGTGCTTGCTCTAACAAAAGACATGGTACAAAAAACTTTATACGATCAAATCGTACAAAAGAACTTTAAAGTAATTTAAAAATTTTATAAACAATTTATTTTTATTTTTTTATATCTTTGTTTTTTAATGAGATTCGTAAATGCCCTTAATTTGATGTTTTTGAGACAACTGCATCGATTTCTTTAACAAAAGTGTAATAAAAAAATTTTAAAATGGTAAAATTTTTCATCCGCGTAGAAGCTTTAATATTATTTTAAGATCCTAATAAAATTTTTCAGTCACTTACTGGTTCAACCATGAAATTACAACAATTTCGGAGTAATTAGCCAAAAAGCTTTTACTTCAATCAAAATCTTTCGAATACATTTAGATTAGAAAATAGAACTATTGTAAATAAGGTTGAACAATTATGTAGAGTACTTTTGAAATTTTTATTAAAATCGTAAATTTCATATTCTTAGTGAGCAGCTCTAAAGTCTAAGTAAACATGAACATTTTCAAAAACATTTTTATAGTTTTTTTTAGAATGAATCTTTATCATAAAGCTACGTAAATGCCCAGAGAACAATATTACCGGAAATATTTAGCTACTAACCAATTAATGAAAGTATCCTATTAAAATTTCATATATCGGGTATGAAATTTTTTACGGTATCTTATTTGTTATCTTCATAAAAACGATCTAGCTTTTTTCGTAATATAAATAAACAAATTTAAAGTTTTAAAAAGTCATTTAAATGCAATCGCCTTACAAAGTTTTTTGTTTTAAAAAACTGATAAATTTAGTTTAATTTTTCTGAAAAAAAAGAACATTCATATTTTAATTATAATTATTCGAAAAATATCGAATTCAGAGTAAAAATGAAAATCTTGGGCATCATCTTTTAGTCTTCCAACTATATTTTTTTGATTATCTGTGGAAACATTTAGAAAACAACAAAGACAATCACATTTTTCCCTGTCTATGGGATCCCCATAAATGAATGAATACAAAGCTCATACTCAAGTAGATCTATTCCATTTGATGTTACAGATAAGCAAGCTGATACGTTGAAAGGGTGATAACATTTTTTTAAAGAAAGTACTTACTGCAACTGCGTTATGATGGCGAACGGTATGGATACTGTGGTTCAGCAGAATGGCGGCTCAAATCTTGGACAGAGCTCACAAGAAGAATCCAAGACAAATCTTATTGTCAATTACTTACCGCAGACTATGACCCAGGAAGAGATTCGATCGCTTTTCTCAAGCATCGGAGAAGTCGAAAGCTGCAAGCTTATCCGGGATAAGCTCACTGGTAAATTAGTGATTTTAATGCACTTAAAACTTAATATATTTAATTATTCTACACACTTAAGTCAAGAGTAGATATTTCTTAGAATTAAAGAGTTCTTTATTTGTATCACAATTGTCGTAGACAAGGATGTGATTGCCGTTTGAGAAAATAAATTGAACACTCGAGTAAATTCTCCCGATAGAGGTACACGACACGTTTGCATGCCCACGGTTAGGAAACGCATTGGCTGCCTTTTAATTTAAATTTCGATCGATCAATTTCGTATATGTTTTCATTTAGTCAACATTGCTGCTATTATCAACGACCATGATAGTTACGGGTCTTTGTGAATTTTACGAGGAAATCGTCTGACGCAACTCTTCATTTTGATAGAAATATCATTTAAATTATAATTCTTTTTAATTAACATTTGGACATACTTGAAAGTCGCTCGATGATATCATAACAGAAAAAATATTGTTATTATTTACGATATTCAACAATATAGTGAATAATTTGACGGTTGAAAATGAATCATGTCAGCACTTAGTTATATGAATGAAATTACGTAGTTTGAAATGAAGAAATTGACCGTGTGGACATACTGATATAATGTATTATTGAACCACATGTGTACACAGCGTTTCTGACGCTTTATTAATAGAATGACTCTTTTGCGTGATTTCCCACTTTCGGTATACTTGAAGACGATTCTTCTGTAGCTTGCAGAATACAGAAAAAGTATGCAGTAATAGTCACAACAAAAACAAACAGCATTGTTGATAATATAAAATATATACAATATATAATAACATAAATAGGAATAACAATAATATGAATCATAATTGTAGCTATAATAATAGAAATGAATAACTATTGATTTTCCAATTTGAATACACCAAAATATGAATATTCACATCGAGGTTTCTTTAAAAATACGTCTTTTTTTCGGGAATATTGTTACAGGGCTTGCTAAGCACTCGAAAGCCTAGTTTTATTAATTTGAAATTCAATAATTATGGCTTATAAAAATCTGTGTCACAGTTATGATTTTGATAAAAAGATTTTATGCCTAGATGAATGATTTAATGAAGAATCGTGAAACATTACAAAAGTTCACTAAAGTCAACAAAGTTATATATTTTCTTAGCCTGCAATGTATGCATGTAAAATACAGGGTTAGCACGTGTGCGCGTCGCTTGCTATTTTCAGCCAATGCAAAACGGAGAGAGTAGCACGCACCAGATGAAAGCTGCTTGATCGCGGGGGAGGCCATCGTGTCGTGGCCGATCATTGTATTTGTTAATAATTTCTTTTTTTTTACATTTTTTGATCTGGTTTCAATTGTTTTTTTTATTTCATCGTTGTTTTTACGAAAACTTTTAGATGCATGATAATGCTATTCAATATTATTGAACAAATTAATTTTCATTTCCGTGGACAAAACTAGTGTACAGCAACGATTTTATTTGGCGAAAAGTTTTCGTCTGATTTTTATAGTAAACTTTGTATAAGATTAAAAATAAAAGTTATACTTAAGCTACACTCTATTTTCTACGAGTAACCAATGTGATAACAAATTTTCAAAACAAAAATAAAATATTTTACAACCGTTTTAGCGTCAAGAATGAAAAAATTTTCAGTTTTCGGCATAAAAAATATTTATTTTTGTTTATTGAAATTTAGTTAAATATAGAATTATTTTTAATTATACTTGCATTTGGATTGTGACTTTATTTTCATTAGTATCTTTGTTTTGTTTTTGGAACAGGTCTGAACAGTACGTATAATCAATCATTTGCTGATGGTTCGTTAAAATATTTTATTTCTTATCACGTTCTTCGACGAAGCTCGTTAAGTATGTACTTCATTAAGTAACATCCAATACCATGTAGGTAGTAAAGCAGAGTGAAGTATAACAGACATTTGAAATATAATATTATTTTGTAATAATTAAGAAGATGATGCTGAAGTCACCAACATTTTCAAATTATGATCAAGTCAAAGGTTGATGTGTACATTAGTAACAGAATTAATCAACCCCAGAATCATTTATTATATATTCTAAAAAATTATTTCACTGAAAATTTTCGCTAAATTTTTTAAGATTTGCTTAGCAAAAGTCATATAAGAATTTTAACCCCATTCTTTCAAGCATCATCGTAAAAATTAAAATTCAAGAAAATTCAAATTATTGTTTCTTAGATTTTTATTAATTTATGTTGTATGTTTTCCAATTAAAGTAACACGTTTTTACAAGTTTACGGGAAATTCATTAAATCTTTTTATCAAATAATTTTTTTTTAACAAATCAAACAATATTTTTTGGAAGCAGTTTTACAGAATTTATTTTACTATTTATGGGCTTTAACAACAGAAATTTTCATTTAAAGATGTTAAATTTATATATTTTTATTATAAATAAAAATAGAATATCTCAAATAAATAGTAACTGAATGGAATATAATGTCTGACGCGAAAAGTCGATTAATTATGGAAGTTGAGACTCTAGCATAAAATTGTTCTTCTGTTATATCAAACACGCGAAAGTCATCATTTACAATGCAAAATTCGCGATTACAATATAAAGACTTAATTTTGTTACCTCTGACTAGAAATTTGATTGAGTTTTATTGTTTCAAATGAAAAATAAAATAATCGACTCATAAGTTTATATTCATAATTTCAACAAAATAGTTAATTTGCTTGTTATATTTTTTAACACAAAAAACTAATTTCTTTAGTACGAGTTTAAATTTTTCGGATCAAATTTTAGTACATTTTTGGTATCACAATGATTCCCGTTCACATACTTGGATACATTACAGGCTAAAGAATGTATCAAATCGAAACATTATACTGCTAATCATAAAAAATGACTTGTTCGTCACTAACATTTTTCTTCTGCACAAGCTCAGTGGTAAAGAATAAAATGTACTTACTGTGAAAGTAATTAAATACGGCATTTTCCTTTTATTACTCTTACGAATTTCAGGATCATGACTAAAATAAAACATTTCATAAATTATTAGTTTTGAAAAAAAAAACATTTTCTTCGCACTCGTGGTATTTTATACTTTACAAAAGAAATACGAAAATAAATTCATTAGTCTCGTGAAATTTTGGATTAATTTAATTCCGTGAACCCGTATTCAAGGGTTTTTTCAATCTATTTCTGGCACTGTATTTATTATATTACACGCAATCTCGTAAATACAATTGTTTGGTGTGCATATATTCAGATATGGATAATGAATATATTCACCCTTTCCCAAATAAAAAAGAAATTGTATAATTCGGACTGTTATACTATTTTTCAGGTCAAAGTTTGGGCTATGGATTCGTTAATTATCATCGTCCTGAAGATGCCGAAAAGGCCATTAACACTTTGAATGGTCTAAGATTACAAAATAAAACGATTAAGGTTTGTATACATTTTTATTATATTATAATTTTTGAAAATCTTAGTAAATCATTTCAATCGAATGAATCAAATTAAATATGACAAGGTATATAATAAAACGGAAAACAATATAAATAATTGCGTTAACAGGTTTCTTATGCACGACCAAGCAGCGAGGCAATAAAGGGTGCAAATTTATACGTGAGCGGTTTACCAAAAAATATGACTCAACAAGACCTTGAAAATCTTTTCAGTCCTTTTGGTAGAATTATCACCTCACGCATTCTCTGCGATAACATTACAGGTAAGCTATTATATAGTTTCATTGTTTCTCTTTGCGCTTCATCTACTATTATTCCTATTCAATTTTACTGCAAACTGTGAATTTGCTGCGATAAAATTTGGATCAAAATTGAATCAGTTTAATGTCTTGGCAACAACCAATATTCTTATTGTTATTTTTATCGCATCTCATTATACATCATTTGCGTGATTTTGCAAATAGGTTTTGTATTTTGAACCAAAATACATTCAAGTGCTTTTCATAAACTTCTTAAACAAATTTTCAATAAAAAATATTAAAAAAATTATTTAAATTTTAATTGTTTGTGGGTAGGTGCGCCTCTTGCATTCATTGATTATTGTTCTCATAAAAATCTTTTATCAATGAATTTTTGAAAAATGTCAGTGCCGTGAGAAATAATCATCGAATCCTACTCACTAATTTGATGAATCAAAAATATATGATATTTAACAAATCAAATTTGTATGTGTCAATAAAAGTTGCAATATAGAAATTAATAAAGTTATTATTATAAATGAATAATATTATTTTATATCTTCAACGCAGTTTTAATTAAAATCATTGATAGTTATTCTGCAATGTTTTCATCGTCTTATGATTTAATTTGAATTATCGGGGATTCCAATTTAATATTTTACAAATATCGAATTGATAGCAATTTGATGCCAATATAAATTTTTCTTTTTTTTTGGGTATACAATTTATCACATTTAGATTGAAAATTATTTCTTCGTATGATTTCCCGTGATTATTGTTGTTAAGTACTTGAAGTCTTACAGCTAAATCTTTGCCACCCAAATCGCCATCGATGTAAGTTATTTTTAAGTTGCGCTGAATCTACTTCCTAGGAAAAATGATTCTATTTGTTTCAATCTTTCTTTGAATCTAGAACTTTGATAATCCATATTAAGATTTTGATTTTCCGAATATTAACTGCAAAGTAACCTAGGAGGCAGACAACACTCTCAGCGTTATTTTTTTTTATTAGTATAAACTTCACTCGTTTTTCATTCGTTAAATATAGTGTAAGGTTTGTAATGTGAAGAACACGAATGAAAAATGAATTTAGAAAGTTACAAACGTTTTACTATTTTTTACTGAGATATTATTTCTCGTTTCTGTTTAGTACGACAATTTGTGACTGGTGGCGGAGACAATTTGCCGGGTACGTAACTCAATAACTTCATTTTATATTTTTAAAATTTAGTACTTTTTCTATTTTTAAATGAGAATAATTAAGTTTTTTCATAATTCGCGTGGTGCCAATTTTTTGTTTCTTTACGCTTTTGTTATCATATTATTTTGCAATTTAAGTTAAAAATATCTTAATTGCCTCTGACATCTTACGAGTACTGACATTAGAGGCAATAATAAAAGAAACATATAAAACCAAAATATTAAAAATATTTGAATAATAATTTTCGTCTATTACAAGACAGTGTAAAGAAACGAAATAGCGCGCACCCAGCCACTAAAAATGTTCAATTGAACCCTTGCACATTAAACATTTTTACCTGAAAATTTAATTATACATAAAAACAAAAATGAGAAAAGATCCTCGAACTGTGAATCAAATTTTTGAACAAAACTTCCAAATCGACATTTTCTAAAAAGCTACATGAATGATGATAAGGTTTTGTTGTAAAGCATTTATCCAAACTTCTGTCAAATTGACTCGACCTAACGAACATGATGACAGAAATAATAAACTTATTTATTTTCAAATCATCAATGTCCCTGACTTTTACTAGAGTGGTAAAAAAACATTTACATTTTTTTCTGGGGTAAAAATTATGTCTATTTTGATCAAAATAACGAAAATGACAACAATTTAATACTATTTGATTTTTTTACTCTTCCCTACTTTCGAATTGTTTCTATACATCGAATAACGACGGTAAATACCTAAAAAATTATAATGAAAGTATAATATGCTATTTAGATTTATTTAAGCTTATATAAGTAGTCAGTTCTTCAATTTTTTCTGTAGTTTCGGTACAATTGTTTTTCATGGTGTAAAAGGTTGAATATTCAAAAAATGCATCGTGCACTCATGTATGCACAACGAAATCAAAATTATTTTTACGATATATCTTAAGACATAACGGATCCAAATTGAAAGAACGGAATAGTTTTTCGTTTACAAAGAACTTAACACAAACTTTGTAAAAATTAGCGTACTGGATCTCATGTAGCTTTTTTGAAAGTACACTATCTTACAGAAGAAGTAAAAATACAGACAAATTAGGAATTCTGGATCTTTAAATTACTTTCTCATTGACCAATATTAATATTAATATTTTCAAAATGCAGTTGATACAAAAAATTTCGAAGATCACTTGAAAAAGTAATTAAAAATAAATTTTTGAAGTCTAATTTGGCTAAGAATCTAAAACTTATATAATAGAATAACAATTAAGGGTATTTTATGATAATAGTTTTAGATTCCTTGCCAAACTTTCAAAAAATTATTTCTAATTATTTTCTTGAGTAACCTTCAGGATTTAATTGTACACATGCTACATAGTGGTTACAATATTTTTACTGTAACTTTTGCAGGTTTATCGAAAGGTGTGGGTTTTATAAGATTTGATCAACGAGTGGAGGCTGAACGAGCTATTCAAGAATTGAATGGCACAATTCCCAAAGGCTCAACCGAGCCAATCACGGTAAAATTTGCCAACAATCCAAGCAATAACAATAAAGCCATTCCACCATTAGCGGCATACTTAACTCCACAAGCTACTAGACGATTTGGTGGCCCTATCCATCACCCAACTGGTCGCTTCAGGTACATTCCACTGTCGCCACTATCCAGGTACCTACCTAGTCGCCTGTACTAGTTATACCTGACAGGAATAGAAAATATCCATTTCAATACTTCCAAATTTCTCCACTTTTTCGTTGGCTTTAATTATTCAATACTTAATTTTTATTTTTTACTATTTATCATGTGGCACAAGTATTGATGTTACAGCAACCTTTAACCATTGATTAGGCTAAAAAGATGGAAGATTACCTTATAGTGCCTACAGTCATTTACTACTTTTTTTTACCTTTGATATAAATCAATTCAGACAATTTCATGTTTAATTTATTATTACTATTATTATTATCATCATTTTAATATTATTGTTGTTATTATCACCAATGAAAATGCATTTATAAAATCTGATACAAAAACATCAACAGAAAAGTGGAGAAATTTTTTCATGGCGAATTAGGTGCCGAATCCGTTCATCAAAATATTTACACAAAAAACATTTACATACATTATTTCATCAAATATGTTTTATCGGTATTTCGTAAGCATGGTCTTGTTCCAATTACAATAAAACCTCCATTAATCAATAAAAATGATGAACATTTTTTATCCTTTTTTCCAAATTTGGATTTGTGATATCCTCAATTTGTTTGTTTTAGCCCAGGCAAGACCACGCTTTTCATGAACAAAGAGTTACAGAAGTTAGTAGTTGGTTTTTCTGTTTTTTTAGTTTTACTCTTCAAAATACGATAGTCAGACTTTACTTTTAGTTTTTTCGTTTTATATCTATGTTACTTGACATTTCTAGAAAAACTTATCGGTATTATATCAAATCGATTTTTTTTTAAGACATTTTTTGTTTTTACTAATTTTCTTTTGTTTGCACTTTTATTTCGAAAATTCAAAATATTCAAGTTCCTCTCAAGTCCCACATCAAACACAACGTTGATTCATATCTACGTTAGAACTTGAATTATAAATAAAAAATTAACGATTTACTTATAAATAACAATTCTTAATGATTACTAACCGAAATGTGATTTCTTTTTTACGCGGCTTATGACGTCAAGTAGTAGGTATGTAGCTCTCTTGCCATTAATATTCTATAGTATATTGATCTATTTTTGAAAATCGTTTTCTGAAATTTCTACAGAATTATTATCTAAAAAAACGTAGTAAATTACTTTACAGTTCCTGTCATAATCACATAATTTTTGAGAAAATATTTATTAAAAATCGCAGAAAACGTTTTCAAGTATCTAAATTATTAAATATAGTCAGCGCTTAATACTTTTTGTCATGCGAAAAATCACTATAGGTTTCATAACTAATTGATGTTTTAATAATTAAACAAACAAAATTACTTGCGTATAGCGGTATTTTAGACTCACATAACATATAGTCGCAACTGGTCTATTTTAATAATTGACAAACAGTGTTAAGAGCGCTAAGTTTTACTCATGGTTTAGAATATTAAAAATACGCTAAAGTAAAGTGAAAAAAATGTATTCGTTACATTTTATCGAATTTCGTGGCTTAAATTGTATAGATTAGAATAAACCATACAAGTGGAGAGCTTAACAAGAACTGTTTCAGGTACAGCCCTCTTGCGGGAGACCTACTGGCGAACTCAATGCTACCAGGCAACGCGATGAACGGTTCCGGCTGGTGCATCTTCGTATACAATTTGGCGCCGGAAACAGAGGAAAACGTGCTGTGGCAGCTGTTTGGACCCTTCGGCGCAGTACAATCAGTTAAGGTAATCCGCGATCTCCAGACAAACAAATGCAAAGGCTTCGGTTTCGTGACGATGACCAACTACGAGGAGGCCGTCGTAGCCATCCAGAGCCTCAACGGCTATACCCTGGGCAATCGTGTACTGCAAGTCAGTTTCAAGACAAACAAAAGCAAAGCAGCGTAGGACGAGCAAAGCTCGTTCCTTAGTCAACAATCGGTGGCGGCAACGAGTGCTGAGTCAACTGGCGCGGGCACGGCGAGCAGCACGGCCTCGGCCGTTGCCATGGTGGAGCAGCTGCTGCAGAAACGCTTACTGGTCTCGAACAAACACCATCAGCATTCTCTGCATCCATCTCAGTCGTCGTTGATGATTCCACCTGGCGGCGGTGGCGGCCAGTCGACGACGCGACAATGGCTGCAGCAGATCGCCGCGGCCACGGCCCAGCAACCGTGGCTCATTCCCCCGCGAGGCGCCATCGGCCGGCTATCAGCTGTTGGCCAGTTCTCTTCCAATACTCAGCCGCGCGCTCTTCAGCAGGCATTGGTTGCTCAGGTTGCTCGCGACAAGCTCAGCGCCGCAAAAAAGATTTTGGTCAGCACGAAGACAGCTGCTAATAGGCCCTAAGGCTCGGAAACAAACAGTATTTAGCCATCAACTGCGACGAGCTGCCAGCCCCCGCATCGTGATCGTCGTCGTCGTCGTCAACAACTAATAATTCGTCCGCAACGATTTTAAATTACCGATAATATAGTAGAGGTATTATAAGCGCGGACTCACCGCAGAGGCTGGCGCCGAGTCGCGCGAAACGCTCGCACAAACGCGATAGACTAAATATAATCTATAACAAGCGCATGAAATGAAATGGTTTTTTTTTCATGGTGCGTGTACATCCAGTAACAAATTCTAATATTATTACATACAAACTTATTTATGTCTATACATGTAACGGTGACGACTATGTTGATTTATTTTAATGACTATAATATAACTGCTAGTTTCACACTTACATGTATGCGCGTGTATATAACATATTAGGCACTGGATTATTGAAGTCGATCGTTGAACAAGTGCAAAAAATATACGCCCGCCCTCCGTTTAGTTCAAGTAGATAAGAGAATGATACTTAAAAAAAAGCCTAGGATAATTACTACCATCATTATTACAATGACTATTACTATACAATAATCATCATTGTCATTATTATGATTATGATTATAATTAAAATTACTATATTATCATTATTACATGATAGCAAATTTAAAAAAAATACATAAACGTATACATACATACATACATATGTTGTATATGTATATGTGTGTGTGTATGTAATGTAAGACAAAATACCAAACTTGAGACAATGACACCGCAAATGAAAAAGACAATGACGGGGAAGGACGAAGTTACGTGTTCTGCAACGGAGAGCTCTTTTTCACGCTAGTCCACGTTTAAACGGTACGCGCGAATACGTCTCTAGTCCACCGTGTAAAGGGATGCTCTGATGACATGCGACTGATCGATAATATTCTATCTTCGTTTATTCTTTTTACCATTATAAAAGCCGTTGACGCGTCAAATTAGGTAACCATGAATTGAAGGTGTATGCGATAATTATTCATGTAAAGTTATCGGATAATGCTTTTAAGTGATATGAACCCAAATGAAACCATAATTTTTTCTCACGATTAATGTTACCTTTTGGGATCGTAAAATATTGTATTGGATGAAATTAAATATATTATAAAATGATTCTGAATTTCAAAATAACTATATTTTTTGATTCATACTAAAGAATAACTTCCTCTTAGTACGAGTCAATAACGTTTATAAGTATCGTATAATTGACTCGAATATATAATTAAATAATTACTGTTGTTAGTCGTAGCATAATATTTATTATTATCATTAATTTTATTTTATATGCATTACTATTACTTATTCTACCTCTCTCGTATTTATATGTACCTCTTTATGTCTAGTCCCAGAAAGTGTAAAAAAGATAGAAACATCCATGAGTTTGCTTGAAAGTTAAAATTAATATTACTTTACCCGTTTGAAGGTCACAAATTGAGGTAATTAATGAAACAAATTTTCTCTCTTCTTTTCGTTGATGCCGTACGAATAACTTTTTTTATGCGTAAAAAAAGATTTCATTTTGAAGACTCAACAACCATTGATTAGAGACAGAGTAATTTTAAAAAGTCAATAAGAACACCTTTCGAAGCATTATCTCGTAATCATAATTAATTAAGAATTATTTTCGTCATTACTTTTAATTTCGTTAATAATAAGTGTATAATTTAATTCTCAATTTCATGTAATTTTCATTTGTTCTTCAATACAATTATTATTTTCTTTATTATCATCATTTGTAATTGTCATTATTACCATTATTACCATTATTCTTTTCACAATATTATTATTCTTATTATTATTATCTCCATTATCACCATTCATTATGATTGTCATTATAATTATTGTATTAATTACTTTTATGATTTGTATTATTATTATTATTATTATTATTCTTATTCTTATTCTTATTATTATATTATTATTATTATTTTTTTTATAACTATATTATTATAATTTAAAAATAATTTGTGTTCATTTCACTGTGTTGTTATTTTGCTATCTAATTGCTTAATAGCTATTATATACTTAAACATTTAACGAAACTGAGTGTGAGTTTTTTAAAACATTTGTGTATACTAATTATAACAACTGATATGTGTGTTTAATATGTTTTAACTTCATGTCAATTCAAATAATAGTCAAAATGTATTTTCACTGCTATGATTATGCAGAGTTTGTGTACCGAGAGGCTTTTTAGCATCCTCTTTAACAAATTATTATTTATAAAACTTATTTCATTAACCGTAATATTTTGCCATTAATTGACATTGTTTTTTGCTACTTGTGCAACTAATCATTTATTAAACTCGAATTATAATAATGAAATACATATGAAATTATTTTATTCAAAAATTAAACTGGTTTGTGATTAGTTTAACAAATATTTGTTTCATTATTCTTAAAAATTGTGTTAACTTTTCATCGTTATCCAATAAATCCTCCAATACTTACAGATATTCCTTATTCTTCATGAAAATCCTTTATTTTCATTTTCTTATTTGACTAACAGAAGAAGAGAGAAAAAGAAAGATCGGTGATATGAGGCTTTGAGTATAACTATAAGGTATAGTGGCAATCATGTATTTTAAACCAATTAGACCAAATCATAGATAGAGATAACTAAAAAGTATAAATAAATTTAATCTTAGAATATAACTCCGTCCTTCCTACGTCTTTAACGATGAAATAGTGGTGCGTTGCTCAGAAAATCCCCAAAGTCACTCGAGCAGAAAAATTTATAAAATTCTCAAGATAGAGGATTCGAAGGAACAAAAGCAGCACATTTTTAAAGATTCAAATCTAATTTTCCGACTGATTTTGCAAATGTTATAAAAATAAAACGAGTGAAGAGTGTACAAAAAAGTATACAACGCAAAAATCCGAGAGTTTCAAAAAATAAATATAGATATAAGCGGTGGATCTGATTCCTAATAAGTAGCATCGAGAGGAGAGTATTGCGATCGCGTCGTGCCCGTTATGCTTCCAGTGTATGGCACATATTAAATATACGTGTATAATTGTATTGATAAACACTCAACACACACATACATACATTCACACATGCACCTACACACATCAATAAAAATCGTTTTCATAATTATAAAACAATCAATCGCAGTGCATCGACATTAAAAAAAATCAACATTCAGAATGATTGGCAACGACCATACAATTCTAGCTCCCAAATTATTCGAATAAGTTAATGCACATTATTTGCTACTATGATGCGTAATTAAATAATAAGAAACGAAATTGATAGGAAAAACTATGAAAGAAGCGAACGTATTTGTCGATCAAGCAAGGATATTACTTGAATAGTTGATATCTCATTTATCAATGTGTCATTTTATTACCTTCAAAACATCATGATTTGAATCATGTTATGATCAAAGATCGTGTCAACTGCTTCAGATCAATGACTCGAAAAAGTTATTATTAATAATAAAATTGCATAAGAAAAACGACTTACTTGATAAAATTGATTTCATCTAATGAATGATACTTTTGATGTAAATAATTGTATAATATATATTTCATTTTATTATACATAAATTTATACCTACTTAAAGGATTAGAAAAATATGGATGATATGATTATCATGCATTTTTTACCTTATTTAATAAATATCTTTACGAATAATAGTTGATGTGCATATTTGCAGCTACATTATTGGTTTTATATTAAAAAAATGAGTAAAATGAACTCTTGACTGCTATGAGAAGGACAACTTTTTTTACTTCAACTTTTTTTCTCTCCTAATAAAAACTGTGCAAAACTTATTCCTTGATTTTACCATGAAAATTATTCAGTTTGAAGCTTTAGTTTTTTACGTAAAAGTAATTCAATAAATTTTAGTCAGTATCCATTCTAACTATCTAGCTGAACTTTTTGGCAAAGCGTAAAAAAAGTAACACATATTGATGTACATGTATTTATATGTTGATACTCATACATATTAGTATAAGTACATGTATATCGAGTTCAGCATTTATTATGATTTTTTAAAAGACATTAGATCAAGTTCTTTGATAACTTTAGGAACTACTAGTGTTTCGATTTCTTGACTGCTGAATCTATCTTATAACTGTGGCAGTGGAAAATATCCAATCATTGTGTATTTATTCTTTCCTATTACGTAATCTTATACTATATTATATTATATTACATTATATTCCATTATATTATCTTATATTACATCACATTTATCATATTAAATTACATTATAATTATTACCTCAGATTAATCGCACGTATAAATATCAGCTTAGCTATTTCAACGTCTATTTATTCGTCTATTATCGTATAATATCATTATACAATATCTGACATTTATTCCATTATTTATTCAAAAAATAATTTAATTTTAGGGTAACAGCTCAATTACGTATATGTATTATTATTATGACAATTGTCTATACTATAATTTTTTAATTCTAATCAACACCATTGTCAGCATTGTAAACGTTGTATGATTGGTTCAATGAAAGTTTCTATAAAGAATTCGACTAACAATAGTGCCACTGATGCAACGAAAATATCTGTTCATCTCACTTATCAATCAAAATTCAGGCTATACTAAATAGGGAAATTGTGTTAGATGAAATGCGAAGAAATTATTTAAAAATCCATAATATTTGATGTACGTTTTTAAATAATATATTTAAAAAACTGCATGGGTGATAGCTTATCCTCTGCGAAATGAGTTTAAATCAAGTTGAATGAAAAAACTTTCCGCGAAACTCCGTGTCGACATGATTAACAGAGCGATTGTTATACAGATTCACCAATATTTTCATCGAGTAACGCACAAAAAGGCGTGAGTATACACAGCTAATGCAAAAAAAAACTCATGGTGCTTCTTGCTTAATAGCGAAACGATAGTTGAGAAAAAACCAAAAGTTGGCGACGCCGTACAACATTTTTTAAAATGTATGATTATACAAAAGCTAGTCAATCAGAAATGTAAATAACTGCAGACGAGGTTTCTTCTCTTGATACTGAGGGGGCGAATCGCACGAGAGTCAAGTTGATTAGCACTTCCGCTAAAATTTATTGCAAAAATAATTCGATCCAGTCCAACCGATTGTGATCAAAAACTGAGTGATAAATTTTCGCTGTTTTGCGTGAAGAAATATTACAATCAATTAACTCAGTGATGCCGGTTGAAACAAGATTATAGAGTTAAAAAAGAAGATGAAATTTGATCAATTGTGAGTAGACTTATACAGAATTGCTACTACAATAAACAGCAGTATCTCCTAGTAGGCCTAATTATGTAAAAGAAGTACTTATGTTATACTGACTATTAATTGACCGAAATGCTGGGAAAAAATAAAAATTAGAAAGAATGAGTACGTGTATTTAAAAAAAAATGTGAACAGGATGAATGCGTGAATGTACGAATGTTTGAGAAAAATAATGAATCGAGTCAAAATAAGTATTAAAAAGCTTATGAGAAAGGTCTAAATGTATGAACAGTTTTAGTGAGCGAAAATAGTTATAAAATAACTTCCAAGTCACGATAGAATGGAAAGGATAGAAGAATTAAATTCGATTCATTGAAAAAAAAACTTGAAATAATTTTACAAAAAGATTCATTAACTCGATCTGCTTTAGCCGTTGAAAAATTTTTGAGAGGCGCTAATCATGGGTGATATTTCCTCCTGACGCGAATCAACGGCTAGAGTATTATCCGTGCAACACGAATGTTAATTAAAATAATTCGAGAAATGGTTATCAAAAAATACTAAGTAACTCATTTTTTTTAAGATCGTCTGGAAATATGAAATTGAGTATCAATAATTTATGTACAGTGGAGAATGTATTCTCACAAGTCATTGTGAATATTATTGCATGAAATATGCCCTAATAATTATTACTATTATTTTCATATTATCGGACGATATTTGACCATGGTCATACTTCAACTAAACGATTCGATTCAGAAAAATGTACATGAAAATCGTTTACTTGTAGTTGATCAGGAAAAAATTGATGGAATAATTGATCACGGTTATAACTATGATGATTTTAACATCCACTGGCCATATTACAGCACAAGTGCATGAGACATTGGATTGTACACTGAAATACCAAATGATACCTGTGGCTGTATACGCAAGTATACAAACGAAATTAGGAAAAATATAACAATTAATTTTTCGCCAATCATAAAGCTCATGGTATAGAGGCCAATTTTTTAAACAGAACTTTATACATGAAAAATATGAACGTATACGCTTATAAGTCTTGACTATTAGGATTTGATAAAGTGTAATCATGGCGTTGGGAAATAAAGGTCGAACGTACGTCGAATTTTTGGAGCAACATTTTATAGATAAAATTTTGCACATGACAGCCAAGGTATGAAAAAAAATAATCAATAGGGTGTAATTAAATAATAAGACTTACCCATAAAAAAATACACTAATTTATACATACACATATGTGCTCGCGCATATATAACGAAATTGATGATAAACATTACAAAGGAAAACGTGATAAATGATTTTATAAAACGCTATTAGAAAAAATTGTGTTGAAAAAAAGTACGGGTTAAAACGGAAAAAATATGTATTTCAAAATGAGTAGCTTGATACAAGACTGATTATAAACATTTATTACCCAAAAAATTATGAGTGTGAGTGAGAAACTGAGTAAATGGCTGAATGAGAAACGAACAGAGATAGAGAGAGAGAGTAGCAAAATAAAGCGATCAATCCTCACGTACGGAGATTAAAATAAAATTTATCGAAAATAGATCTATAAATGTTTACTTGAAAATATTCAAAAATAATAATTATATCTCTCTCGTCAGATCCATTTGTTTTCTTATAATGATACTGATATTTTTGAGCAAACAAATGGTAAGATATACACAGCACATACAATTAGCAGGTTCAAGTAAGTACTTTGCCCTCATACCTTACATGGAAACAGAAAAAAAACATTAACTCTAAATAAATTTATCATAATACTCAACCTGAATTAATGATATTGATTACAATGATTCACGTTTCATGAGTTTTCATTGGAAATTTACTCTAGAACTTGACTTAAAAAAACACTCAAAGTCAAAATAGAGCTGAACAATCATTTTTGAGAATGTTAAATGATTTCAACAATAATACATTTTGGCTAGTTACTTGGTGAGTTATTACAAGTTAGACCTATAAAGCATCAATATTTTACGAAACAAAATACGTTGATAATAAAGTATTCCAGTTAATTGTCTCATTTTCTTGCTTATCAATCAATTCCTAACTTTCGAACTAAGTAACTGCATGGTCTGCACGATAAAAGACCTAAAGAAACTTATATGAACAATTTTATCATTTCAACTAAGGGAAGTAATCATCCTGAAGTAATTTTTTCATATCATCTCAGTTTTAGTTTCGAAAAAAGTATCTTCCGACAATAGGTAGAGCTTCCATAACAGATAAACTTATCGTTAAAAAAAGCAGAGAAACCAAGCGCACATGTACGTTTAGTTACTGGAGAATGCTATTACAACGCACAATACGACTTATCGAGGAGCACGTCTAGGGCTCCGAATGGCAAGCTAGCCGGAGTTCTCAAAAAATTGAATATTAATGTGATAGAAAATATTTATTCAAATCGGACAAGTCGTGACAGATTACTAATAAGCTCGAACTGGTATTTTTCTTGAACAAGATGAATAACGGGTCGATAAAAAAATCTATTGACAGGTGCTTTTTTCAAAACTATATAAAAAAATTATTTCGCAGTTATTCTGCAGGTTTCGAATTGATTGATTGAGAAGATAGGTAGAAAAAGAAGTTTAATTCAACGACACAGCACACGTACACACTCACCCGCAAAAGAACAAATTTCGCCGTAACAAATTGTTGATATCATATAAATTGCAATCTACCATTATTGTAATTTATAATTACTCTTTATCATGTAATTAGGTATTTTATCTTGCATTGTCTAGTAATACGTTACCTTATTGCATAACTAACTAATATGAATTATCAATTAATCTGTACTACATGTAGTCGCAATTTATGTGTTAAATTAAACGTCAAGGAATATTATATTGAGAAAATACGAATTGCGCGCTGGATCGTTTAACAGAAATCGGTACTACTGAATTTAGTAATTTCGCGTGACCGCAAAAAAAACCGAAGAAAAAAAAAATAAAATACCGATTGCCAGCTATAGTCCAATGACCAAATGTTTGCTGTCTGAGTGTTACGATAATTGTATGGTTAACGACTAATCTTGTGCATGTTGCAGCAATTTTAGCACACCGAGAGAGAGAGAGAGAGAGCGAGAGCGAGTGCACGTGCGTGGGTGTGAGTGTAAACGTTTGTATAAGATCTATTTGGATGGTTAATGGTTCATACGTTTCCTTCACAGACATAAAAAAAAAGTATATGTATAAGTATGTATATATGTTTATATATATACATACGTTGTATGAAGTATGGCAAGATGACGAAAAAAACATAAATAAAAATATATCCAAGCTCTTCGTTCATTTACCAATTGCCATATTTATGTACTTCTAGTGCTCTAAACATCTAAAAACAAAAGAAAAACGAATCAAGTACTCAATGTTTTGTGAAACTTGCATAAGCTTCTGCAAATGGACCTGCTATGTAGATGGTACATGGTATATTGATACATGGTTCTAGACCACATGGATTTTACATCTGTGCTAATAGATATCAAATACGATATTTTCGAAATCATCATCGATGCGAAAATGAGCAAAAAAAAAAATGAAAGATCGAACGCGTAAACCGAGTTGATAAGTATAATTAAAGAGAAGTATAACTTGAATAAATGGGTCTAGGAGAGAAGGGAACTTTTTTGTCGATTTAGAAACTACTTTACGGTACCGTTCAAGAAATAAGGTCGGTACTTGTGTATCAAAAATTTAAGTATAAAATAAAAATAGTT
Source organism: Trichogramma dendrolimi (assembly GCA_034770305.1). Taxonomy (NCBI): domain Eukaryota; kingdom Metazoa; phylum Arthropoda; class Insecta; order Hymenoptera; family Trichogrammatidae; genus Trichogramma; species Trichogramma dendrolimi. The sequence goes on along the minus strand of JAPMIB010000121.1, from coordinate 192,724 downwards.
GTCATTGTGAATTGGAAAGCAATTAAAAGGATATTATCAAGCTCTCATTAAAACGAGATTTGCTCTGGTAAACGTTGAGAAATTGATCATTTCATTCATTGACTTACCCCGAATCTTTGAGCTATTTTTATACTTAAAAATCATTTTTTAAATGTTCATCGGATTATACATAACATTCTGAATAATCGACGATGAATTTATATGCTTTTTTTTTAAATTTTATTTCGTATCCCTTCCTTTCTCCTTTTCAACAATATCTTATGACCTTATACTGCAATATTTGTACTTTTCCATGTTAACTCGATATACAATAAATTATATTAATAAACTTTAACACGTTCAATTCGTTTTTCATATGACCCTATCGATATTTATTTAAATCCTAGTAGTACCCTGTTAAAATGATTTGTTGAATTTATGCATGAAAAAAGTTTATTTTAAAATACGTTTCACGAAGAATACATTTAATCATGGAGCAAAAATAAATAAAAACACAAATTTCTGAATAATCCAATATGAAAGTCGACAAATGGCAAGAAAAAATTAAAATGAAATGAAGTCAAGCACGCTCTTCATTATAAAGGCTGAAGAAAAAGAGGAACAATTTTTCATTTCGGTTGGTCTAGAAATAGTTGATCAACATAAATAATAGATTACACGCATCTATTCGATCATGGTAACGTTAAAGCGACCAAAATATAGTTCAAGAAATCAATTTTAATCCTTGAAAGAGTTTTCTGCTCATCTCAATAGTTTTCTACTTAAGATAATGGTGGTATCAAAACGTAAGTGACATGTGCTATTTTTTGAAATAAAATTCAAAATGATATTAAAATATTTGAGTCAATTGCATCATGGCTCAAAATTATAAACGGAAAAATTTGACCCTCGGGGAAGCACCTAGACTTTGATTGCTGATCTATACTTGAGTGCGGTGTTCAAAATAGATTTTTCATATACCAAATAATATTTAGCGTCGATAAACTCATTTTAAAACTTCATATAGTTGGCTTTGTATTGTACGATAAATGTTTACATTGTTGCTTAGGCGCTCGACTTTTTCTCGGTTCAAGCATGTGACAAGTAAAAGAGCTGCGTCCGCAGTAACAATTTCCCTGTTGTATCGTCTTAACGAGTAAAAATATTACGCAGCTATATTTAAGGGTAAACTATTTTGGTTAGCTGTGGATAATTCTTATCGATACGAACTTGATAATAAACACTTATATCCTTTGATCGAAAATTCAAAAGGCCAATATCTCTATCCGAGGCATCGAAAGGAGGAAATTATTTGACTTCTCGCGAAAAACGTGAAGAACTACGTCGAAATTTTCAGTCGAGAAACCATTGCATCGTGCGAGTAGAGTCAGGTCAATCTGCATCGTCCAAGAGCTAATAGGTTCGACGTCAATTACACTGACGGGCCGAGCTTCATACATTTTCAAACGGCCTATAAATTTGGACTTGACGACATCATTGATTAATTCCTCGAGCTCGGACAGGATCCCAATTGTCTCTGATACATAACAGATCATTTTTCCGCTTCGAGTTGACTCACAAATTAGTTGCCAATTTTCTTCTGTGAAATTATTATCGATCGGCTGATGAACGAAGACTTATCTTGTGATGGCTTTTTGTAAACATTATTTAGTTATTGAAAAATGTTCATCGATTACAAAAAGCTGCAACAAAGCACTCGCAATACACATACGTCACAAGTGAATGTAAAAAAATTTTTCATTTCTATAATTTATATTTATAGTTTATATTATCATATGTAAAAAGATCGAAAATTAATACCATTAGACTTTGGAGGAAACTGAATAAGCACGGAAAACTCGAGAGTTGCCAAATTTTTATTTATACCTCAAAAGCCCTCATCTAATCCCGTCGCATTGTAGGCGGTCGTATCATTGAAAAGCACAATAAAGTAACTTTTCAAGTTTCTTACAGATAGGTGGGCTTTCGAGCTTGATTCGTTGAAAGAGTAAGGAACTATAAAAAGTATGACTCATCGATATCCCAATCTTACGATTCGAAAATAAAATAATGTTTAATTTGAAGTTAACTAGACTAAAGGCGTAAAAGTAGTGTAATGACTTGAGAAACATTTTTCTGTTGCTTTCCTAAGCTAGTCACCTTATATTATCACATTCATGAAATAAAAGTAAAAGAAATACTTATGGTATTTAAATAACGTCATAAACCCCTAATATTTGACTGAGATTATTTTATTTTTCGTAATATATCACTCACTTATATGTATTTTCTATGTTTATTTTGTTATTAATTTATATCGCTTATCCTTTACAATAGTAACAAGATTGATTAAAATACACAAAAAAATTGTTCAATTTAACAATTTGAAACATGAAAAGTTACGAACGAGTAAGTTGTCATCATAAATTATAAGCTATAACTTCGGTATTTTTGCATACTTAGACCGAGGTCGTGAAAGCAGCTATAATATGGAAATGACTGCATAAAGTTCTAAAGAGCTGACATTTTTGGCACCTAACAATAAATTTTTCAAAAATTTGGCGACTTATTCTCAGCCAATTAGTACGACGTTAAAGTTTAATTAAATGTTTGGACAGGATAATGTAAATCAGTCACGCATCGAAGCATTATTGCAATGTTTTGGAGCTTTCAATAATTTATAACATCATCATACTTTGTTTTTAAAAAATTTTTCCAGAATGTTTACGGCATCGATCTTCAATAGTTCAAACACTTTGAATAGTCACTGATAATTAAACAAAAATGTTTGAAAATGTTAACGTTATCTGTAGTCTTAGGATTTTCTGAACGATGATCGCTTTTCATATTGACAGAACACGGCATATGCAAATTAATATATTATGCTAAAGAGAGAATAGAATGTTAACTCTATGTTTTTTATAAAATATATAAAGCAAGGCTTGGTACAATTAAAAAAAATTTGGAGTAATTGTTTATAAAAAAATCTCATTTCACGTTCTAAACAATCTGAGAAGATTATGATACTTTTCTTTTGCACCTCGAAGTATACAGTTTGACGATAGTTCACCTAAACAGGTTTATAATATATTGGATTCTTTTGCTTACGCCCACCGACTATTTTAGTTGAAGATTTTGCTCGCAAACACGTGCTTTCTAGTTGCTTAAAAAGCACTTTTGCCCAGTTTTACCAGGTCATCTTTTCAGTACGGCACAACTCTTTGCATACTCACTCGAGAGATAGAAATAAACGTGTCGGTGGGTGTCCTGTTAATAGCTGAACCCGTACCTCCCTTACACGCATCTATTCGATCATGGTAAGTTGAAATAAAATCATAAACTTGGAATAAATTAAATGAAAGATCTAATTTAGCCTTGTATCGACATAAAAATAAAAATTACCCCAGTGTTAGACTTTTCATTGATCGAGATTATCTATCTTGTGAATAATTTTTGTGTGTACATAGCATAAATAGATATGTAAATATTTGTAGGAAGAAGACGAGCAAAAACTCGCTGTAATGCGTAAAGCTTTCCAAATGTTCGATACGACGAAAAGTGGCTTCATCGACACGCTCAAAATTTCCATTCTCCTCAACACGATGGGTCAATTGTTCGACGACGCCGAGCTTCACGCAGCTATCGAGGAAAACGACCCCGACGGCTTGGGCAAAGTAAACTTCGATGGCTTTTGTCGCATAGCCGGTCGTTTCCTCGAGGAGGAGGACTCCGAGGCCATGCAAGAGGAGCTCAAGGAAGCTTTCCGATTGTACGATCGCGAGGGCAACGGTTACATAACAACAGCCACCCTCAAAGAGATTCTCGCGGCCCTCGACGACAAGCTCACCAATACTGATCTCGACGGCATCATTGCGGAAATCGATACCGATGGCTCTGGTACCGTCGATTTCGATGGTTGGTGCTTTACTAAGACTTAATTTTATTTTATTCAAGAGTGATTAATTTACAATATTAAAAACTATTTAATCTTGTTGGAGTAAAAAAATTTCAAATTCGTTAAAAAAATTTAATTGATTTTGTTGATAATATGCGCATTCGATGCGTACTGTGACGTATAAAAAAATTGAAAATAACTTTCGGAATTTTTTATTCAAGAAAAAGGGTGGGGTTTTTTACTTTAAAAAAGTTGAAACAACTTTAAAAAAACCATTAATGTAACATTATTTTTGTACATAGTACCAAAAATTTTCTGTTACAGAATTCATGGAGATGATGACAGGAGAATGATTATATCTATCTTACATTATGTGTTTGTCATTTATTACTTTGACTTGAACCGATTCGTGGTTAAAGGATATTTTAACTTCATTACCAGACTTCAAAGTGTAATAACTGTTCAAATTGTGTGATATAACTCAGATACATTTATTAATAAAGATACATATATTTATGTACTGTATAAAAGTTAAATGTTTAATATAAGATGTTATTTTTCTATTTAAAAAATTATGATCTAATTTACTTGTTGTAATTGTTGAGAAAGTTTTTGTTTGATCGACAATGCGCAAAATCTAAACTCTAGAATTGAATTTTTAGGGAATTTGTCGTGGTGCCGTGCTCTACAAAATTAGCAGTGAGATTTTAAAGGCCTTTGTTTCGAACGCATCGTTAACATCACTTGCTAAAGCCATCATGATGTAGATTGCTTTATTTGCGTGCTACGATTCTCAGTCGTGATATAATTTTGAAAGTACCAGATTCACCAAAACTATTTTTCTTTTTTTATAAAAATCTAGGATAATAGGAATATCATATTTAGAAACCCTCTAGTCGATGTAAATGTTGCAATAATTATTCGTAACAATATCATGATCCGACATGCATCTTTGTACCTAGACGGTTTTGGTCTTTTTGTCACATTTTACACTAAAATAAATGAATCCACGAGTTTGTATTCAATTATAAAGTAATATAATCGAGTAGAATTTCCCAATAAGTAAGTCTTATCCGCATGTAAAACGATCTACGATTTTGGCTCACGCGAAAGTTCATGGCACGTGTATCGGCGAGCTGCTACGCGTGAAAAAATACTACTCATAGCACATAAACATTGATCGAAAAGGTTTAGCTATCCCCTGCTCTCCTTCTCCGCCTCGAGGTAAACAAATATTACTTTCAGCACGACGTTTTTTCTTTGCTCAAAGTCAACATAGTTCAAGGTCAACAAAACGAAGCTAAAAAACCAAAACAAAAAAAAGGGTGTTAGAATGAAAATAATCTTACATTTCGTTGAATTAGAATTTGCAATATTTTTTTCATAAATTGTTTCACCCACAACATAATTAAAAGAAGCCAAATACTCAAACGACAAAATTGCAGACGAAAAACAAAAAAAAACTATCAACAACCAAGTCGACCAAATTGTTTTGACTGACTCGGATATCGGTAGAAACCACATCATCAGACACATGCTTTCAGAAAATGAAGTATGCCGATCGATTACAACGGTGTATGTCTCAAAATCGAACTTTTTATCCGAAGCATTTCCCTTTGAATTAAAAATTATACACAGCGAATGATAACCCTTTATCTAATTATGGCTTTCGTTTTTGCACACAGCTATTTTTAATGTCAATCCTATCATTTACAAGTCCATTGGAGAATCGATTCTAAGGCATAGCCACCGATTGAGCTATCAATGAGCGATCTACGCTGCAGTGAGACATGTCACTTCTTGTTGTCAATTGTGTCTCATTATCAAAGTTTTATTTTTAATTTTATAACACAGGTTGTGTTATAAAAAGATAATCATCATATCACCACAAAGCATATACCGTTCGATGACTTCATCGTCGCGAAAATTCAGCGTAAAATATTCGAAATAGTATAGCAGTCAATTGCACGTGTGGCAGAGACCTGTTGAAAAAGCTGTACACGGCTTTCCAGTTACAACCTGTACGTCAGATTTTTCTGTGAAAATAAAAATAAACACAGCCATCCCTCCTTCTTTTCGTCATGTAGCTGTAGGGCGTCTAGACGTTTTTAGCTCAAATTGTGCACTTACCTCGTGACGTTTGTCCCAGCACGTCAACCCAGTTAAAATGAATCTATCTGACCACACAGCAAGCGTATTTTGATCGAATCAGCCGTGCAATGTTATGGTCTGCTCTTTGCGTACGATCGAAAGTATTTTCAGTTTGATTGTAAAATTATTGATTATAAAATTAGATCTACGTGAAGTAGCAACAATTTTACAAATTACTGTAAATAATTATATATGACGTATTAAAATGTTTATCGTATCGGCTGCGGAGTGTAAAGATTTGCAAATGTATATTCGTTTGTCACGATAGGTGGCACTGCCGAATGGACAAACCAGTCGATAAGTTTCAATGCAAATGGCCGTACGCGCATACACGCCGCTAAAGGTGTAATGCTATGCATGGTTACTATAATTTTGTTGTTCTAAAATCTGTCATAGTAAAGACTCGTCGTAATTTTCTTTGTGTTATATTTATTGACAGTTAATTTTGACTCAACTTTGTAATCTTGTTCCGGCGATTGCTGACATTTCAACGCCATCATGGAGATGGAAAAAAACATAGCTCGTACTCATGAAGGTAAACTTTAATCTTTTTTAACCTCTCTTTATCATATTACTTCAATTATTACAACTTAAATTAAGTTTAATTTCATTCGTATTTTTACGTTAATTTCTATATTCATTGTAGACATCGAGGCTCAGATACGAGACATTCAAGAGAAAAAAAAGAGTGTCCAAAATAATGTGGGTGCACCAGCTGATCAAGTTGCCCTAGGAAAAACAGGATTTTATGATCAAGAAATATATGATAAATCTAATAAGTATGATGGCTATGATACATCTATTGCTGCCAATGATGAAGTTGATGTAAGTATAGTCAATCATTATTTTTCCATGAGTTTATCTAAAATACATTTTATGTTGACTAGGATGAAGATTATGATCCACAACCATACATTGGTGCTAAAAGAAGCATCAATGCCCCAGTCGCTTTGCTCAACGAAGTTGGACAGGTATGACATATTTTAATTATTAAAATTATTATAATTTAAGAAATGAAATACAACTCTGTAACTAAAATTGCAATTCTTTCAGAGTGACAAAGAGTTTGATCCATTTGCTGATAGACGTAGACCCACCATTGCAGATAGAGAAGATGAATACAAACAAAAAAGGAGAAGGATGAGATTATCTCCTGAGCGTATTGATCCTTTTGCAGAAGGTTAGTACTGTTTGCTATTTAAAATATGATAAAAAAAGTAAAATGTATCAAAAATTACCATAAAAAGTTGAAAACCCAGGATTATGGTCCGATTAAAAGTAACTTACAATACTTCAAGGTTTTCAATTTATTGCGCAAGTTTAAAGTTGAAGTAGTTTAAAGTTTTAAGTTTAAAGATATAATGATAAATTTGAATAATAGTGGTAGTGAATAGTGAGTTAAAGTTACAGTGAATAATGATAAGAAACAGCGATGAATTTGAATTTGAACCAAATCATTTATTGGGTGTTGTTGTGAAAGTGATTATTTTTTTTTTAACCTTAAAGTGATGCAGCAGCCAGGATTTTTACTAATTGAGCCCTCAAAATGTTTGCTTGCATAACTCTTCACCTAGACCAATTTTCAAAAAAGAGCTATACAAAAGGCTCCACAGAGCAGCTTTTTGAATTTCAATTTAGATAAAATAATATGCAAGTATGCATATTTAGGGCTTAATAGGTGAAAATCCTGTCTGCGGCAACGCCTTAATTAATCTTGTTTATGAAAATCAATCTTCAAAGTAGTTTATGAGTTTATAATTATTTCTATATAAGTTGAAAACTTTTAAAGTATGTCAATTTAGAATAAATGGTATATATTAATGTACATATTTCAAATAATTATATTTTACAATTTTAGGCGGGAAAACACCTGATGTTGGTTCAAGAACATACACAGAAATTATGAAAGAACAAAGGTTAAAAGATGAAGAATCTGAGGTATATATAAATAATGTCTTTTACAAATAGCATATTATTACTTATACTATCCAAATTTTTTCACAATATTCAATTTAAATTTTTCAGTTACGTAAAAAACTTATTGAAAAATCAAAAGATGGGACTCTTAAAACAAATGGAGAAGCTCCAGTAGTTCCAAAGAAACGGGGACGCTGGGATCAAACAGATGAAACACCTACACCAAAAAAGCCAGCTATTAGTACAACAGCTGCCACTCCAACTTCGTGGGATAACACCGATGTAAGTAAATTTTATTATTGTAAGGCTAAATGTTGATATAATTGATAAACTCGTATAATATTGAACTTCTAGGCCACTCCTGCTGCCATTCGTTGGGATGAAACTCCTGCACATGGAAAAGGTGGAGAAACTCCTGGCGCTACTCCAGGTGTCAGTACTAGAATTTGGGATGCAACTCCTGGTCACGCAACACCTGGTGCAACTACTCCTGGTAGAGAAACTCATGATAAAGTCATTTCTTCTAGTCGACGCAATCGTTGGGATGAAACTCCAAAAACTGAAAGGGAAACACCAGGTCATGGTAGTGGGTGGGCTGAAACTCCTAAAACTGACAGAGTAGTTGGAGAGCTTATACAAGAAACTCCAACTCCATCAGCAAGTAAGAGAAGAAGTCGATGGGATGAAACTCCGTCAGCTCAAACACCTGGATCAATGACGCCTCAAACACCAGCAACTCCTTTGACAACACCTCATCAAACATCAATATTAACTCCCAGTGGTACAACACCTATTGGACAAAAAGCAATAGGATTAGCAACTCCAACTCCTGGACATTTGATGTCTATGACCCCTGAACAAATTCAAGCTTATAGATGGGAAAGAGAAATTGATGAAAGAAATAGGCCTTTATCAGATGATGAATTAGACGCTTTGTTTCCTCCAGGCTATAAAGTTCTTCAACCTCCAGCAGGTAAAATATATCAAGTCAAATTATATTATAACAATTTTATGTTAATAATAGTAAATACATGCTCTCAATATTCATTCAATAGGATACATACCAATCAGAACACCAGCAAGAAAACTTACTGCTACTCCTACTCCAATTGCGGGAACCCCACAAGGATTCTTCATTCAACAAGAAGATAAAAGTTCTAAATTAATTGAGAACCAACCTAAAGGAAATTTACCTTTCATGAAACCTGAAGATGCACAATACTTTGATAAATTGTTGGTTGATGTTGATGAAGAATCACTTAGTCCAGAAGAGCAAAAAGAAAGAAAAATAATGAAATTGTTATTAAAAATTAAAAACGGAACGCCTCCTATGCGTAAAGCAGCTCTTAGACAAATAACTGATAAAGCAAGAGAATTTGGAGCTGGCCCTTTGTTTAATCAAATTTTACCACTTCTTATGTCTCCGACTTTGGAAGACCAAGAAAGACATTTACTAGTTAAAGTAATTGACCGTATATTGTATAAATTAGATGATTTAGTTCGACCTTATGTACATAAAGTAAGTAAAAAGATCATATTTAAAATACTCCATATAATTGTATGAACTTTTCACTAATTCATAATGAAATTTATTTCTAGATTCTTGTAGTAATTGAACCCTTACTTATTGATGAAGATTATTATGCTCGCGTTGAAGGTAGAGAAATAATATCAAACTTAGCCAAGGCAGCAGGTTTAGCCACTATGATTTCTACCATGAGACCAGATATTGATAACATAGATGAATATGTGAGAAACACAACTGCCAGAGCATTCGCTGTGGTAGCTTCAGCTTTAGGCATTCCTTCATTACTTCCATTTTTGAAAGCTGTGTGTAGAAGTAAAAAATCTTGGCAAGCGCGACATACTGGTATTAAAATTGTGCAACAAATTGCCATTCTTATGGGATGCGCTATATTACCACATTTGAAAAGTTTGGTGGAGATCATCGAGCACGGTAAAATTGAAATCCTCTAATGACCCAGTACCAAATAAATTTATTTTATCTAATAATTGATGTTTTTTTTTAAGGTTTGGTTGATGAGCAACAAAAAGTACGAACCATCACAGCGTTGGCCATTGCAGCTTTAGCTGAAGCGGCAACTCCCTACGGTATCGAAAGTTTCGATTCTGTTTTAAAACCCCTATGGAAAGGTATTCGTACACATCGAGGAAAAGGCTTGGCCGCTTTCTTGAAGGCTATTGGATATTTGATACCTCTCATGGATGCCGAATATGCTAATTACTATACTCGAGAAGTAATGTTAATTCTAATTAGGGAGTTTCAATCGCCTGATGAAGAAATGAAGAAAATCGTGTTAAAGGTAATTTTTTAGAAAATTTAAATTATTGTTAATTTTTCGAATAAATATCCGTTCATTTCATTTCATCATTATAATTTATTATGAAAATTTACAGGTAGTGAAACAGTGTTGTGGTACTGATGGTGTTGAAGCACAATACATAAAAGACGAAATTTTACCACACTTTTTCAAACACTTTTGGAATCACAGAATGGCTTTGGACCGTCGAAATTATAGACAGGTATGTATTGAACATAAACAAATTTGGTAAATATCATTTGCAAAATTAATATCCATTTTATAAAATTGTTGATATTAGCTTGTAGATACGACGGTTGAAATAGCCAATAAAGTTGGAGCTTCAGAAATCATTAACAGAGTTGTTGATGATTTAAAAGATGAAAATGAGCAATACAGAAAAATGGTGATGGAAACCATTGAGAAAATAATGGGTAATTTAGGCGCTGCTGATGTCGATTCTCGCCTGGAAGAACAACTTATCGATGGAATTTTATACGCTTTCCAAGAACAAACATCAGAGGTTTGTCACATTATTATATATATAGTTGTTGAAAACACATAATTAATTATTTTAAAAATAACTTCTTATAATTTTTCATTACAGGATGTTGTAATGTTGAATGGATTTGGTACAATAGTAAACACCCTTGGGAAGAGGGTGAAACCTTACTTACCACAGGTTTGCGGTACTATTTTGTGGCGTTTAAATAATAAATCAGCAAAAGTAAGGCAACAAGCGGCTGATCTTATTTCTAGGATTGCAGTGGTCATGAAAACTTGCCAAGAGGTATTTAATAATTATGATTGTTTATTCAACCATCAATACATTCGATATATTAAATATTCTATGTAATGTTTTAGGAGAAACTTATGGGACATTTGGGAGTTGTTCTCTATGAATACTTGGGTGAAGAATATCCAGAAGTCTTGGGTAGTATTTTAGGAGCACTAAAAGCTATAGTGAATGTTATTGGAATGACAAAAATGACACCTCCGATAAAAGATTTACTTCCTAGACTGACGCCGATTTTGAAAAACAGACATGAAAAAGTATGTTGATCATTTTGTAATAAATCTTGCATTACCTGAATATATTAGAAACAAAAAAATGAAAACTAAAAAAATATAATTTTTGTTATTATAGGTCCAAGAGAACTGTATTGATTTAGTAGGCAGAATTGCTGACAGAGGACCCGAGTATGTATCCGCCCGTGAATGGATGAGAATTTGCTTCGAGCTATTAGAATTATTGAAAGCACATAAAAAAGCTATCCGAAGAGCAACAGTAAATACCTTTGGTTACATTGCCAAAGCAATCGGGTAACTATTTAACTGAATATTTAAATAATACAATACGAATTCATTTCATTATTGATTTTATTAATTTTTTTACAGCCCTCATGACGTTTTAGCAACTTTACTAAATAATTTAAAAGTTCAAGAGCGACAGAATCGTGTTTGCACAACAGTAGCTATTGCTATTGTTGCCGAAACTTGCAGTCCTTTCACAGTACTGCCAGCACTCATGAACGAGTATCGAGTTCCAGAGTTGAATGTTCAAAATGGTGTTTTAAAATCATTATCATTTTTGTTTGAATATATTGGTGAAATGGGTAAAGACTACATATATGCTGTCAGTCCTCTACTAGAAGATGCGTTAATGGACAGGTTTGTTTATTTTTTATATTTGTTTTGTGGGAATTGAAAAAAAATTATTTCTAACTTTTTTTCAGAGATTTGGTGCATCGTCAAACAGCTTGTGCAGCTATAAAGCATATGTCTTTAGGAGTTCACGGATTTGGTTGTGAAGATGCTCTAGTTCATTTGTTAAATTATGTTTGGCCGAATGTTTTCGAAACATCTCCTCATTTGGTGCAAGCTTTCATGGATGCTGTAGACGGTTTAAGAGTGTCGCTGGGCCCCATTAAAATTTTGCAATATACGCTGCAGGTAAATATCAATACATTTGCTTTTTAATATAAAAATTACTGGGCAAAAAATAAAATATTATAATTTAATTTCAGGGCCTATTCCATCCAGCCAGAAAAGTTCGTGATGTGTATTGGAAAATTTATAATTCATTGTACATTGGTGGACAAGATGCTCTTGTTGCTGGATATCCAAAAATTATGAATGATCCAAAGAATCAATATATTAGATATGAGTTGGATTATGTTTTGTAACTTTTTCAAGTTTTCTATACTTACAAATTTGAATCAGTAAAAGATCTATGATCAATTGTATAAGAGTATTGAATAGTAATATAAATTATTAGAAATATTGTCATTTTAATTATAAAACAATGAAATAATAAATAAGTGGGGATCAGCTGCAAAAGTTTACTTGTAAGACATCAAAATTGTAGTTGCATTCAAAATACTATTTTCAATATTAGTTTAATATTAATGTATAACGTATATATTTTAATTTTGCTAAGTGAAAGACTTGGAAATTAGTTATTACTACTTGATGATTTTTTACAACAGAAAAATATGCCACTATGTCTACTTATTCTTGAAAAATAAGCATTCATGTTTGTTCGAATAAAAATTATTTGCAGCATTTTAAAAAAAATCAGAGTTCACTATTTTTAGCCCTGTAGGACATGGAATATATTATTAAAAAGTTTTCACTCAAGTCTTTTAATTATGTTGTGTTTAGAATTCTATTACTCAATTTTATTTTAAAATGGAAAGTTCAAGCTCAATAAGAAAAAAACATCATACATTTAGTTTTGGTTGAGATTTGTTAATTATGCTGTGATGAGCGTTAAGCTTTTATATGTACATCTATCGAAATATTAGCATTCTAATTTTTTTTTTTTTTCAATTTATATTACAGTATGCATTAATAACCTTTTTCTTCATTTTTGGACTTATCACGGTTGAAGTGTTTTAACCCAAATAGTACCAACAAAATTACTTGAAATAAGAATCGAAACGCAAAGTGAGTTTTTCGGATGGGCAAGGACTGGGCTTAATGAAATTTCACTGAAAGAACATCTCATCACTAAATTCAATTGAAGGTTGGTCGTCGCTCAAAGTACAGTGAAATTTAGCAACTTAAAATTGGTTCACACAAAGTATTCACTGAAGTATTTTTACGAAAAATTTTCCATTTTTTGTTATATTTTAAATAAATCGTTTAATGCTTAACCATATGAATTGAATTTTATAATTACTTTAAAATTACCTAAAGAGGACACTTCATATGAATTTGCTCGGGTAATTTGAACCAATTAATTGAATAATGTAAGGTTTTAGGTAAACATTGTGATTAAAGTAAAAAATGGATTATCTTCAGACTGCATCGAAGTAGTTTTATTGTCTTAACAAGATCAAATATAGCATTGAATGAAACATTAACATTTGGTATACTAAAGATCTTTTCGAAGTATTAAAAATACTCTATGAGTCTATAGTTTTACTGATTATTTTCGAAAAGAATATATCTATAAGAATAGTAACAATAATCAATAATTTGCTACCAACCCCTTTGAATAGCTACAAGGAGTAACTCTTTTCTGTGTTATCAGCAAATTTAAAAAACGGAAAATTCGAAAACATTTTTGGTGACATGTTTTACTCAAAAGAATAAATTTCTTACTTCTAAATGTAACAAGATTTATTTACAAGCTTTAAGGTGATGTCGAAGCTAAAGTAAAAAGTAAAATTTTCTAATCTGTTGTCGAGGCTTTAATTTAAAGTTTTTCCACACGGCTTGGGGGACGGTGAGAAAATTGGACAAAAGTCACCACAGAGCCGTTTACATCAACACACTCAGTAGAATAGTCAGAAAACGCGTTAAAAAATGTTTATTTTACATTGGCCTTGGCATCTCCTCTATGTTTTACAATTAATACATAACAAGAAAAATCTTTTCAATAGCACAATGAAAATCTTCTATAATTTACGGTGTTGTTTCAATTCAAATAATATTGTTCAGAAATTTTTTTTTAAAAATATGAAAAAATATATGTTTGAAATTTTTGAATTCAATGCAAACTCCATCATTTCCATTAGTTCAGCTAGAAGGCACATTTTTATGGTGAAGAAAATTTTTGGAGCTGTGCAGACTTTGTATTACTTCAAGTACAAATTATTAATCAAAGACTTTTTTCAGGAAAACACTTAAGAATTTTTCTGCAGTGAACTGAGTTTTTCATAGTAATGTATATTCCTAGTATTATTGTAACTTAAAGTGATACCAAAGCTAAAGGTGTAAATAAGAATGTTCAAAATTGTTCATTGAGTTTTGGACTGAGTCTTTTTCAAACGGCTCCAGGATGCCTTTAAGAATATTATAACAAAAGTCACTCTAGAGCGGTTAAAAAATAGATTTTGTGAATGTGTCAATTAACAGATTTGAACATTTTAATTTAACACCGGCCTCGGTATCCCTTAAATACATCTTTCCCACTACTGGTAAGTTCTTACACTAAAAAACATTGTATACAACATTGTGCGTAAATACGCTTCTTCATTGGAACTGGTCAATATCCTTCGTTCAACTCAAAAGCATATTCTTACACATTGAAAAATAAACTATTTTACAATATTCTTAACAATTTTTAGCATGTGACTTCATTCAACATTTTCCGAGTAACTTAATATATACTGAAGGTATGATCTCTCATAATGTGTCTTCTTATTTGATTACGATTTGGCACCATATCTCCTGAAACATCAAACATTTTTTGATTTGGCAAAATTTCAAAATAAGAAAAATAATCAAGTTTAATTATCGTTTTGCAACTATTATAAAAATACGAGAAAATAAAAAATTTAACACTTTTTATATACAAAAAAGGTTTTGAATATATATATTTCATTACAGATTAAAAATTTTATGGATTTATAGCTCGCCTTAACGGCGTGAAGTCTTGAAGACATTTCCAATTTATTAAACTTCTTATTCAGAAAAAAAACTAATAAAAAAATGATTAAAAACTTTTTCTTCACTAATTTACCTGAGGATTAAATTGTGAAAATCGATTGATACTCAAGTGATTTCGGAAATTCTTGAAAAGTTTATCAACTCTATTGCTTTGGAGCCGTAAACTATTCTAGGATAGTTGACGTTTGACTTCAGATTGATTATAAACCTGTGGCGATGTAGATAAACTAGTTTCAGTGTCGTTAATGGAAGAGGGCTTCAATCGATTCGTCAATAAATAAACCACAGCTTCGTAAGTGGCCATCATAATTGCAGTATTCGGAATTTGTCGGAGTAATTGGGTTGCAAGACCTCGATACAATCCGCGACTTCCTTCTTCATTTAAAATAGTATTAGCTGTTTGCCAAAATCCCACATACTTCGTGCCTTCTTCACGTAGCCGCGTTCTCACAACCTCTGCAACATAATTATATTCATCAATTTTAAGTATAAAATTTTTGCTTAAAATTATTTTAAAAATTAATTGCAATCACAACGCTCTTAACAGGGCAACGATGAAACAACTATTTAGTATAGTTGGAATAAATATTACCCCTCAAAATTTTTATACTTTTGAATGTAATTTGCTCGACTACGCAAATTTATAACAATTTTCTAAACTATCAGATGCCAAAAGTATACATGTTCCAAAATTTACTGCTGCCAATTGTCATATAGCATATAATGCACTGATCATTACCTCTTAACAATTATCAGTTTTAAGCCGATGAAAAAGAGGCAAACAACTTAAACTGACTGTAGAAAAAAAGCCTGCCGCAGGTTTTGAATTCCACGCCGATAATCAATTGTTTAATTAATTATGCATACTTTTCATCGTTTTTCAAAATTATTTATTAGCAGAAGGATAAAGAAAATGGGGTGAAAATGAAAATTTCGAAACATATTTCTATGTTTTCTTGTTCACGATTGGAGAAAAATACTGAAATGTCTAGAAAACAACAAAGCAAAACTAATTTCTACGTAGTTTTCCAGAAAAATATAATGTAAAAATTCTCGAAAATGTTTTTATAATTTTGTATATTCTTGTTTCGTTGTGATTATAGTTAAAATATCAAATCTTTTCTAGAAGTTGAAGAGGTTTCAAATTGAAAAATTTAAATCACTGTTATTTCCTTTTTTGATTGTAGCAAGTAATTTATGAATAAAATAAGATATTTGAAAAAAATTACCATGAGGATAAGCTATACAGGATGCCACGGTTTTTGAAAGAGCCCCTGCAGCCATGAATTCAACAAAATCACGTGATAATTTGGATCCATCGGAAGGAGAAATTTGAGCATGTTGAGTCATCAGCCAAGCTTTTATCGCCTCATAGATCACAAAGTGTACGACTGTTTCACTTATTCCGAAATACGATGCGATAATACCTTTGTAAAATCCCATTATTCCCTGTAAGACAGATTTACACATCAGCGAAGGTTTTTATAACAATATATTAGTAGTACATCATACGAAGAGGAATACCCATTCCACTTAGGAGCAATTTTATGATTATTCTCAAAAAGATCGGTTAAAAACGTATCACGATGGCAAAAAAAAAGGTTTCCAGAAATTTTTTAGAAAGTCAGTTAATAAACTTTTCATTTTGCAGTAGGATTAAAATTTATTAACAATAATATGTAGTTTTGAATGGGTAACACTCTTGATCATTCTTTTAATTTCATACTAATAATTTTTTATCGATATATTACGACGAACTTTAAACCAGCCCTTTCTCGAGTCAAAATCTGTTAGCGAGGCGAAGTCTCGGCTGATTATCACGTGCTCTGAGACTTTCTTTCTACACGGGTAAAAACACATTTTTTTTTGCGAATCCCACAGCCTAAAGTAATATTTCGATTTTTCTCGGCGAGAAAAAATTTTACTTTGGGTTGGGGTGGCACGAAAAATCAGTTTCTTAACGTGTGTACTTGCATTAATTGAATATAGAATATTAAAAATAAATTTCGTGCAAAAAATCAAAATGGTTGTGAATAGTATGCATGAGAATAATAGAATAAGTAATAATTTTTTACTTTTTATTACTTACCGCCTGTTGATAAACATTTCGAATGCACTCGTACGCAGTAATAGGATTTGCATGATTACTGAGTTGTAATCTCGTTTTCACAAACCAAATTGGATTCGTTGCAGTACAGGATACAAAGCCTGAAAATATTGAAAAATGAATTTAAAAATTTCAAGATAGAAAAAAGTTATTGTGCTCTAATTATTTAAACTATTTTTAAGAATTATTTCGAATATTTTCAAAAATTTTAATTGCGACCATAAAAAAAATTCGATCCGTAATGTATAAAATTTAAAGTAAGTTAAAAGGAAGTGGAACAAACATTTTTATCACGGCGTGTAGAAAGTATCACTTCCCGCTTCTTTATACGTACTCCTAATTGCTGAATATTTTTTGTTCTTTTTTATGGGAAACTTTTAGTTCAGTATACTTCATAAACTATTTTGTATACCACAAACAATCAATACATAAAAGAAGGAAGCAAATTTTTTTAAATTCATCTCAGCATTCAATAAGAAATTGTTGAAGTTAATTATTCATTTACATAATTAAGACGGGTAATTAATACTGACCTGCGCAAGATGCAGCGCACATGTGTACAACAGGACTATCTGGAGGTAAAAGTGTATTGAAAAAGTTTTTGGCTTGTGAATAGGTGCAAAAGTAGATAGCTCTGGAAGGAGCCACCCCTATGAGATTAGGCACTAATCCTTTAAACAAAGCCTTAGGACCTTCGTGTTCAACTATATATTTCAGACATTGATATATTCCAGGTGGTAAGGGCACATTATTGGGTCGACCACCCAAAGATGGAGGTACAGCACAATGAGACAATGTCACTAGTGAATATCTGGAATATTTTAATATAAAAATTAAATCATATTATACTCATTACATTGCATATTGTACTTGTTACATTTAAAAAGTATTAAAATAAAAAAAACTATATACATACTTTCTATGTTCACCAGTGCACAGACGTCTACGTTGTTGAGAAGATGAGATATTTTTACATTGTAAATGACTGGAAACCATTTCTTTGGTAAGAATTTGAGTATAAAATCCAGAAGACGACTGAAGTCGTGTTTTGACTACTTCTAGAGGACATGTGACAATTGCTGCAATTGTGCCAGCAACCCTAAAAAAACACAAGTTGTCTATATAATGTTACTGAAGTATGTAGTATTTTAAACATTGAACAGTCTGACTTGTAAATAAAAATGTTGCATTATATCAACAAACAACAATCAAAATGATAAACAATCAAGAAGATATTTTGCATGATAAATATTTTGTTACTGTAGTATTAAAACATAAGATAGTGATTTTAATAATAAACCATCATGAAAGATTTTATCAACAAGATTTGAAGTAAGTATTCACTGTTATAGTGCTATCAATAAGCTGACATAAATACAAATTCATGTCTTGAAAATTGTTTTGATATGATTTGAAAACATTTAAAACTAGTCTTGAGCATTGTTGCTATTTGAAATTAAATTTAAAAATAAAAAAATGAATGAAAATATTTTTACTGCGACTCGAATGATTAGAGTAGAAAGTCATTTTTCATATTATTGCACCTGTTCTTGACGTTTATAATACGTATAAAATAACTTACCCCCCAGCAACGAGATGAATTACAGTGTCACGCTGCGTCATCTTCCCGTGTTTGCCTCGAAATTGGCGTTGTCAAACGTTCTGGAGGTTAAGCCCAGTGTTTCGGGGATCACCCGAGGCAAACTCGGCTCGTGGATCAACAACACAGAGTAGGAGCTTATGTAAAGACACGATTATACTTTGCTCGATCGTGTTGAGTTTTTCAACATTGCTTACGGACTTGGACGAGTCGGTCGGGTATTTTTTCACCAATTGCGCAATCTCTCAATTCAACATCTATCTTCTCCGAGAGAATCACAGATTGCACGAAACTAAAACACTGCAAAAACAGGTTCACATTGCACTGTGCGTTAATGTCACTAACATTATGGCTAGTGGTAAAGATCACAGTTGAGTATTACACACATCCGGAAAGCTCTCGCATCAAAACGTATCGGATCTCGAGCTTGACGGTGAGCAGACTCGCGACGGAGATAAGATTTTTCAAAATGTTTCACGAGCCAAGGCTGTCATGGTGCTTTTTGCAAAAAGTCCATGAGAAAGCAAGTTGATTGTTAGTTGTTAGTACCACTTAAAGTAAGAGCACTTTCAGGCGGCTTGCATCGTTATTCGCTGACCGTTGTTATGATTTGATTTGCGGCTTGCGAGTGATGGTATGCGCATGTCAATACAAAGTCAGCACTAAGTGTATACATACACAGCATGAGCACACACCACAGCAGTAAAGCGATCAGCGACTTACCACCAACTGGATACCCGAGTCCCGCTTTTGCAGGATCGTTCGGTCTATTTCATCGATTCACCGATTCGAACTTGAAGTTTTGAGTGGGGTTGGAATGAGTGAGATTTTGAAAAGTAAATTCGAGTGCATCGTTAAAACAGTAGTCGCATTTTTATCATTTTATTTTAATTACTTTTATGGGAACCGAAGTCAATGAAGATTTTCGTATGGTACAGGCCTCGAAATTACGAAACGTCGATGCTCTGGCTGCTATGTAAACGTGAATTATGGTCTGCTGACTGCTTCAGAAGTATAAACTTTTAGTCCCCTAACTGCTTCAAAATTTGAAAATTAAGATTTTCGAATAAATTTTCTTCTCCGTTTTAAGTGAATTTTACAGCTGTCTTCGAGGTCTGAATTGTCACCCTGGATGCGTATGGTGGATGTTGTTTGAAGTATTCGGAAGTTTTCAAATGAATAATGCCAGTTAGATTTTTTGTGTTAATTTTCTAGTTCGATTGCCTGTATTGTTCTGTGTTTGGGTTTCCCCGTTTTCCACGTCCTTTTGCTTAATTACCAAAAATGTCCTCTTCTTTTTTGCTGTCCATACAGTGTCAGTGTTAGTTTAAAGGTTTAAAGGCACTTTAAAATGGTAAAAAATGTATTTAATATTCAAAGAGGATATTTCTTTTATTTTCCATTGAATTCAACGAAATTCCGAATCGCTCGCTCGATAAGTAATTTTATGCTAAAATCATAAAAATGTGTGCTTATAGAGTTGAGTATTTGTGCAAAGCGATCCATCCGTCCGATCACATCTCTCAAGATTTCGGCCTGAACCACTAGTGTTCCACAGACGTGTAATACAACCTGGGCGATGCAGCTCAAATGGTTTGTTCTGAACATTATAACACGTGAATGCATTTTTTAAAGATATGAAGTACCAGCAAACGCAAAAGAAGAAAAAATTTAACCCAAAAAGTACACAAACAGGCTCAAAGAAACGACTATGTTTTAGTCTAAAGAAAAAAAAACTTTCAAAAAATTACATTAAATATTTTATTTATTTTTTTTAGGTACCTTTGAGCCCTTAACTTGATTCAAACTTGTATAATCACCGCTATTATTCATGTAATATTGAGTTCATCTTAGGCTTCGCATCTTTACATTAAAATTCAGTTATACCATTTTATCAAGTTCACTTTCATAATTTGCGTCGCCGTTTTGAAGCATTTAAATTTCGGTCATAAAATTCACGTTATGTAAACATTTTCGTTAAAAATGTTGACATAATTGAAACAGATAAGTATCAACGTTCGTTGGATTTTCCTACAGAAAACTTACGTATTGAACATTTTAGGCGTCTTATCAATTACTTTATGATCATTTTCAAAAATCGTCGTATCGCAAGATTCCTGTCTCACTCCCAAATAAGTCCGATAAATCACTTGATAACATTTATGATTTTTTTTTTCATTTAAAATTTTGTTAACGATCGATTTCCTGTAATCAATATCAACACTTAACTTAGATTAACAATATTTACAAATCGTAACATGAAAATTTGATCAAACCAATGTAAATCGAATAAAGCTAAGTCATTACTTATATTTGATTGAAAAAATTACATTTTTGATCTGGCTATAATTATTTTTTTATGAATATATTAATTATAAAGCATTTCAGAATTTAAAAAATCATTATTTATTTCATTAAGACAGGCAAATGAATAATTTTATCAATATCTCTCATGAATTCGTGTGAGAAAATATATGGTCAAAAACTGCTGTATGAGTATGTTGAAAATTGAGAAATTGTTTACATTTATTTACGATAAATTACCACAGTATTATAGGACAGATAATATAGTGAAAAATTGTTCAGAACTTCATTAAACAGACCTAATTTGTAAATAATAATACAAAATTACGTATCGAAAATCGCGCAGCGTACAGTATCTCAACAAACAAACACATTGGTTTGAATTCTTCAGAAGTTTTTGAAGGATAAACATTTTCATTTAAAAGATAAATAGAAAGTTGGAATAGACATTGTGCATCAATGAATGAATATAAATATATTAATATTATTTTAGCTAAACTAATAAACGTGGGTCACTCATTCTCTACGTATGTTTGGCTTGCATTCAAGTTCTATAAATGTTCAAACTTGTGTTAAATTTATCGAGATGGTTTAGTTGAGTTTATTGTACTTTTTGAACTATAAAATATGTAGGACATTAATGAGTAAAAATGTTTTACTGAGAACTGTAAGTTAAAAAAAACCTAAGAAGCGGGTATCAGGTTCTTATGACCTGATTCAGCGAATAGCTCTTACCCACGTGTACTGACGGTTTTGCAATTAGATCAGGCTAATGAGAAATTTCTTGAGGATGTTTGAACGGGTATAGTAATCGTGGACTTGGTAAATCGGTATGGGACATTTAGGTTTACCCACCCTAATTCGGGTCCATAGGTCATAATTTTGATGAGTACAAGGCAGTTGTCTAACTTTGGTGCTTATTTAATGCTTTTACAAGCACTCATGGTGCATGCGTTACTCTCGTCACGTAAAATGAGGATAAGTCCAACAGCGGTCGACCAAAGCTTTTTAAAATAATTTTTAATCTGCCATTCGATCAAAGTATCTTATATTCGGCATAACTTACCTCTCGGCTACATTATTTGAGCGAGTTACATGTCATCCTGCATGTTGACGCTGAACATTTTATAAATAAATCTATGTTTACATCGAGAAGGTTTATATGAAGACCAATTCATCTCGGGAACTCCGATTTGATTCAACAGTATTCAAATCTCCGAAACGTAAGAAAACTATTAATAATTCATAAGTATTTTTTAAAATAAAAAAAATACAATCATTTTAAAAAAATATACCTTAATGTATCTGATGAATTTTTCTCAAGAAGTTCTTTAATTGAAAAATAAATTCAGAATTATATGAAACTTTTTAGTCGTTTAAAAAAAATGGTCATCATCAGTACGCGCAGAATATTATAGATTTATTTTGGGTGATACATAGACTCTCGACCAATGTAAGTCGACTCAAATATCTTGAAATCTTTTTTAGGTTGACTATTTTTTTCATAGGAAAATTATTTTCTAAAATGAACTTGAAGTTTATTTTTACTGAAAACTGTTCAAAATTATTCATTTCATTGAGTAAAAACGAAATGGGGATGTTAATAGGTGTGTCTTTTGAGTTTTCCATTAAAAATTTGTTGAAATATCTGCAGGGAAGCTTTGGTTTTGTTAATTTCTAGACGTACACGTTGATTTTATAGAAATATTTAATAAGATTCTCGGAAAACTTCAAAAGCTGGTAGTAACCACAATTTTTAAACTAAAAAGCGATTAAAAACTTTAATTTTATGTAATCACTTCAGCGACATAGAGACTGTCCCGATAAGTTTAGTCAATTTTACACGTTTGGAGCAACATCTCTGCAACTTTCTCTTGAATTTGAAAACTGCATTCCATAGATCTATCGTTGTAGCAGCGCGTTTCCACAACTTTCTTTTAAAAATATTGTATCTACAGTCAAAAAAAGTTTAAGTACGGATGCAAATTACTGTCAATAAGACGCGCCCGTAAAATTTACTTTGCATTTTCCAATTTCTCCAAAAATTTGCTCCGATTTTTAGTTTCAATCTGTTTCTCTAACTTTCGGTGTTATTTGGAGTAAGGTTTGTGTTTTTTAAATTATTTGTAAGTATTAATTAAAATCAAAGTTTTAGGTGAAAAAGAAAAATCAAAAACTTCGCGGGTAAAATATTTTTTTCCCACATTTCAATACTTACTGGTTATAAATTGATCAATAATCGCTTTCAAAAATGTTGATAATATAGCTATTGCATTAATAATTTATTATTAGGAGTGAGCTCTAAGTTTACATGTCTTGAAAAATTAAATGAAATTATCATTCAATCATTTCATTTTACAACAGTCTTAAAATTGTTTGTCAACATTTTAATTAGTACTGTAGATTCAGGAAACATTACTTTATTATGAATAATGTAAGATCCTTTTAACAGTTAACTGTAGTCATCTTGAGTAGATAGAATACTGAATATTTTGCATCAATCGATGAATTATAAATTACACTAATATATTGCATTAGAATAACCTAAACCAGGCATTTTTATTTAATATTGTTAAATATCCATCGGAAGCTCACCTAAATACGAACATAGTAAATTAATTCACTGATGGAGTTGCACTCTTGAAATTCTTTATCAAAAGACAAATTTGAAATTAAGAATTTTTGTCATTTTAACTGCCTTATTTATGAATTCAATGATAATTGTTTACACAATACTACAATTATTATTTATCTTTTACTCTTCTATTTGTATTGTTTCAACAGCAAAGAACACATTAGCCTATTTATACATAATTTTAACATCCAATTTGTTAAATTCGCAATGAATTTGGCATATATTGATATAATTTTGTTTTGTTGATATATTTTATTGAGAAAATAAAGCGGACGGTTTAATTCAAGTTTTTCAGCTAAATTTTTATACATAATATACATACATTCACATATTCACGTATATTTTCTGTTGAGTCAGTAAGCCGATTTCTGCTCCTAAAGGCACAGAATTTTGCACTTGAACCCGGATTACTTAGAATAATTCAATTTGACAGATTTTCATCTTAATATAACATTCGTATGTTTTAGTGAAAGCATGGTCTGTGTGCACCTGAGTATATAAATTGTTATTCATAGATTGAAAGATAAAGCAACTGCTTAGCAGTGCTTATAGTTTGTAGTCTTTTACACATTTCCAACTTGTATAACTTGTAGGTAAATTCAACACACATGTCTTGTTCATGAAATAAATATTCTTACAAGAAACTGTATCTATTGCATTATGCATGTAAATATTTTAAGACTATTTAGTACACTTTGACAGTGCATACGACATGATCATCAAACGATTTTTCAAATGATAAAAAGATAAGTCATGCTGAGTTTACACACATCCTCACTATATCTGTTACATCTTTATGTAATTTAATTTTACATACATATATATATATATGTGTGTCTGTGTCTCTGTGTGTTTGTGTGCGCGCGCTCGTGGCTCACCTTATTTTTTATCTCAAGCTTAGTACTTAGAAACTAATTCTATAATTAAAAAAACCCAATGTATTAGATTTCAAATAAAATTTTACAATTAAACATTTGTTTACAGACTAAAAATAATTCAATATAATGTTTTTTCATGTTTACATAAAAAGGACTTTTAATAAACTCTTTTTTTGTCCTAAATTTGTTTAGTGCTAAGCTTAAGATACAGTGAGATACAATATGAACTTATAAATGACAATTATACACTCGACTATACGTTTGTTTTTTTAATAGTCTCTGCAGTACTGTCTCTACATATCACAGCCTGAGTGTTTCCACTGCCTCAAACTTTTTTTCTACATAACAATTTTATACATGCTTAGCAATAAGTCGATTCACAGTTTAACTATAATGTGTTAATAAAGGAGCTAAATACTAAAGATGAAAGCAAATTTACAATATGACGCCAGAAAAAGAAGGCAGTGACTAAATGGTGCACTTTTACAAAAGTTTGTCCTTGCTAAAGTTTGGAAGGATATAGACTAATAAGAATGAAGAGATCAAGGAGATAAGGTGAAAGAAAGTAGAATGCCCAAAGCAACTAGGAAGCAACATCCCAAATTTCAGCAAGAAAGGGTGGCAGCTTTTTATTCTTAAGCTTAAGGTTTGAACAAGTTTCACTGTTTTGGTTGCCTAGGGTGCGTAACTCTGTAAGAACTGACAATAGTTTAGCAAACATTGCGCTAGCTTTAGGTTTACGCCAACTTTCTACATAGGCTTTCAATGCATTTAAATAAATTTCTTGAATCTTTTCAACTTTCCAACCTTCCGAGACATTGGGTCGATCTGTAATACAAAAATGGGTAAGTGAAAACAGTAAATCGATAGTTTTTTTTTAAAGAAAACAATGATGGAGGTATAGTTACCGGAAAATATAACAATAGCAGTGAGAAGAGCATATTCCGCGTTGTTGACTTGCATGGAATACATAAGTCTCCCGAAATGCAGTAGATCGTCAATAATGTTTCCTATTCCAGCAAGAGTGTAACTGTCGCGCGAGTACGCCTGATTGTTAGCAAAAATGATGCTGTCGGTTTGATTGTCGTACTTTCTTGCCATTCGCAGAATCATAACTTCACTGGAGCAAGCTTTCAACAACACTATTTTATCTTCGTGACGCAGCTTGTCAAAGCCTGGAAGTCGTTTGGCAAATTCTACGATAAGTTGAACCGTCAAGATCGTAATTTCGGTAATGTGTCTGAATCGAACATCACTTGGATCTTCATTTTCAGAGGATTGCTGTAAACAAAAAAATCATTATGTTACCTAGGGAATTATCAATACTTTCCCCTTGACCGATTAGAGTCTACATGTTATATAGAAAAAAAGTCATAAAATTAGTCTTGAGTTTTTCTACCTACACCTATAAATTAAATTTTTTATATCACGTTTTCTGAAACTTTAACTGACTATTTTTCGAAATTTCTTTGAGAAGGCCTCAAATTGAAAATCCCAAAGTTAAATGTCATAAAAATACGTAATGAGCAACTTACTGTTATGCGTTTAACATCTTCTTCGTTAGGCGCTTCGAATTCGTCTTGAAAGAAGACTAATCTGTTGATAAGCTCTTCTTGTTCAGGACTAACGTGTTTACGACCATTGTATGGAATACTGATTGTGCCAGGATCAGAGTGGGAGAACGCTTCCGGCTCAGCAGGTTCTGTCTTAACGTGGCCGATTTGACCATCGGGGCCAATCAACGAGCCACCTCCGCCGCCGCCGCCAGCACCACCTCCACCGCCACCGCTAGAACCTTCGTTCCCATTTGGGGAACCATTCATCGATGTGCTGACGGGCTTATCCTTGTCCTAGAGATTCAGATGAAAAAGATTAGTCGGTGTCAAACTTACACGTAATGTCTCGTCAAAGCCAGAACTTACGCCTACCTTTTGTGCCTTTTTCTCCTTACGTTTGACGGCACACTGGAACTCGGGTACGACGCACTCCGGGCGCATACCGACGTGTAAGCATTTTTTCAGGCGGCACTCCTGACACTTTCGTCGCATGTACATGTCGATCTCACAACTGTTTCCGTATTTGCACTGATACACGGCATTTTTAGTAATGCTACGTCGAAAGAAGCCTTTGCAGCCTTCGCAAGTCAGTGCATTGTAATGATAACCCGACGCACGGTCACCGCAGACAAGGCATAATTCCTCCTGCTGGCGCGGCGTAGGTCCTTTTCGTCTTTTTGCATCGCAGCTATCCATATTGTAGCCGTTTAATGAACTTGGCGGTGATAAGTCATCTCTTCCTGCAATGACAAACATACAGTTAAATCATTTATAATGATGAGTTGATAAATCCTTTATTAATTATAAAAAATACATATTTATCCAATTAGTATTGTAATTGGTAATTATCATAATATAGTGAACAATATATTGGGGAAGATATTTTGAAAAATTTTCTTTTTCTCAATGAAGCTAAGCATAACCATTATAATTGGTTGATGTAGATTAGTAGACCTAGTTTTCAGCGGTGAACGGTTTAGTTAGTCGAAGAGGCTCAGTTCCCTGATCGGACGCGTAAAAAACGGAAAGTCACTATTTTCAGCAATTAGTGCAATCTGGTGTTTTATATTCTGCGGAAAAAAATGTTAAAGTAACACTCGCAACAGTTATTCCAAACACCTTAAATTTCGTCACAAAAATATGAAGCAGCCTACTTATCATCTACAGAGAATCAAAGTATCCCAATTTCCGTGGTATTAACCATAACGTCAACATGTTCGATACTACTACTTCATTCATACGACTTTTCGTCTCAGGGGTCAATGTATTCTAACCCGAACGAAAACCCTTGCAATAGTTGTGCGTTTTTTTATCTTTTTCCTTGTTTTTTTACTCCATATATAATTTGTAATTGATGTATATGCGTTTTCTATCCCTTTTTTAATTAAAACTTACTCTAAACACATCTGGATAATTTACACATTGCATAATTTGAAATATTACGCATAGATAATTTGCAACTAATTTTAATTTAACAAAAATTTTAAAAGCTAGCTTATAAGATAGTAAAATATAACTGAACGCATAATCAGTTCATCATAGAAACCTGCGACCTGAGAAAAGAATGTTTTCTGAGTCTCTCATGTTTCTCATATATTGTACTTTGCAATGTGTACGAATGTGTATTTTTAGAAAAACTTGTTACGCCTATTCCGGTAACTCGGACTGAAACCTCTTAGTTTGCTCAAAAAGATTAAGCAAAAATAAAGCCACGTTGAAATTTTTTTTAAGATTGCTATTGTTTTTATGTGGCTACGTAAATGTCAAGTAATATCAAAATAAAGCCTTTTATGTACTATTTTAGAATGATTGGTATCCAGTTTCAGTTAAAATTTCAAGAAAATTTTTTCAAATTTCGCCCTAGCTTTGGTATTCATTTAACGCACTCAATTAAAATTATAATTCTTATTTCAATTTTTAAGAACAAGTTGAGGAAATAAAAAGAATGAGTTTTCGGAAAAAAAATCCATACTTAACGCAGAAAATTTTATTTGTGCTTTAAAATTGGTTCCAAGTTAAACTTTAGGATGTAAAAAATGCATTTTTACGAAATAAAAATGTTTGCCTGCGTCAGATAATTATTCATAAAAACTTAAATAATATAATAAATGTTAATACTAAAGTGGGTTTAAAGATTCAGCGAACCACTGTATGGGTGCTAAATTTCAGTTGATTTGGTTTAAAACGTAAGGTCGTAAGTATAGCGAAGTAGGGGTGACGCCTATGCCTACTCGTGTATTATTGTTATTATTGCCGCGTATATTATAAGCACAGATAGCCCCCACTATGCTCAATGTACACTATAAGGCATTTTACCAACATCTTAAAATGTAAGTAAATACAGCATAGTAAGGATCGTTCTTGTATTAAAGTAAGTTAAAATAATAACAACAGTATGTGGAAAAGTATAAAAAAGCCCCGACGTCGCTGTTTTTACGTCTTGAGCTATTGCAGAATTCAACGCCTCATGGTTTACGTTTTCTGTTTGCCATCGAATCAATCGACATTTAGTGTACACGAGAAAGTGAGCGGAACACAGTACACACTGCCTCTCACTTGAAGAAAAATAGAGAAGCATTTAATTCAATTTAAATTCATTGAAAATGTTATAGTTATTTGGATCATTAAAAATGAAATATGCAATCATTTGATTTATGCTAAAATAAAATTTATTTTTAAAAGAAAATGCTTATTGAGGGAAATCTGTACATGAATTTCGAAATTTCATTTATGAAAACAAAAAAAAATGCTAAATTACCCCGAATAGACAGACCCGTATTTAAATGGAGAATTGTGATTGTGGAATAGTCTAAAAACTATAGTGTTATAACTGGCAGTTTTCAATATAAAGCGTTATAACGAAAAGAGCCAATTATTTTGAATAAAGGATATTTTTTATATTGTTTAGTTTTGAGAGGATTAAGACTCAATTAAATAATTGCAGAAACATAAAAACCAATTCCTTCGTGAAATTATCAACCGTAATTTTTTTTTCGTTGTATCTAATAATAAAGAAGTAAATTGGCATGTGTCAAAATGATTTTTATAGAATAGTTTTTCAAACATTCTAAAATTGGTATAATGTATTGATATCTACTACATCTAGTAAATTTTTCTGAAAAAATACGTAAAAAATTAAACACAAACAATGCCATCATTATTTAATATATTGGCCTCTTTTACAAAAAGGACTCTTCAAAAAATGAATATTTTACTTTTTCATTTCGTTTTGTCTAAAAATAGGAAACTTCTTACTTTTTTGTAAAATACAAATTTTTTATCTCTTAGCTACTTATTAGTGAATTTTAAGCTGTTCTACTTTTTGCATATGTTAATATAATAGGACAGAGACATATTTTTGCTCTAGAGTTTAATAAGATATTTTTCTTACATTGAAACTTAACTGATTCTCTTTTACAATCTCACGAATGCACAAATATTCTAAAAAAAGCAAAAGTAAAAAAAAAATTCGAAAAGTAATCGAAAAGTAAGTCTTTCGGGCTTCAGCCTTATCCAAATTACGCACGCACGCGCACCCACACACACATACACACACAAACGTTTCATGTTCCATATTTGAAGCAGAATTTTCTTATGAATTTTAGTTGAAAAATTTTTCTGAATCTATCATACAACTTTCTCTAAGAGGAAACAAGAGAATATTTTAAAATAAAAATATTTCAAATAAATCGTAATTGAGTTTTGATATTTGTATTGTCACTTGTTCTAAGAAATTTTTTTATATCATTTTGTGAATATTTTTTTCCAAGAATATAACATTTTTGAAACTACCAAATGATTGAAATTTATAACTAACTAACTTTAAAAAAATATTTTCTTAAATTATCTAAAATTTTTATGTTGTTTTCTAGATTTAGAAGACTTATCTTGAGTATAAGATATGTATGCAATAAATCGTATTTATATCGATATTTTAAAATTTTATTTACAATAATTATATATAAATTTTTATACTGTTTAAATCTCATTGCACTATTATCTAAATATTGAATCTGTATGAAGATAAGTTATATACTCAAATCATAGCAAAATTTATATTTTTATAACAATTATTGACGATCACTTTTTATTTTAACTCCCGATGTAACAAATCCCTTTTTAATCATAAACATATTTTTAGGATTGCAAAGTACGCGCACAATTATTTAAACGCTTCGAAATAATTTTTTAGATGAAAAATAAATAGGACAGATTGTTAAAGTTCAGTAAATAATATTTGAAGATTAACGTTTAAGATAAAAATAAAAGCGAACGATTAGAGGAGACGAAAATGTCGAAGATAAGAGTTGGCATCATTTTACCTTCAATGATGCTACCGCAGGATGGAGAAGTGACCTCATTATGAAGCGTTTGCAACTGCTGTTGTTGGTATGTGTTATTTGGAGTTCGTATGTGTAAATCTAAGTCCCATAAATTAGCTGTTTCTGCTTCTGGATTATGCGTAGTTTCAGGAGTAGTAGGTTGATAATGTGTTGGTGAGAGTACACTACTAGTAACTTCAGCGTTTGAAGAGTCAGGTTGTAGAGTAGAGCCAACAATTCGGCCTCCCCAACGTCGTTTTATGCCAGCTACAGGTAGTCTTGGTTGAATGGAATCTTGCAACATGGTTGTGGATTCAACCATGCGCTGAAGACCAACATTCGAGCTATCTGTTATTCCTGCAACAAGTTGGGAGTTGGACTTGATTAGGTCAACGCCCGTTGAGAGCATTTCAAGCTAAATGCCGTTTGTGCAACTAAGAAATTTCTTAGTTTGTCGAAAGATCTTTGTCTGCTGTCGCGTTATAGTTTTGTGGAAGCCGAATTCGGCCTTGGACTGCGCGCGCCGCTCTCCTTGACCTTGGTGCTCGCACAAAAGGCGGCTACACTCAGTCAAGCGCTGTCCAAGGCGCTGTCAGGGATATATATGTATATGTATATGTATACGTGTATGCATACAGATACATCTAAAGTATGTTTGGATGCAATATTTTTATTTTCAGTATTCCTCCATTATGTGAAACGTTTTTGCCACGAATAAAACATATTTTTCACATATTGCTCTCACTTGATCACTGTATATAAATATATATCTACAGTGTGTATACACACATGCACACACTCTAATGATGAATATGTTTTTGCACTGCACGATCTCGCACGAGCTGTTACACCAACACTTTTTTAGATATTCTCTCACTTAAGCTGAAAATTGTTGATATAGTCTCCTCTCTTGCAAAGTTAACTAAGACTACTCAGTCTCATCAGTAGCTACTCTTACTATCTATTTTTTTGCCTGGTCTCCTGCTCCATCCGACGCATTAATCGATTGCGCAGCTCCTCGATCTACTGTCACATACTCAGTAGGGGAAACAATAACATGCCACGGTGGACGGCCAAGTCTTGCGTTCAATACCTATACAGCGAACACTAATGCATGTGAATGCGCGCGCATCTTACTATGAAGATAGGCAGGTTTCACAGAAACAGCGTATGGCAACATTTTAATTGAAATTTTTAACGCTAATTTCATAGTTTGTTATTATTACAATTTTTTAATCAAACTATAACTTAATTAGAAAAGAAAAGTAACATTTCGTGTTTATTTAGTTTATAATTTTTATATTTGATGAAAAAATATTCAAATCACCCGTATTTTTTTGTGCAATTTAAAATATTTCATTTATTGAACCTTAACAGCAATCAATAAAAAAATTAAGGAATTACTTTATAGTAGGAATTTTAAATAAGATAAATAAACAAATTAATATAATGCAATTTAACTTCATTCAGATCCGAAAATTTGTTCACGATCTTCGAATATATTGAAAACCAGATATACTATTAAACGAAACTTGTTCTGATGTTAAAAGTAAATGTATGCATGTAATATTTAAGGACAGACAAAAATGCACGATTTCATGTCAGGATATAAATATTCACTTAAATTGGTCAATAGTTAATAGTCAACAATTAAATTTTAAAATAAAATTATATTTTTATATTGAGTAAAAAATTATAAATATTTTAAAAATCCTATGAAATTAACCAAATTTTGTAAAAACAAAACTTCTAAACCAGAAATTAATGTACTAAAATATGAGAGTAACGATTTTTTTGCTCATTAGTCTATTGCGATAAGTAGAAAAAATATCTCATCCCTCGCCTACGTGGAGAGACCACAACTGAGTGAGGCGCTGCGCACTCGAACTCAATGAGAAGCTGTGCCACTTACTTGGTTTTCCTCGGTATACGAGAGTGGAAACACTGAGAGATCACCACTGCTCCCCGAATTCGATGGCCAAACCCTCGATAGGGCCAATCTTGCTAAGATTTCTCTACAGAACTTTTAAAAGAGCTGAGAAACAAATTGTATATATTTAAAAATATTAAAATTATTCAAACTACCAAAATAAATTATTCAAAATAAGACGTTTTAATGATAGCATTGTTTTATTCAATCAAAGAAAGTCTGATATGAATTTTCGAAAATGAAAATTTGTACACCATAACACTATTCAAAAAGGTTTAAGGAAGGCGTGTGTAAAGTTTTCAATCGATTCGTTTATTTAAGAAAAAGTTACAAACGAAAAAACAATTCCGCTTGAAGTTTGAGATAATGTGTTAGAATGCCACGCATGCTAACGATTTGGTTTTGTGTTTGTAACTTTTCTTTAGACAAACGAATGGATTTAAAACTTTACACACGTTTTCCTGAGACTTTTTGAATAATTTTATAGCATAAACATGTCCATTTTCGAAAATTCATAAAAACTTTCCACAATTGAATGAAAAAACGGCATTCATTCTATTTTTAATAATTTATTTTGGTAGTCTGAATAATGTTAATAGTTTTTATAAATATACAATTTATTTCTCAGCATTTTCGAGAATACATCAGATAAATTTCATAAAGTCGGACAATTTTTTCTTTGAATGACGTCAAATTAATCATAATCTTAGCGCGATTTGCCTAGCAAGGATATCTTTCAGTGTACCTCGCAACGAAAAATAATGCACGTATAGAGAAAAGCCGTGCACTGTAGGGAATTTACGTCACGCTCGTGACACAGCCAGATAGTTAAACAAACACAGAAATTCACCGCGGTCACTCAGTGCTTTTTAGGTAAGGATATTCACACAGCGTGGCGCTACTGTGTAGTCTCTCCGCGTGTTCTCTGCTCTGTCATCGCCGGGCGCTGACGGCACTTATATATAGTTACCGAGTAAGGCACCCTGTGTCGAAGGGGTTCGTAACGACGACGACTTACAATATAAGCAGCCGTGGGCAGTCAGAGCAGCTCATTTAGCTCTCGATTTTCGAGGTTTACGAAGTTTTCGTGTACACTCATTTACTTTCACTCATAGTACTTTACGATACAAGTGCCATAAGTAACTCTGTTTGGCACGGCGTAGTTTAGTCCTAATACCTGGGCCGAAAAGTTCCCCCCCCCCCCATGGCACGAGTATCGTACATTATTTTATAGCAATGTGCTAAGTTCACATCTATGTCCCCTTTTCCGAGTCATGAGTCGCACTTTATGGTAGCGCGAAGTAAGGTTAGCGTATGCGAGTGTGATGCGAATGCAGCGGTGCCAGAATGTGCGACTTATGCCACAGAAAAGCGTGCTATAAATGTGAACTAATGCCACACAGTGCTATAAAAATATAAACATAGTTTAATGGGAGCCGCCTGTATGTATACGTATATGCGGCAATAATAAGAAGAGTACACGGACAGGCATAGGCATTGCTCTTACGCTACTGTGTTACCAATTTAAGTTTACCAATTTAAATGACACACACTGTATTAAGTGCATGATATGATTCAAAATTGATTTTTCTTGTAAAATAAATATATAATTTCAATTAAAAGTGGAAAAGGCACCGTATAATCGAAAATCAATCTATTGGATTTATGAGTAAGATTTTTCTTCCCTTTTTTATTGCAATTTTCGAAATATCAAAATTTTTATTTTGCTCTGAGATATAGCTGTTTCCGTGAGCCTTATTCCTATATTTTACGTGTTCAATTTTTTCTTCTTTTGCGTTTTCTGTCAAGTAGTGTTTTTGGTTAGGCGTAACTTTCAGAGGGTACCGATAGAGCTTCAGCGCCAGGGTCGCGTACATTTCTTCAGAACATCAATGCTTACAAACACAACCACTGAGTGGTCGAACACGCAGAGTGCTTAGTACGTATAGTTAAGCATACTTTTTTTTCATTTTACGTTATTTGCCGAAATTTAAATAAAAAAAGGACTGTTTGAGAGTGACTTATAAGTTCGATCATTCCTAAAGTGGTTGTGTTTGTAAGCATTGATGTTCTGAAGAAGTGTACGCGACCCTGACGCTCAATCGGTACCCACTGAAAGTTACGACTGATGACCAAAAACACTACTTGACAAAAAACGCAAAAAAAGAAAAAATTGAACACGTAAAGTATAGGAAAAAGGCTCACGGAAACAGCTGTATCTCAATGCAAAATAAAAATTTTGAAATTTCGAAAAATGCAATAAAAAAGGGAAGAAAAATCTTACTCAAAAATCCAATAAAATATTTTTCATGATACCCCAGCTGAAACTAACCTTTTTCGTCCCGGCGGCCAAAAAGTTAATTTCTGCTGGGGGGTTCGTGAAAAATAGTTTTCGATTTTAAGGTACCGTTCCCCCGTCAACTTGGCGTTTGTTGTATTTCAAAGTTCAATTTTTGGTTAATAATAAATTTATCATGTAAAAATATACTTACCAATTTTGGCACTAGGGCTGTACGGATCATAGCTGCCAGAACTCATAGGACTGGCATAACCGTTACTGTTGGGTAGCTGTGAATTATTATGGATAATCGATTGTTGATTTTGACTCATAGTTGCAGAAAGAGTAATAGATGGCTGCGTCAGACTAGAAAGTGATGAAACGAATCCATGTGAATTCGATTGTTGTCCGAGAATCGGTTGTGATGCTTCACTAGAAACTCGATCATCGAGTCTGGGTTGTTTTAAACAAGTTGCACGTGTGAATGTACCAGCATTATCTTGAGGCAAATGAATATTTTCTGAAATTCTTAAAGTATCTGGATCCACGTATCCTTGAACTATTGATTCTTGTGGTAACGGCTCCATAGTACATACGTTTCTAACTTTAAAACGTATTATATATTTCTTCTAAATCGGGTTGATTAGTAAAGGGCACAAATGCTGACAAATCCAAAAAACAATAAGTCTTAGAACCATTGTTAGATGTCATTCATCTTTGTCATAATTTTTCGATATTAATGATCTATTCAAATCTGTTACTCCGAATACAGAAATTATAATTTATGCATATATCTGCTCAAAACTGGTATCTTTTTTCTTTTATTGTGACCACCCTAGAAAAAAAACACATTTTGTTTATGATTGAATGTAACGTAAAAATACTCGAAAAATATGTAACGCTAAGTGAAATCATTAGGTATTAAATCAACATCTATTATAACATGTTCAAAAATGTAGTTGGCAAATAGTGATTCTACTTCATCAACTAACTTTTGAATCAAAATTTCTTGGCATTTTGACTCGTTAGGTAGGCGAGGAAGCCTTCACAAATAAACAGTAGCATATGTGTTCATGAACACTAGGGCGTAATGAAAAAAAACTTTCAACACCAATCACCCTCTGATAGCAACAGAACGTTATTATCATATGAAAAAACAGAAAAAACGCAAGCTAGACGCAAACAAACGATATCTTCAGTTGGTGCACGAAGCTTAAAGTTTCCGACATAATCCCCACGCGATAGAATCTCCGCGACAAAATCTCCGAAAACAAAATCTCCGTAGACAAAAAATCATAACATATGACAAAATAACCGCGAATAACCCTAAATAACCCAAAATAATCCAGTAAAGTAATAAGTAACATTTATAGATAACTAAAAAACGTAAAAAAATTTTTAAAAAATGCGGCGGAGATTTTGTCGGGATCTCTTGTTATACATATTAACAGAAGATTCTCTATAAAATTTCAGTCCATTAGGTGCCTTAAAAGCGAGGATATAGTCATTGGAAGGTTGAAAAACGTTACATATATGGCTAGACATTGCGTAATTTTCCGGCTATTTTAATGCACGAGAACCCAATTTTTTGTTTTTTTAAAGAAGGGGGGTAAACCTATGGGTCAGATCGGTAGCTTGGGTTAGTGTCATATACTCCGTATATCACAGTTATAATGCATTATAACCATGTGCACGAAAATATAGATTATAAAGTGCATCATAAGAAAACTGACCAACGCTTGAATTTTATTATGTGTGATAACACAATTGAAGATGCCATGTGGCCAGCTGAGTAAACAAAGGTGGCCTGAGATCAGATATCTGAAGTGACAGGATAATAAAACTCTTTCTATCTTAATCAATTTATAATCAGAGCATACGAATGCATAGCACATGTTTTATGATCAAATGAGAGACATGGAATTCTTATCTTATCTTTGGGTCTGAGCCTGGGAGAAGGGGATCAGCCATCGGGCCTTATAAAAAGGCCTAGTCTTAGATAATCGAGGCCTTAGACTTATTCTCAATTTTGACTTTGAGCAGTAACAACGCAAGTTTTAGAGAAGAGTCAGCCTAGCTGCACCTCTGCCGAGGCAGACGGTCAGCTAATGGCCTTGTTATCCGGAGACAGCCGACCCGTGTAGAGCTAATGCAAGTGTCGCAATCTCAGAGTCTTACGAAAATCTAAGTCAAATCCAAAAGGTAGTCAGAAGTACTAGAGTCATTTTTAAAGCCAAGGTTTAAATAATTTTGGGAATTAAACTCCTTGCTGCGCGAGGTGTTCAAGTGGTTCCAGCTCATCCTCTGAAGATCTTTGGTTCACCATCATTCGGGGCAGCATACGAGAGGGGCATCAACGAGCCAAGAGGAAGCCAGCCTTTTAGTGTGTGTTTCAAAGTCGAGTTAAATAAATTAATGTAAGTCATTTTAAAAATTATGAAAAATTGTCAACATCTTATTAATCCAACCCAATTCTAACCACTTCTATGAGATAGAATTTAAATATAAAACTATGTAATATTCGTTAATTTGGATGTTACATTAATTAGCAGATAGTAAAATCATAAATTTAGCCTCCCGCTGGCTATGGCCTTGCATATAACTATTAGAGTGGTCCACTTTCAAAAAAATTTTGTACCTCGGGGGATCCATCGGAATCTGAAAGTTTGAGGTTTAAAATGAAGTTCCCTTCAAACTAGAACTCAAACAAATGATTTTAGATGGTGTCGATGGATTTTGAAGTTTAAAAACGTGCTCCTAAAAAGGAGCAGAATCGGGCAACCATTCGATTTATTTCAAACTCTGTTCAGAGTGTAAAAATAATCTTAACGATACATTTTCTTATGTGTTTTTGTCTGCAGAATCGAATGCTTTAGTCAGTTTTGACCTAGGAGCACGATTTCATTGAAAAAATACACTTTTTTGATCGTTCTTTTTAAAATTAAATAATTCTGAGCTGACTCTATTCATTAAAAAACCAGCAAAGCAGAATTTAAAGCTACAAAAGTGCATCGTACAAAAAAGCTGTATCTCAGCGAAACTTGCGAATTTTCAAAATCTGAAACTGGCGTTGAAAAGGTGAGAAAAAAGCCTATTAGATACTTGTAGGCAATTTTTTTTCATGAGTGATTGTACTCAGCCATTTTCTTGAAGAATAGTTATTTACACATCAAGGGCTGAAACGGGATGATTATAGCCGAGGTGTGTTTGCAGCGTTGGGGCGCTGTAGTCACCGAGGCCGCGCAGCGGACGAGGTACTACAGTGTCCCACGCTGCAAACACGCCGAGGCTGCAATCATCCCGTTATCAGTCATTGATGTATAAACAATTTTTCAGCTTACTCACCCGTTTTGAGGAGCAATACCTAAAAAGATTCAATTAATGATGAAGCTCAGTCACAAGCAGTTAATAATAACGTCGATGAAGATGTTATGTTGCAAGAGAGGATCGCGAGCCGGAGGCGAGCTGTATTAGCATTACATGTGTCTCATCGCGAGCCGAAGGCGAGCTTTATCAGTATTGCTAGTGTTTCTCGCGAGCCGAAGGCGAGCTGTATCAGTACACGTTTGAGATAATTCTTCAAAGTATGCCAAAAGATATTCTTGTTTCAAATTTTCTCTTAGCTTCATCTTTGCTCGCCACTCTTGAAACTTCTTGTACTGCGCTTCGTACAAATGTTTCGACTGCTCGGGTATTAAATTCGAACGACCTTTTTCGACTAGTTCTTGTATGTATGATTCGTAATCTTCGTCTTCACTACTGCTGGACCCACTTTCGTCGGCATTATGCCCAATGTTTGAGTTTAAAGCCATCGTGCGGTATACGTAAATAAAAAAATTAGGTTAAGTCGGATCTGCGCAGAAGCGAGTGAGGCACAGTGAGTGAGTGTGGCAACCCGCTATATGCGCCGCTGTGCTACGTTATACGTACGACATACACACACAAGCGCGCGCTATTAGGCATTTTTTCCGTACAAGTTTGACCGCGAGGGGGCAGACGTGTTTTGGGTATTCCTGTGTATTTAATATATCTATGTATATCTATAGACATATGTACACAAATGTATATAGATATATTAAATACACAGGAATACCCAAAACACGTCTGCCCCCTCGCGGTCAAACTTGTACGGAAAAAATGCCTAATACTCGCCTCCTCGCACTGTAATCATGATTATAGTGCGAGGAGGCATCATTATAGTGCGAGGACAGTGGCGCCACGCTGCTCGACTGAAATCGACGGCATTACCCATTGAGGACGCTCAGTACGAAATACGCCTCAAACGGGCTAGTAAGCTGAAAACGAATATATTTTTCCATTTTTCCATTTTTTAATATCGTTTTTAGGGATAAAGTCGTACTTTTCTGTATTAAAATAATTTTAAAGTGTATACTAATATATACAGTTAGATTTTTCATAAAACAACCTAAATTTTGGTGGTGTCAAAAAATTTATAGATTTTTTCTGTTAATTTGGCGCTCGCTAGAATATGAACTTTGCGAAATTTGCGAAAAAGAACGATCAAAAAAGTGTATTTTTTTCAATGAAATCGTGCTCCTAGGTCAAAACTGACTACAGCATTCGGCTTCGCAGACAAAAACACGTAAGAAAATGTATCGTTAAGATTATTTTTACACTCTGAACAGAGTTTGAAATAAATCGAATGGTTGCCCGATTTTGCTCCTTTTAGGAGCCCGTTTTTAAACTTTAAAATCCAACGACACCATCTAAAATCATTTGTTTGAGTTCTAATTTGAAGGAAACTTTATTTTAAATCTCAAACTTTCAGATTCCGATGGATCCCCTGAGGTACAAAATTTTTTTGAAAAAGTTGACTACGGCAATAACTATGTATGGAGTTTTTTAAATGTTTACTCAAGCTACAATATAAAACGTGCAACTTATTGTATCGCGCTTCAAACTACATTTGTTGTTTTTTTTAGTTTGTTAAATATTACACATGCTAGACAAACTTAAGCCCCAATGATAATTATATCTCGGTAATGTTGAGTGTTTGCCTATATAGTCGCGGCAGAAGCAACTAGACGTTACTGAGTGTCAAAATGACGACACACCCTTCGAGTGAAAGTGAGCAAGGGCAACCAAAGTATGCATAATTCAAGAAGAGAAAAGATGAAGATTGATCATGACTATATAACTGGTGATGTTAAATCGACCATGGACTGTTGAAGGCGAAGGGGAACAGTATGTTTATTTTGGTTCAAGTTTCAAGCTATGTATTGTCATAAATCAGATCACAGCTTATTATTGAATTCGAATGACACTAATAAACTCTTTTGAAAAATTCTGACTGGATTTTCAGGTGGATCTTCAGCTGGGATAGTCTCAATTTTCGTTTGATTCCATTCGATTTCGTTCGATTCGTCCGTATTTTCTAGATAAATTTTAAAGCTCTATTTTAGGCAGGATTTTCGAAACCGAAATGTCTAAATCGATTTTAAATCCGACCGTTACCGACTTTAAATCTTTTGGACAACTCAACCCGACGGCTTCTACTTATCCTAACGGGAAAACTAACTGGTTCTACCGGGAAAACTAATCTCGATCCACCATAAAAGAAAATCAACACAGAAATCTAACTAGAAAATGAAGCCTAAAAATTTGTCTGCAAATTCTAGCCAAACAATTTTACCGAAAATTGAGCTTCAAAATACAAATAAATAATTCAGCTGAAATCTAACTGAATTCCAGAAGGATTTGTATCCAGAAATTTCCTGAATTTTAATAGGGTAATGTATAGGTGAAATTTATTTTGAAATTAGAAATTCGAGTACCCGCGATTTCCCCCTTTGAACAAAACATTTTCTCCACTTCAAAAATATAATTTCTAAATTTTAATATTCTTATTATTATTATTAACTATCATGTTATTTTTGAATCGATCCTTTAACGAATCCTTAATCGAATTTCTGACATCTATTCACATATCGTTTCATGTGCCTGAAATCTGAAGGACCAAAAATGACAGTCAAGGTAAATGATATTTTTAAGGAGGTTCCCTCGGGTAACACGCTAGTCAATTGAGTGTTCACGCAGTAACATGGGTTAAGTTAGCTGGCTTGTCGTCTGCTAGCCTTAAAATGAGCCGAAAAAGTCTTCGCGTCTTTTGTTTAAAAAATATTCAAAAAACGGCTGGCTACCTCTATGTTGAGACACAGTTTTTGAAAAATGAGAACTTTCTCTACAATTTGTATATAATCATTCCCCTGCGAACTTTGATTTCTTTTCATAAATTGTAAATGTAGCCCAAATTTTCATGAATTCCTATGTTGCCCATGTTAATTTTCGAAACTTGATCGCGTTTTTCTCGAGATTTTGCTTGGCTTGGGCATGTGAGAGCTATACCATTGGATTCGGGAGGTGAAAATCTATCGATACTGATATATGTACTTCTTGCGAACTTTGCAAGGGAACCTCCTTAATACCTTGAATTTTGATGATTTCAATCTGGAGTTTGCCATCACAATCAGTTGTTAAAACTAACTGAATACTACGATTTTCTAAGTCAAAGTCCATAAACCACCTACAGGTGTGCGATTGAGAAGTATTAGAGGGTAGAGGTAATGGTTAAATAATTTATTTTGAGAGGGAGAAATGTCGGTTTCTACACCTGGTTTTTGCCTTGCCATTCATCCTTGCAAAATGGAAGAAATTTAGTAATGACATTTCTCAGAATGGATTTTTACCTTTATATTTTTTTTGATGTTTGTTTTTGGCAGAAAAACTTTACAGCATCATTCATCATATATGTTACAGGGTGGAAAAAGTTTAGTTGTAATTTTTCAATAATATATTGAAATTTTGCGACCACTCAAACAAATAGATAGATAACACTGAAATATTTATAGTAAAAAATCATTACAATTAAAAGAAGAAAATAAAGAAAAAGTTAGAAATGATAAAGACTGTTTAATTTGCTTATTAATGGGATAATCTTTCTATCATTATAATAATCATTTATTTTATGTTAATAACAAGTGATAATGAAAATTTTTAAAAAGAGGTGTAAGGTATATGAACCTTTGTGTGGTCAGTTAAGCCTTATATTAGGTTAACTTGAATTAATTTGTCATATAGAATTCAAACTTGAAGTCTTAATTTGAATAATATATTTTTGTTGAATATTTCTAGTTTTCAGCCAATTTAAAAAATAAAAATGTTTATGTATGATCAAGTCGTTGATATTAATTATTAATTAAATTCATGGATATGACGGAAAATAGATATATATAACATGTATTGTTATTTTAAACTTATTACTTTTATCTTTAAAAAAATTAATTTTATTGAACTAATGAAAAGTTATAAGTAATAATTATTGCAAGAAATTATAGGATACAAATGATAATTTATACTAAGAATTCACAGTCAAACATGTATTGTCAAAATTTTATGGCAGATAAATTATTTTAAAAAGATTCGGAATATAAGGACATTTATCTAAAAATTGAATAAAATCAAACTTTACAATACACAGCTGTTTTAATTGTTTTTATGTTTATATACCATGGAACATTATTGTATATTTGTCATCAAGTTTTTGTATTAATTACAAGGGTATGCGAGGATTTAAGGTAAAAGATACATTTTTTATCATTGTAAATTTTCTCTGATGCTCAAGAATAAGAGGACCATTCAAATTGGCACATGTTGAAATTTTAGTACTCTTTCAAGATAAAAAGTTGAATTCATGTATCATGCTATATAACACTACCGACTAGCATGATGTTAACCTAGTTCTTATTGCATAAAAAGTAGACATGGAATTATTTCACAAAAATACGTGATTTTATTAATTTGAATGTATTGTATAGATTCATAATAGGGTGATTTTCTGTTTCTTATTAATATTTTTCCCAAGCTCAAATTTTTAATAGTATAAAGCAGCTTGTATCGTAAGCAAAAATATGTTTTTATCATATCAATAATGTTTAAGACAATGCTACTTCAAACAAAAACTTATTATTGATTTTTTTATTATTTAGAACTGTATGCACCATCAATTTTGAAAGGAGTAATGATTTATTGGAACAACTTGAAAATAAAAAAAATTGAAGCACATTGAATTCTAATTTATAATTCATTCTTTTTTAGAATAAAATTTTATAAGATGGAAAGTTTACGTATTGATTGTGTTTAGCTATTAGTTAACATATGAAATTAAATGATAGAATTATTTTTATAAGTTCCTCTATAGGTTTTAGATGTCCATGTACAATGTTGTTAAAATACATTCTAATATGGGATAAGATATGTAAGATTGTTACTTACGTATGATTAAAAATGTTGGTATTACTTAT
The DNA here is from genome assembly GCA_034770305.1 of Trichogramma dendrolimi. Classification (NCBI taxonomy): domain Eukaryota; kingdom Metazoa; phylum Arthropoda; class Insecta; order Hymenoptera; family Trichogrammatidae; genus Trichogramma; species Trichogramma dendrolimi. The sequence continues at coordinate 149,631 of JAPMIB010000121.1, read as the reverse complement.
TTCACAACATATCTTGTAGTATTTTGTCTGTGCTGCAAACTGATAGAACTCAACATATTTCTAGTTAACTAATGTTTATTTCAATAAACGTCAAATTTATAACTGAATCTATTGATTATAAAAATTATCTGAAAAATTTAAGCAAAAATATTGCAAGATTCTTCACCTCTGACCACTGAGGGAACGAAAATACTTAAAGGACTGCCACTATCTTTGCAGAATATATATCAAGTTTCACCATACCCGAACCATTTAATAAAAATAAACTGCGATGCGATGTCAACTGTGAGAGTATTAATTATGATGATGCATTATTCATAGTTATATGAACAAAACCATAAATATAATCGTATAAAATGTTGAGTTAAGCTCCATGCACATGTACAGAAATGTAACAATATTAAGCGAAAACAATCTAGGACCGAGTGTGGCGCTGGCAATAGCAGTTGACAATTATTTCTTCAGATTGTTGAATGAGATGAGAAGATTGTTTGCACGATTGACTCATGGAGACAACGCTGATGCTATTTTCGCAGATTTAAGAGTTTGAGACTAAACAATTCACGATGCTGTTTACAAACGTTCATTTTTGTATATGGCCTACTAAATTTATTATAATTTTTATACATGGAAACCTACGGGTTCATCAATCAACCTGGAAAATATCTGAAAAATCGATATGAGTTTCTTCGATTATCCACAAGTGGAATCCGTGTGAAAATCTAAGTGTAAATTGACCTATAAATAATACGAAAAATACGTGCACAGGGAAATAGATGTGGAAAATTGCAATCATTCTCCGTTTTGAATGAATAATTTGTAGGTTTTCTTATGAATTTCCACAGAAAATCTATCTAAGTGCACATAAAATTGACCTCTTTTTACGTAGATTTCCATATAAAAATCGAGTTGTTTACATTATTACTTACGTCTACTTCAGTGGAAAATTTTGTAACTTTTCAAATGCTACACTATCGACGTAACCGTGAGGAAAGTAAAAACTGCAGAATTCGTTCAAAAAGTTAAATTTCCTCAAAAGACTCTTCGAAGTCCTCACGCTCCTTCTAAAAATAATTTTAGTTCGAATCTTACATTTTAGAAGTAAGTTCTGCGCAGGTGTGTGTATTTGCGTGGCAGTGCTTGTCGCATTAGAGTGTAGAGGCGCTGCCTATCGTAAAACGCTCATGCTTTGTACGGCTTGTAAGCTATTCTCGTTTACTTATGTGGGTCATAACCAATTTAATGCTAGCTACAAGTGCACGTGTTTAGTTCATAAGAAAAAACTGTTGGAGTCAGTGTGTTCTGCTGACGCTTTATTGTCAGACACCGGTGAGCGGGCCCAATAAATAATTACAGAAAGTGAATTATATATATTTTTTTATAAAAAATGAGTGTTAATCGTGAAGGTGTTAATACCCTTCGTTTCAAAGTGTGCACAAAATTTTTAAATATAGGCTGCTGTTTATGTTGTTCCCTACGATTGTGTGGTGTAGATTTTACAAAACAAAAACTAGAACCAGAATGCTTATTCGAACAGGTAACATTTTCTTTATATTTATTATAATTTTTAAGTTTTAATGACATTATGAATGATTATAATATCTGCACTAACTTAATACATGCAATTTTTTAAAATACTTAACTAATCTTCTCTAAAAAAAAGTTTCTTTTACACATACTTTGGTATTTTTTTTTTAAATATGATTTATGAAGATTGTATTAGTTGATTACTAGATTATGTAACACAAATACTAGTAGTAAATTTCTATCATTCAAAGAACATATCTATGTTGTATAAAATTTAATTCAAATCGAGTTTATGTTCTAAAATGTATATTTTAATTTTATACAAACAATTTTCTTTAAGCAATGTCTATTATATATTTGTCATCATTTATTTTAATAAAATATTTATTAGGTACCATTAAACTTTTTAAAGAAATATTCTCGTTTATATTTACTGAGATTCTTGAATAATTATTTATGTAAAATATATATTATATTTTTACATACCACATAATGATTCTAATTTTATGTAAATATGTATTATATTTTTACATACCTTATAATGTTTCTAATCTGTTAAGTCATTGTTTTTTTAGATATCGGTCCATTTCTTTTAGTCATTTTTAAAAAATGTGATTTTTCAGCTTTGAAAGATTGTATAAGTACATAATTTTCACAATTTACTTTAAAATTTAATTAGGTGTATCAATACTTAGTTTTTCACAAAACTGTACTTGTATCTTTTCAATACCAAGCAGAATAATTTTATGTTAAGAAATTGTATGCAAACTCATTGAATTTCAAAAATTGCTAATTATGCACAAGATGCAATGTTAGATGGTTTTCGTAGGCTTTTCGTTATATTTTCTTGTAATCCAAAATAACATTAAATGGTTTAGATAAATTTAAAATAAATTTTCTGTTACTCATCTTTCCATCAAGCAAAAATTTCTTTCCTCTGAAGAGTATTACTACTGTTTTCTCAATGGAAGATTTTTAGCGCTTCAATACATGCATTGTAACTATTATTCATTTACTGAAATTTTAAGATTATTTGACTTTTATAGATTAAAGATTTTCTTAATTTTTGTACAATAGGTATGAATAGTTCTTCATTATAATCTTCCAGATTGAACAAAGCATCTTAGCTAGTTTTAAAATTTTAAGAAATTTTGATCGTAGGAATGACATTTACATAATAATGTACTTTTGGGGTATGTCATTCATTACCCAGTTGAAAAAAAATTGTGTGCATTATCTACATAAATTCCACATGAATCAGATATATTTTCCACTTGAAGCAGATATGTTTTCCACATGGAGCTGACATAGTCTTCAAGATATGAAAAATACATGGATTTTCAACTTGCCTAATGTGAAAAGTTTTTTAAAAACATTGTGAATTTTAGGCTTGTCCGCGAAGATCTATAGCCTATTCATGAGGTTTTCTTAAAAAAATCGAATGATTACATCGAATATCCACGGGGACGAGCTTCTAATCCACGAAATTTACTTAGGTAGGCACCAATCTGTTCTGCATGAAAAGCATATCTCATATATGCGGAACCTGTGTCCAATCAATGTGGAATCCATGCCTGATTTATGTGGCATTGGCATGAATAAATCACGTGGAAATTCATAGAATTTTTTTTTCAAATGAGAATGCGTAATTCGATTTTGTTTACTCGAACAAAATTAACATAAGAGAAAATTTTTATAGAATAAAAGGGTTTAGCAATAGTATAGCGAGAAATTACTATTTCCGCACACTTTTTAGTGCGCAAAAAGCGTTTTTGAATACAGTAAAATGCCTCGTTTTTATATTTTGTCATGTACGTACTTTTATGCAAGTATTTTTCGCTAAGAATTGCACAACATTTTGTATGCTACATGTGCCCAGCTTTTTAGGCACTTGTTGCAGAAATAACTATTAAAAATATCCATCAATTATATTATAATTTAAACTAATTTTACACAGTGTGAAAAATTAGCCTCGTCAAATTGTTCAATTAGTTTAAATTATATCGGAGTTTGAAAAATCGTCTTTGATTTTCAACTTTATATTTTCCTTGAAAAAATTCCATTTAGGATCCCGTGAAATTCCTACAGGGGTCTTATTGAAATCCTGTAAGAATTTCGTGGATCCTACAGGACATATTTTCAAGGGTTGCCAGAGACATCGGGATTTTTTAAACTAATATACACCGTGATTGGAAAGTAGTTTAACGCCCGAAACAGGCGTGTAGCCAGTGAATTATGGGACCAGGGAAAATTTTCAGAAAAATTCCAAGGCCGATATTAAGCGAGAAAAAAAATAATTAAAAATGCGGATTAACTGCTTCAACAGAACTATTGTAATTCTGGTTGTCATGGAGGCATGAAGACGCTTGGCTTCCACATGCGATCGATCGATAAATAAACAAACATCTAATCACGTATCTCGCTTGACAGGCGTAGGTTAAACCGTATTGGATATTTGCAGAGATTATGTTTTAATGAAATTAAAACGAACGAGAATGCATGCTGTTTAAAAAAAAATTTGTGAAGTGATTGTGAACGCAAAGAAACGATCCAGACGAGGATCCTCGTCCGGTCGAACCGACAGTAAAAGCTACCGTGCCCCAGACGAGGATCCTCTTGTCGGGTCGTCCGGTCGAGCCGACGTTATAAGCGGCGGCAAGCCAGGGGACGCTCCTTGGGTCAGCTCGTCCGGTCGAGCCGACGGTAAAAGCTGCCGCGCATTAGACGAGGATCCTCGTGTCGGCTCGTCCGGTCATACATACACACTCACATTTACACCCACGCATACACACAATCACGCATCGCCTAAATACATTTACTCACAGAGATGCACGCGACAAATATTCTCGTGTCAGGTAGACCGGTCTAGCCGATGGAGAGATCTTCATCAGTTTCTTCTCAGTTACTCGTGTCGGCTGAACAAGCCTAAATTCGAGCATGTCGATGTTCAAATAAAGTTCCTTTTATATTGGGATTCTTTCGTGTTCATCACTATGGAAACCTATCTTTTTCTCGTCGGTGGATACGCATTTGTTTATCGACGCATTGACGATAAGTTTGTTACCGAGTGCGAGTATATTTCTCACGACTACCTAAAATGGACGTACAGGCTAATTTTCTCTCTATACGGCAATGGCTAATAGACAAAGAGATGGTGATCGCATTGAAAGGGGCCCATATTCGCGCAGAGAATGTATGAATATGGTGCTTATTTCCGGGCGATGTAATTTGAACGCAGCGGAAGCTGCTAGAATTTACGCTATCGAGTTTGGAAGAGCTGGAGTTCGACTACTCAGCAGAAATGATATACTGGAGGTCGTCAATCGAGGGTTTGAAGATTACCCGCAGGGTCACAAGATCCCTAGGCAACCAGGGCAAAACTAACGCCGAATTTCGTGTAAGTAAATTAATTTTATGAATTAATCGTCAACGTCTCGTTATCGCTGTCATCAGATATGTACGCACACCCACGCATCATCAGAGTTTATTTGTACACACATACTTACACCAAAGACACAGACCCAAGCATCACCCAAGTTCATTAAGGGGGGAAAGGTACCTTAAACCTACATTTATAAAAAATTTATTAAAAATAAAGAGAATAAATTTTTTTTGGATTATACAGAGAAAACTTTGTTTTTTCCACTCTTTTTCCAACGTTTTTCACTCAGGAATATGAAAATTAAGGTCCCAGTCACCATAGAACCCTCCTCGATGAAGCAAGCCCCCAGTCCTGGGAGGTACCCCTGTGCCGTAGGATCCAGCTAGAACCGATGATTCAATCCTGATCATTGGGGTCTCATTTTGTTCATCAGATATGTGGTTACAAACGCAAGCACTTTCAGATTTTTTAATTAGTTATACCCAATTTGCCAGCCACATATACACTTTATTCATTAATATCATATAATAAAATACAATTATGCTAGGGATATAGCCTAAAAAAAGTACAAATTTTGTCCAATACCTATGAAAGTGCTTGCGTTTGTAGCTATTTTTGTGTAGAACAACTCCTGAAAGTTTCAGCTCAATTGCTCAAACGGTTCACATAGAAAGTTACGGCAACAGAGCAATTTTGAGATGAACGTAACTGCCCAAAGTTGAAAAAAACACAAAATACACCAATACATGTCATAATGATTCTCTCATGTCACTGAGGCTGCTTAAAATTTTTCGGACAATAAAAAACAGTAATTAAATTTGAATTTTCAACATATTGGACCCACAAGGATAATGTTCAATTACCCTAGACAGCCACACAGCCAAATGCGCCAATTTCATTACTACATTTATAATTTGTATTAAAATATTAGTATACGCTAATAGGGTTTTATGTGGAAACTGGTAACTAAGTTTATTATGTCCAAATCAATTTTCACACAAATATGCACAATCTCACATTAGAACTTGAACCCAGTCCTCTACCATTCACTAACATTCATAAAACATTAATCACTGGATCTATAATTGGAAATAAAATCACTCAAAATTGATCAATTATCACTAATCTTGTTTATCACATGCAACAAACAATAATATATATGTTGCAGTCATATACACATACATAAAGTACAGTGACATACATATACACTGATGTATATATGTCAATTTACATATGTACTGCTGTATTTTTCGAATTTGAAGTGTCAAAAATGTCACATTTTCATAAAAGCTATTGGAACTTCTTCATAGCTTTATTATGAAACACTATGTGGAGTTGGAAAGATATAATTGCACTCTACATATACTTTTTTCACCTTCAAAAAAATGTAATTTTTAGCCATTGGAAAATCAAGATAGCAGACTGTTGTTGACATTTGATCCGGGCTCGCGCACGAAAGTGAGAGAGACAGTAGATATACCGAAATCACGTGCTGCGAGTGGTGGCGTTACTGTACACCTACAGCCATGTACACAAACAAATTTCTGCTGGATGCATTATAACCTAAGAATAAAACGAGTAACAGATGGCGCTACCAACTTATGAAGGTCCGGAGATTCATGAAAGAACGGCAATGTTTTTTTTTGTCGTTTTATTCATTTATGCTGTAATAATCATAAAAGTATCGGTACTAAATAGGCTGTACCTCTCGATAAAATCAAAATTAAAAAATTCTGAATACGGTACTGGAAAGCTGAGAAAAAATCCTATTGGAAAAGTCAATAAGCAAAAAAAATTTTTTTTGAAATTTTAGGTACTTTTCCCCCCTTAACTCAATAATATTTATACGGATACGTATTTTATGATGCTGTCGGAATTGATTTCGCAAGAAATAACCGACCGGAACTTGTGCGACGAGATTATCCGCAGCGAATGCAATTCTGTCAAAGAATGTTGCATTGTATTCAAGAAGATGCAATGTTTCTTCAGCGCATACTTTTCACCGATGAATCGGCTTTTGGTCATCGACTCGTTATTTCCAACAAATGGGCTGGGATCATTGGTGATACTGTCGTAAGTATTTAATGTTATTGAATCAAGTCTTTTTGTAACGCTTTTTAATTCATTTTTGAAATTATTCAGATCGAACCGATAGATTTCCCTTGAAGATTGACTGCACAATTTTATTGTGATTTTCTGGAAAATGATCTCCCGGTGATTCTTGAAAAACATCATGTTGATATTGACGACATGATAATTCAACAACACGGAGCTTCTATTCATACCGCACATGCAACTGTGAGTCATCTTGAACGTTATTTTCCGCAACGATGGATTGGTGCCCCACGCGGAGATGCCACGCCGTTCGTTAGTTGGCCAGCTAGATTGGACGATTTGAACCCAGTCAGTTTCTTTTACTGGAAAAATATACAAGATAGGATTTATAATTCGGAGATTATAAGTCGTTATGATCTAGAAGATAGAATACACCGAGCAGCTGCATCTGTAACAAGTGAAATGCTTGCTACAGTTAGGCAAAATTTTATCCGAAGACTGCAAATGTCTTGCGTGGAGCAAGAAAGGGGGCCATTCGAGCATTAGATGTAATATAGAAACTATTAATGTTAAATTGTTTGTATTTCTTTTAATCATTATAAAAGTTATGTAAATGATACATTAACAAAAATCAAAATATTTATAAAACACCATTACACATTATAACACAAACGCACACATAAACGCATTGACGGACACACCCACGCATCGCCCAAAATCATTTACTCACAGAAATACACGCTAATTCGTACAGATACATATACAAACGCATAAACATACAAAAAATACAAATAAAAACGTATTTTTATAATCCGAAGCAATGTTGTGTACGGCTTTTTTCAAAAAATAATTAAAATATACATCGACTAAACTCTAACGATTATGTAAGTATTGCTACGCTGAAGCTGATGAAGACATTTAAGCTTCGGGAAGTGAAAATTTTCGTCGGCTTCGCTGCGGCTCTGAGCGTCGACTGGCCCGGGCCAGACGTCAACAGAAGCTGCGCAAATGCTCGAGAAGATCTCCGCGTCTCCTAGACTGGTGATGCTGTTAGACCTTGGGACGCTCAGAGCCGCAGCGAAACCGACGAAGATTCGCGTGTCAGCTAGACCGTTCTTGCAGATGCAGAGATCTTCTCGAGCTTTTACGCATCTACTGTTGACGTCCGGCCCGGGCCAGTCGACGCTCAGAGCCGCAGCGAAGCCGACGAAAATTTTCACGTCTCGAAACTTAAATGTTTTCATCAGCTTCAGCGTAGCAATACTTACATGATTGTTAGAGTTTAGTCGATGTATATTTTCATTTTTTTTTGAAAAAAGCCTTACACAACATTGCTTCGGATTGGCAGTGTCTATTCACACCCCGGCCGTATGAAAACGGAAGGCCAAAAAACGGAAATTTGACGGAAATATTCCGTTTTCTTCCGTTTATCTTAAAGATAATCTCGAAAAATACAAAGATGATTGCCCGTATTATTCCGTAAAAAGCTCCGAGCTTTTCGACTAGTCCATAGACTTCCGTATGGGTATAAGGGTCTATCCGTAGACTTCCATATGGGTAAGAGAGACTACCCGTAGACCTCCGTTTTGTCCATAGACTTCCGTATAGGTATGCGGGTCTATCCGTAGACTTCCGTATAGGTATGCGGGTCTATCCGTAGACTTCCGTATGGGTAAGAGAGACTATCCGTAGACTTCCGTATGGGTAAGAGAGACTATCCGTAGACTTCCGTTTTCTACGTAAACTTCCGTATGGGTATAAGGATCTACCCGTAGACTTCGGTTTTGTCTGTACACTACCATATAGGTATAAGAGTCTACCCGTAGACCTCCGTTTTGCCCGTATACGTCCGTATGGGTGAAAGGGTCTATCCGTAGACCTCCGTTTTGTCCGTAGCATGCCGTATGGGTATAAGAATCTACCCGTAGACTTCCGTATGGGTATGAGAGTCTACCCGTAGACTTCCGTTTTGTCCGTAGACTTCCGTTTTGTCCGTAGACTTCCGTATAGGTATAAGAGTCTACCCGTAGACTTCCGTTTTGTCCGTAGACTTCCGTATAGGTATAAGAGTCTACCCGTAGACTTGCGTTTTGTCCGTAGACTTCCGTTTTGCCCGTATACGTCCGTATGGATAAAAGGGTCTATCCGTAGACCTCTGTTTTGTCCGTAGACTTCCATTTGGGTATAAGAGTCTACCTGTAGACCTCCGTTTTGTCCGTAGACTTCCGTATAGGTATAAGAGTCTACCCGTAGACTTCCGTTTTGTCCGTAGACTTCCGTATAGGTATAAGAGTCTACCCGTAGACTTGCGTTTTGTCCGTAGACTTCCGTTTTGTCCGTAGACTTCCGTTTTGCCCGTATACGTCCGTATGGGTAAAAGGGTCTATCCGTAGACCTCTGTTTTGTCCGTAGACTTCCATTTGGGTATAAGAGTCTACCTGTAGACCTCCGTTTTGTCCGTAGACTTCCGTATGGGTATAAGAGTCTACCGGTAGACTTCCGTTTTTCCCTAACGTCGTTTAACTCGGACACAAGAAATCTCTATTGTGGGAACTCATCGCACTTTATTTTAAGCCAAACAAATATAATTGACGGAAGTATATATCTTGAAAAACCAAAAGAAACGCAGCACGGAGCAGCTCCAAATTCGTTCGTCTGTCTTCTTCCTTCTTTTTTCTCTCGCTCGAGACGGATACTTTTCGGAGTCGCCCGATGCTCGCGCTACATACTAATACCCATACAGAGGTTTACAGATAGACTCTTATACCCATACGGAAGTCTACGGATGAAACGGAAGTCTACGGGTAGACTCTTCTACCCATACGGACTTATACGGGCAAAACGGAGGTCTACGGGTAGACTCTTATAACCATACGGACGTATACGGGAAAAACGGAAGTCTACGGGTAGACTTTTCTACCCATATGGAAGTCTACGGAGAAAACGGACGTTTACGGGTAGACTCTTATACCCATACGGACGTATACGGAAAAAACGGAAGTCTACGGGTAGACTCTTCTACCAATACGGAGGTCTACGGATAGACCCGCATACCCGAACGGAAGTCTACGGACAAAACGGACGTTTACGGGTAGACTTGTTGTACAATGTATTATGGAGGGGCGTGGATAGAGTAGGCTTGAGAATTTGCGGGGTTTAAACCGAGCCATGACGGTCAGTGACCGGTCTCAGGCTGTCGTCTTGCGTAGAGCGACTACGTTTCAAACTTATCGTGGCCCTGAAAAGGGCCGATTGTTTGCTTAGGTCGCCTAGAAGCGTCTTCTCTGCAACCTTCTCAACTCTGCTTCCCTTCTAGCAGAGGGTGGCCTTGATGGTGAAGAACGAGAGTCACGAGGAGATCGTGGCTCGGCCTTTGGCTTTGGCAAGCGTTGAGCCGGGCAGAGAGAGATGGCCGGCTTCGGTAGTTGGGGGGTTCGTTGGTGAGAGGCGACGTATTCGTCGAGTGCGTTGGCTGAGCGTGGCAGCGTGTTTTGGGCCGCCTTTTTAGCGGCCGTGACTTCCCACTGCGGCGGCCTAACTGGAGGTACCGTGACCTTTGTTAGGTTGTGCTGCCTCTGACACGTCCTCTCGTCAGAAGACAATGGCGTAGTGACGGTCAGAAGTGGGAGGTTAGGTGATGTCGTGGGCTGGAGTGGTAGAGGTGCGACCTCAAGAAGGACGGCCGGCTCAGGCTCTGCGTCAGTGACTCTCCGCTTAATAGTCCGCTGCCACGGAGATGAACAAGGCACTGGCAAGGGTAGATAAGGCCAGGTGTGGAGAGACTTGCATGAGCTGTTGGTGTAGGTTGACCCTGGCCGAGAAGCTAGGCGACGAACGAAGCTCTTGACTCGTTCAATGGTGTGCTGACGGCATTTGACGAGATCTTCGTCTCTTGGCATGGCTCGTACGACGCAGAGCTGTTCCAGGACGCCCGACACGAGATGGTGACCTCGGCGTAGGACCTGGGCCCTCCTCTTTTGTCTTTGGATTGGCGCCGTGACCGAGTGCCCTTCCTGGGCTGGGTCAATCGGAGGCGAAACAAAAAGAAGGTTCGAGCTAGAGTCCAACTACTTTTCTGCTTTGACTTTGTAGAGTCAAGCAGTCAAAAGTAGTTGACAAAAGTTCGCTCACTTTTCTGTCTCAACTTGTGCAAGTCGATCAGTTAAAAGTCGGTAGTCAAAGTTGATCCACTTTTCTGATCTCACTTGCAGCAAGTCGAACAGTCAAAAGCTGCTTGAGTTTTGGTCGAGAGTCACTTATACTTGTACTCTAAACTCGACCTTTTCTCTTGCGGGTACGACTTTTCGGTGGCGCAACGCCACCTGGCGGCCGAGTCGGAAGCTTGAAAAGTGAAAAGTGGGGAAAGGTAGTGAAATGACGAGGCGAGTATTTTTGTAGTTTGACCAAGTTCGCTATTGAAATATCTCCCTAGATCGAAACTATCAATAGCTCGTTGTCGCGAATGCGAGAACGAGAGTCGATGTGCTCTGGCTGGCAGCCGAGAGACGACTTCACTTGCTTGGCCGGGCGCCTAGCTTATATAGGAAGCAAGAGCGCGCTGATTGGCCGTCGGCGCAAGGTGGGGACGCGTGCTGCTGTGTGCGTCGCCTGAGGGGGACGCATGCAGCTGTGCACGTCGTCTGAGAGGGGACGCGCGCAGTGGTATGTGATGCGTATGAGGGTAACAGACTCTTATACCCATACAGAAGTCTATGGACAAAACGGAGGTCTACGGATAGACCCGCATACCCATACAGAAGTCTACGGACAAAACGGAGGTCTACGGGTAGACTTTTATACCCATACGGAGGTCTACGGACAAAACCGAGGTTTACGGGTAGACTCTTATACCCATACGGAAGTCTACGGATAGACTCTTATACCCATACGGAAGTCTACGGATAGACCCTTATACAGATACGTAAGTCTACGGACAAAACGGAGGTTTACGGGTAGACTGTTATACCCATATGCACTTATACGGGCAAAAGGAAGTCTACGGACAAGTCGAAAAACTCGGAGCTTTTTACGGAATAATACGGGTAATCTTCTTTGCATTTTTCGAGATTATCTTTAAGATAAACGGAAGAAAACGGAAAACGGAATATTTCCATCCAATTTCCGTTTTTTTGGTCTTCCGTTTTCACACGGTCGGATTATAAAAATACGTTTTTATTTGTATTTTAAGGTAACAATAGGACTTGGTATGTATGGGTCCGTTTGTGTGAGTGCATGTGTGTGTTTATGCCTATGTATATGTATCTGTACGAATGAGCATGTATTTACGTAAGTAAATCTTGGGCGATGCGTTGGTGTGTCTGTCAATGCGTTTATGTGTGCATTTGTGTTAAAATGTGTAATGGTGTTTTAAAAAATACTTTAACTTTGTTATTGTATCATTCATATAACTTTTATAATAATTACAAAAAATACAACTAATTTAACATAAATCGTTTCTATATTACATCAATTGCTCGAAATGACCCCCTTCTTGCTAAATACATTTTCGTAGCCTTTTGACAAAATTTTCTGTGACATTAGCAAGCTGTTCGACAGTCACAGTGGCAGCTGCTCTAGTTATTCTGTTTTCCAAGTCTTCCTCACTTATAATTTCAAAATTATAAATTTTTTCCTTCATAGCACCTCAGTAAAAAAAGTCCAGGGGGCTTAAATCGGGTGACCTAGCTAGCCAAGGAATGAATGGCGCTGCATCTCTGCGAGAAACACCAATGCATCGTTGCGAATAAAGACCATCCAGAAGTCTCACAGTTGCATTTGCAGTGTAAGCAGAAGCGCCATCGTGCTGGAATATTACTTCATCAATTTCAATATGATCTCTAAAGGGCTTAAGTCCACGTGCTTTGGCGGGCTTAAATCCACGCATTTAAGCATACTTTAATCCACGTACTTAAGACGGCTTCAATCAAGGTACATTGGCTTACTTAAATTTACGTAATAAAGCGGGCTTAAATTCACGTACTTTGGCTGACTTAATCCACGTACTTTTATAGGCTTGAATACACGTGCTTTGCCGGGCTAAAACCTGCTTCTTTAACAAGCTTAAATCCTCATACTTTGACGAGCTAAATTCCTGCTACTTTGACGATACACGTACATTGGCTTACTTAAATTCACGTTATTAGGCTTGCTTAAATCCACGTACTTTGGCCTACCTAAATCCACGTGCTTTGGCGGGTTAAACCCAAGTACTTGGCGAGCTTAAATCCACATACTTTGACGAGCTGAAATCCTGCTACTTTGGACGGGATAAAATCAACGTATTTTGGCTTACTTAAATCCACGTACTTTGACGAGCTTGAATCCACATTCTTTGACGATCTCAAATCATGCTACTTCGGACGGCTTAAATCAACGTATTTTGGCTTACTTCAATCCTTGTACTTTAATGGTCTTGAATCAACATACTTTCGACGGCTTCAATCCACGTACATTGGCTTACTTTAAACCACGTAATTAGGCTTGCTTAAATCCACGTATTTTTTTGGGCTAAAATGCACGTGCTTTGCCTGGCCGAACCCACCTACTTCAATAAGTTTAATGCACATGCTTTGACAAGCGTAAATCCTGCTACTTTGATTGCTTCATTCCACGTACTTCCATAAGCTTGAATCTACATACTTTCGACGGCTTTAATCCACGTACATTGTTTTGCTTAAATCCACGTACTTTGGCTGACTTGAATCCACGTACTTTGGCCTACCCAAATCCACGTACTTTCACGAGCTTGAATCCACATTCTTTGACGATCTCAAATCCTGCTACTTCAAACGGCTTGAATCAACGTATTTTCGCTTACCTTAATCCACGAACTTCAATGGGCTTGAATCAACATACTGTCGATGGCTTAAATCCATCTAATTAGACTTGCTTAAATCCACCTACTTTGGCCGACTTGAATCCGAGTACTTTGGCCTACCTAAATTCACGTATTTTGACGAGCTCAGATCCTGCTATTTTTACCGCTTTAATCCACGTACTTTGAAGTGCTTAAATCCACATACTTTGACGAGCTCAGATCCCGCTGTTTTTACCGCTTTAATCCACGTACTTTGACTAGCTTAAACCCACATACTTTGACGAGCTCTGATCCTGCTATTTTTACCGCTTTAATCCACGTACTTTGACGTGAAAATTAAGAGTGTAGTCGCTTTTTGTCGCGTTTAAAAAAAATCTTCGTAACTGAGCTCTGGCACGCGTCAGCTAGCAACTGCACCGTCGGAGATGTTCATACACGATTCGCTGTACGAAGAAAATTTACAACCTCGTCGCTTTTCTTGTGAAATAAATTTACCGACTTTTTTTTTATCTTGCTTATTAAATAAGTCCTGTGATTTCAGCATCTTTGAGTTTTTGCAGGTTAGAGCTAGTTATAGAAGATAATGTTACGTATACATAATTTACACTTTAAACTTCCATTTATTTATTGTTATACAATTGAATAGCACAAATAACGTATGAAATTGACAAAATTCACAAATTATTGTTCCAGATAATGATGCATTTTTCGTACATGCTAGGATGATAGGTCTTGGTTATCAAACGTATGTCGGTCCCTGTAACAAGAAATTATAAATTTTTAATACTACTTAGAAACAATAAAAGTGAATCATATTTCATGTTTTTTTTATATACAAAACCTAGAGGTGTGATGGCAAATACTAAAAAAAAAAGAAAATTCAAAAATATTTTAAATTTTACTTACATGTAATTTGTTCATTGCCGGCCTCGATAATATTCAGGTCCTTGATGTGACTTAAAATTGACTTGAATGTCCAAATCTCAGCGCATGGCTTCTTGGCATATCGCCTTACGGCAAACAGGCAATAGCGGCGGAGCTCCCCGGCAATTGCTTCTACTTCGTCGTCAAAAAGGAAGGGAAGCAACGTAGAAGCTCCTCGAGCGATTCTCGCTCGGGCGCGCTCATCCCACAACCTGTCATAAAAACAATTTTCAGCCAGATAAGAACTTAACGAAAATCAATTAAATATAATGATCAGATCAATAAAATACGAGGAAATTTTTACCTGCACACTCTTTGACAGACCCTTAAGGAAGGTCTGTCCAGATATCCGAAGATATCATCGACGACATCGATTTGATCAACCATTTTTCAATCAGAATCACTTATTTCACAAACTAGCTCAGCGACGATCTGCTCAATTGCTCTTCTGGCGTAAATCAGAGAATGAAATGAACTTCGTCATTACCACTAGATAAAACACGTAACACACCTATGATCACGGAATACAACACGATTAAAAATGAAATGAAAGAAAAATAAAAAAAACATCTTTCAAATTGAGCTTCTGAAA
Organism: Trichogramma dendrolimi; assembly: GCA_034770305.1. Lineage (NCBI taxonomy): Eukaryota > Metazoa > Arthropoda > Insecta > Hymenoptera > Trichogrammatidae > Trichogramma > Trichogramma dendrolimi. The sequence continues at coordinate 134,334 of JAPMIB010000121.1, read as the reverse complement.
TTTCTTGATTGAGCTACGTATAAAATTCGTACGTGACGATCGACAAAAGTACATAGCGCATCGCTCTCTCATCCTAATTTTATTTCTTATTCCTGAGTCCACGAATTTTATTTGTTCTCTTTCAATATTACCGTCGAAAGATTCTCAACACGATTAAGGTCAAACCCGATGCTCGAATCATTTTTTGGTTACCGACATTTCTAATCGAAAAAAACTTAACGTATCAAAATTTTGTAACTTATCTTTAAACTTTATTGAAATTAATTTAGCATCAATTAGCTCTGAAAAATATCTGAAAATTCATCAAAAATTACTGTCTTTGCTTTGCACAAAAAAATTTCGCCATAACCTGTCAGTTTTTTTTTAAACTCCAACTTTCTATATTTACCTATTTTTTTTCATATTCACGGATCAACATAACAATAATTGCATTAAATAGGGAAAAATTTTTCCTTTATTTTGGTATATTTACATTTACCAAACACAAATCGCAAACCAAAGATATTAAAAATTTTGCAAAGTGTCCGCTTTATATGAAACATACAGTACATCCACGTAATTAGACTTGCTTAAATCCACCTACTTTGGCTAACTTGAATCCGAGTACTTTGGCTTACCTAAATCCACGTACTTTGACGAGCTTAAATCCACATACTTTGACGAGCTCAGATCCTGCTATTTTTACCGCTTTAATCCACGTACTTTGACGCGCTTAAACCCACATACTTTTGCGAGCTCAGATCCTGCTACTTCGGACAGCTTAAATCAACGTATTTCGGCTTACTTTAATCCACGTGCTTTAATGGGCTTGAATCAACATACTTTCGACGGCTTCAATCCACGTACATTGGCTTACTTAAAACCACGTAATTAGGCTTGCTTAAATCCAGGTACTTTGGCTGACTTGAATCCACGTACTTTGGCCTACCTAAATCCACGTACTTTGACGAGCTTAAATCCACATACTTTGACGGGCTCAGATCCTGATATTTTAACCAATTTCATCCACGTATTTTGGCTTACTTAAATCCACATACTTTTATGATCTTAAATCCTGCTACTTCGGACGGCTTGAATCCACGCAATTAGACTTGCTTAAATCCACCAACTTTGGCCGGCTTGAATCCGAGTATTTTGGCCTACCTAAATTCACGTATTTTGAGGAGCTTATATCCACATACTTTGAGGAGCTCAGATCCTGCTATTTTTACCGCTTTAATCCACGTACTTTGACGCGCTTAAACCCACATACTTTTGCAAGCTCAGATCCCGCTATTTTTACCGCTTTAATCCACGTACTTTGACTAGCTTAAACCCACATACTTTGACGAGCTGAAATCCTGCTACTTTGGACGGGATAAAATCAACGTATTTTAGCTTACTTCAATCGACGTAGTTTTATGGGCTTGAATCAACATACTTTCGACGGCTTCAATCCACGAACATTGGCTTACTTAAATCCACGTAATTGGACTTGCTTAAATCCACGTACTTTTTCGGGCTAAAATGCACGTGCTTTGCTTGGCCGAACCTACCTACTTTAATAACATTAATGCACATACTTTGACGGGCGTCATTCCTGCTACTTTGATTGCTTCAATCCACGTACTTTCATGAGCTTGAATCTACATACTTTCGACGGCTTCAATCCACGTACATTGGCTTAATTAAATCCACGTAATTAGACATGCTTCAATTCACCTACTTTGGCTAACTTAAATCTGAGTACTTTGGCTTACCTAAATCCACGTACTTCGACGAGCTTAAATCCACATACTTTGACGAGCGAAGATCCTGCTATTTTTACCGCTTCAATCCACGTACTTTGACGAGCTTAAATCCACATACTTTAATGATCTCAAATCCTGCTACTTTGCACAGCTTAAATCTACGTACTTTGGCTGACTTGAATCCACGTCCTTTGGCCTACCTAAATCCACGTACCTTGACGAGCTTAAATCCACATAATATGACGAGCTCTGATCCTGCTATTTTTACCGCTTTAATCCACTTCCTTTGACGAGCTTAAATCCACATACTTTGACGAGCTCAGATCCTGATATTTTAACCGCTTTCATCCACGTATTTTGGCTTACTTAAATCCACATACTTTTATGATCTTAAATCCTGCTACTTCGGACGGCTTGAATCCACGTAATTAGGCTTGCTTAAATCCACATACTTTGATGAACTCTGATCCTGCTACTTTTACCGCTTTAATCCACGTACTTTGACGAGCTTAAATCCACATACTTTGACGATCTTAAATCCTGCTACTTCGGAAGGCTCAAATCAACGTTATTAGACTTGCTCAAATCCACGTACTTTGGCTGACTTGAATCCACGTACTTTGAACTACCTATATCCACGTACTTTGACGAGCTCAGATCCTGCTATTTTTACACTTCAATCCACGTACTTTGATGAGCTTAAATGCACATACTTTGACGATCTCTAATTCTGCTACTTCGGACGGCTTAAATCACCGTAATTAGGCTTGCTTAATCCTCGTACTTTGGCTGACTTGAATCCACGTACTTTGGCCTACCTAAATCCACGTACTTTGACAAGCTTAAATCCACATAATATGACGAGCTCTGATCCTGCTATTTTTACCGCTTTAATCCACTTACTTTGACGAGCTTAAATCCACATACTTTGACGATCTTAAATCCTGCTACTTCGGACGGCTCAAATCAACGTAATTAGACTTGCTCAAATCCACGTACTTTGGCCGACTTGAATCCACGTACTTTGGCCTACCTGAATCCACGTACTTTGACGAGCTAAGATCCTGTTATTTTTATTTCTTCAATCCACTTACTTTGACGAGCATAAATCCACATACTTTGATGATCTTAAATCCTGCTACTTCCGACGGCTTGAATCAACGTATTTTGGCTTACTTAAATCCACGTATTTGAATAGGCTCGAATCAACATACTTTCGACGGCTTTAATCCACGTAAATAGACATGCTTAAATCCACCTACTTTGGCCGACTTGAATCCGAGTACTCTGGCCTACCTAAATTTACGTATTTTGAGGAGCTTAAATCCACATACTTTGACGAGCTCAGATCCTGCTATTTTTATCGCTTTAATCCACGTACTTTGACGCGCTTAAACCCACATACTTTTGCGAGCTCAGATCCTGCTATTTTTACACTTCAATCCACGTACTTTGATGAGCTTAAATGCACATACTTTGACGATCTCTAATTCTGCTACTTCGGACGGCTTAAATCACCGTAATTAGGCTTGCTTAAATCCTCGTACTTTGGCTGACTTGAATCCACGTACTTTGGCCTACCTAAATCCACGTACTTTGACAAGCTTAAATCCACATAATATGACGAGCTCTGATCCTGCTATTTTTACCGCTTTAATCCACTTACTTTGACGAGCTTAAATCCACATACTTTGACGATCTTAAATCCTGCTACTTCGGACGGCTCAAATCAACGTAATTAGACTTGCTCAAATCCACGTACTTTGGCCGACTTGAATCCACGTACTTTGGCCTACCTGAATCCACGTACTTTGACGAGCTCAGATCCTGTTATTTTTACTTCTTCAATCCACTTACTTTGACGAGCTTAAATCCACATACTTTGATGATCTTAAATCCTGCTACTTCCGACGGCTTAAATCAACGTATTTTGGCTTACTTAAATCCATGTATTTGAATAGGCTCGAATCAACATACTTTCGACGGCTTTAATCCACGTAAATAGACATGCTTAAATCCACCTACTTTGGCCGACTTGAATCCGAGTACTCTGGCCTACCTAAATTTACGTATTTTGAGGAGCTTAAATCCACATACTTTGACGAGCTCAGATCCTGCTATTTTTATCGCTTTAATCCACTTACTTCGACGCGCTTAAATCCACATACTTTGACGAGCTCTGATCCTGCTGTTTTTACCGCTTTAATCCACGTACTTTGACGAGCTTAAATCCACATACTTTGACGAGCGCAGATCTTGCTATTTTTAACGCTATAATCCACGTACTTTGACGAGCTCAGATCCTGCTATTTTTATCGCTTTAATCCACGTACTTTGACGCGCTTAAACCCACATACTTTTGCGAGCTCAGATCCTGCTATTTTTACACTTCAATCCACGTACTTTGATGAGCTTAAATGCACATACTTTGACGATCTCTAATTCTGCTACTTCGGACGGCTTAAATCACCGTAATTAGGCTTGCTTAAATCCTCGTACTTTGGCTGACTTGAATCCACGTACTTTGGCCTACCTAAATCCACGTACTTTGACAAGCTTAAATCCACATAATATGACGAGCTCTGATCCTGCTATTTTTACCGCTTTAATCCACTTACTTTGACGAGCTTAAATCCACATACTTTGACGATCTTAAATCCTGCTACTTCGGACGGCTCAAATCAACGTAATTAGACTTGCTCAAATCCACGTACTTTGGCCGACTTGAATCCACGTACTTTGGCCTACCTGAATCCACGTACTTTGACGAGCTCAGATCCTGTTATTTTTACTTCTTCAATCCACTTACTTTGACGAGCTTAAATCCACATACTTTGATGATCTTAAATCCTGCTACTTCCGACGGCTTGAATCAACGTATTTTGGCTTACTTAAATCCATGTATTTGAATAGGCTCGAATCAACATACTTTCGACGGCTTTAATCCACGTAAATAGACATGCTTAAATCCACCTACTTTGGCCGACTTGAATCCGAGTACTTTGGCCTACCTAAATTTACGTATTTTGAGGAGCTTAAATCCACATACTTTGACGAGCTCAGATCCTGCTATTTTTATCGCTTTAATCCACTTACTTCGACGCGCTTAAATCCACCTACTTTGGCCGACTTGAATCCGAGTACTTTGGCCTACCTAAATTTACGTATTTTGAGGAGCTTAAATCCACATACTTTGACGAGCTCAGATCCTGCTATTTTTATCGCTTTAATCCACTTACTTCGACGCGCTTAAATCCACATACTTTGACGAGCTCAGATCCCGCTGTTTTTACCGCTTTAATCCACGTACTTTGACTAGCTTAAACCCACATACTTTGACGAGCTCTGATCCTGCTGTTTTTACCGCTTTAATCCACGTACTTTGACGAGCTTAAATCCACATACTTTTACGAGCTCAGATCTTGCTACTTCGGACGGCTTAAATCAACGTATTTTGGATTATTTAAATCCACGTACTTTAGTGAGCTTAATCAACATACTTCGACGTCTTCAAGCGACTTACATTGCTTACGTAATCGACTTTAACTTGCTTAAATCCACCTCTTTCTAACTTGAATCCGAGTACTTTGGCTTACCTAAATCCACGTACTTTGACAAGCTCAGATCCTGTTATTTTTACTTCTTCAATCCACTTACTTTGACGAGCTTAAATCCACATACTTTGATGATCTTAAATCCTGCTACTTCCGACGGCTTGAATCAACGTATTTTGGCTTACTTAAATCCACGTATTTGAATAGGCTCGAATCAACATACTTTCGACGGCTTTAATCCCCGTAAATAGACATACTTAAATCCACCTACTTTGGCCGACTTGAATCCGAGTACTTTGGCCTACCTAAATTTACGTATTTTGAGGAGCTTAAATCCACATACTTTGACGAGCTCTGATCCTGCTGTTTTTACCGCTTTAATCCACGTACTTTGACGAGCTTAAATCCACATACTTTGACGAGCGCAGATCTTGCTATTTTTAACGCTATAATCCACGTACTTTGACGCGCTTAAATCCACATACTTTGACGAGCTCAGATCCCGCTGTTTTTACCGCTTTAATCCACGTACTTTGACTAGCTTAAACCCACATACTTTGACGAGTTCTGATCCTGCTGTTTTTACCGCTTTAATCCACGTACTTTAGTGAGCTTGAATCAACATACTTTCGACGGCTTCAAGCGACGTACATTGGCTTACTTAAATCCACGTAATTAGACTTGCTTAAATCCACCTACTTTGGCTAACTTGAATCCGAGTACTTTGGCTTACCTAAATCCACGTACTTTGACGAGCTTAAATCCACATACTTTGACGAGATCAGACCCTGCTATTTTTACCGCTTTAATCCACGTACTTTGACGTGAAAATTAAGAGTGTAGTCGCTTTTTGTCGCGTTTAAAAAAAATCTTCGTAACTGAGCTCTGGCACTCGTCAGCTAGCACTGCACCGTCGAGATGTTCATACACGATTCGCTGAACGAAGAAAATTTACAACCTCGTCGCTTTTCTTGTGCAATAATTTACCGACTTTTTTTTATCTTGCTTATTAAATAAGTCCTGTGATTTCAGCATCTTTGAGTTTTTGCAGGTTAGAGCTAGTTATAGAAGATAATGTTACGTATACATAATTTACACTTTAAACTTCCATTTATTTATTGTTATACAATTGAATAGCACAAATAACGTATGAAATTGACAAAATTCACAAATTATTGTTCCAGATAATGATGCATTTTTCGTACATGCTAGGATGATAGGTCTTGGTTATCAAACGTATGTCGGTCCCTGTAACAAGAAATTATAAATTTTTAATACTACTTAGAAACAATAAAAGTGAATCATATTTCATGTTTTTATTTATATACAATAACCTAGAGGTGTGATGGCAAATACTAAAAAAAAAAGAAAATTCAAAAATATTTTAAATTTTACTTACATGTAATTTGTTCATTGCCGGCCTCGATAATATTCAGGTCCTTGATGTGACTTAAAATTGACTTGAATATCCAAATCTCAGCGCATGGCTTCTTGGCATATCGCCTTACGGCAAACAGGCAATAGCGGCGGAGCTCCCCGGCAATTGCTTCTACTTCGTCGTCAAAAAGGAAGGGAAGCAACGTAGAAGCTCGTCGAGCGATTCTCGCTCGGGCGCGCTCATCCCACAACCTGTCATAAAAACAATTTTCAGCCAGATAAGAACTTAACGAAAATCAATTAAATATAATGATCAGATCAATAAAATACGAGGAAATTTTTACCTGCACACTCTTTGACAGACCCTTAAGGAAGGTCTGTCCAGGTATCCGAAGATATCATCAACGACATCGATTTGATCAACCATTTTTCAATCAGAATCACTTATTTCACAAACTAGCTCAGCGACGATCTGCTCAATTGCTCTTCTGGCGTAAAATCAGAGAATGAAATGAACTTCGTCATTACCACTAGATAAAACACGTAACACACCTATGATCACGGAATACAACACGATTAAAAATGAAATGAAAGAAAAATAAAAAAAACATCTTTCAAATTGAGCTTCTGAAATTTCTTGATTGAGCTACGTATAAAATTCGTACGTGACGATCGACAAAAGTACATAGCGCATCGCTCTCTCATCCTAATTTTATTTCTTATTCCTGAGTCCACGAATTTTATTTGTTCTCTTTCAATATTACCGTCGAAAGATTCTCAACACGATTAAGGTCAAACCCGATGCTCGAATCATTTTTTGGTTACCGACATTTCTAATCTAGAAAAACTTAACGTATCAAAATTTTGTAACTTATCTTTAAACTTTATTTGAAATTAATTTTAGCATCAATTAGCTCTGAAAAATATCTGAAAATTCATCAAAAATTACTGTCTTTGCTTTGCACAAAAAATTTCGCCATAACCTGTCAGTTTTTTTTAAACTCCAACTTTCTATATTTACCTATTTTTTTCATATTCACGGATCAACATAAGAATAATTGCGTTAAATAGGGAAAAATTTTTCCTTTATTTTGGTATATTTACATTTACCAAACACAAATCGCAAACCAAAGATATTAAAAATTTTGCAAAGTGTCCGCTTTATATGAAACATACAGTACATCCACGTAATTAGACTTGCTTAAATCCACCTACTTTGGCTAACTTGAATCCGAGTACTTTGGCTTACCTAAATCCACGTACTTTGACGAGCTTAAATCCACATACTTTGAGGAGCTCAGATCCTTCTATTTTTACCGCTTTAATCCACGTACTTTGACGCGCTTAAACCCACATACTTTTGCGAGCTCAGATCCTGATATTTTAACCGCTTTCATCCACGTACTTTGACGAGCATAAATCCACATACTATGACGATCCAAAATCCTGTTACTTCGGACGGCTTAACTCAACGTATTTTGGCTTACTCAAATCCATGTACGTTAATGGGCTTGAATCAACATACTTTAGACGGCTTCAATCCACGTAATTAGACTTGCTTAAATCCACCTACTTTGGCCGGCTTGAATCCGAGTACTTTGGCCTACCTAAATTCACGTATTTTGAGGAGCTTAAATCCACATACTTTGACGAGCTCAGATCCTGCTATTTTTACCGCTTTAATCCAGGTACTTTGACGCGCTTAAACCCACATACTTTTGCGAGCTCAGATCCCGCTATTTTTACCGCTTTAATCCACGTGCTTTGACTAGCTTAAACCCACATACTTTGACGAGCTCTGATCTTGCTACTTTGGACGGCTTAAATCAACGTATTTTGGCTTATTTAAATCCACGTACTTTGGCTGACTTGAATCCACGTACTGTGGTCTACCTAAATCCGCGTACTTTGACGAGCTCAGATCCTGCTATTTTTACGGTTTTAATCCATGTACTTTGACGAGCCTAAATCCACATACTTTGACGAGCTTAAATCCACATACTCTTGACGGCTTTAATCCACACGTAAATTGGCTTACTTAAACTCACGTACTTTGGCTATAATATAAGTAATAACAATTTGGCAAATAATAAAAGTAATATCATTCTATTGCGCTTCAAAATTAGGCTGCTTAATAAATATTATGCTTGTCTCATATCTTTTTTAACGCCTGAATTGATCATTTTCGGACAACTTTTATATTAATGTATAACTTCAACTTCAAATCGTTCAAAAAGTTGTTGAGCAATCATGACTTACATGAAATTTAACGTACTTTCAGATTCCAGCTTTGGATTTGTCAATAAATTTGCTAATAAAAATTTATGAACAATTTTAATGATGTCTCAACAACTTTTCGAACGTTTTGAAGTTTATGTAATACATCAATATAAAATGATCAATTCAGGCGTTAAAGGGTTAATTTATCAAAATCAAATAAGTGAGCGGCTTGTAAACCTGGACAGCAGCACTCTCTTCACATCAACCGCTACTCTTCTCTGCCTCTATTTCTCTCCGTTTTTTTGCAATTTTCTCCGTCTTTCTCTCTTTTTCTTCGTTTGGAACTCTCTTTCTCTCTGCCTCTCTTTCTCTCTAATTTAACGTGTGTGCAGTGCAATTGTTTCATAGCGGGGAGTGAATCTACTGTGTTTTCTGTCTGCCTAAAAACTACAACGGCCGATACAAGCATGGCTCCACATAAAGCCTGCACTCCATTAGCTTGGTTTGTGTCATTCGAGGCCAGTATGAATGCTGGGTTTGACAGGTTGGACGCCCGTATGACTGCGATCAACGAGAGGCTGGACAAATTCGGACAGACCCAGCTCAAACATGGTGCTGCTATATTGCAGAACACTCGCACTGTTGCTCAGCTGGACGAACGTGTGTCTGTCGAACTGAATGAGCTCCGTCGGAGGCAGAACGAGAGCAGTGAAATGCTGTCTGAGATGCAGAAGGGGATGACTGACAGTATTTGCTTCTACTGCGCGCGACCCAGATGTGACATCTACCTCTTCTGCACCTACTACACCCAGTGTCGACTCTTGTGAAGTCCGTGTGACCGGGATTCCCGTGACTGTCTCTTCCTCCGACATAACTATCACCGAGAGCATACTCAAAAAACTGCAGCTTGAACGCCTCATCCCTGTCGTCATCACTGTGCGCCCATGGAGTCCTGGACGAACATCGATCTCCTCATCTGCCTCGGCCACCGCTGGAGTGCGCCCAGCTGCCCGTCGTGAGAGAGCAATAGTCGTCCGCCTTGCGTCAGCGATAGCACGCGAGACTTTTCTCGCTGCTGCACCGTCTCTCCGAAGTACGAAGGCATCGAGCATCTTCACGCTGAACGAGGAAACCACTAGTCAGCTCAACTTATCACCGTTACTTCCACCTGCGCAGTACCGACTTCTTCAAAAGTGTTGGGCTATACAAAAAGAGAAGCGTATCCCAAATCCCGTGATCCGTGATATGCGCATATACATGTGGCGCTTTCAACATCGCGAAGCCAGACTCGTCGCTCTCGGCGCTGCTTGGGTCTCCCGCCAAGTAGCAACGATCGGTAGCAGCGCGAGCTGCGCGCGTCGATCGGCCGAGGGTGAGAGAAGGTGACTGAGCTAGTCGCTCGTCGCCGGACATTCACTCGACCACTCTCTCGTCTGGCCCGATCTACACCACACGTGTGGCGATATACGCGCCCGAAGAAGTCTGCTTATATTCTTCCATCGAAGACCGTTGTTAATTAGTTTTAAGTATTTATTTAATAAAGTCACTAAGTTCAAACGGCTGCCTTTAACTAATTTATCCAGAGCTTACATATACGGATGTCGACGTACGCACACGACCCGTAAAGTGGTGACCTCGGAAGCTTACTAAGCTCTGGAGAAGACGAACAAGGAGACTTCACACGGTACACCGCACAGCGAGTTTACTTCACTCTCACGACACGGAGAAATTTTTCGCGCGCTTTTCTTTTGGCGCCAAAAATTAAGAAAAGCCGTTGGACTTTCACGTAACGGAAAGAATGGTTACTCCCCGAGAGGACAACCGGTTGGTGAACGTCGAGGACCAGCAACAGCAGGCGCCCGGAGCGAACGGCCCGATGAACCGGCTGCCCGCTCAGATGAACCAAGACCTCCAACAGCAAGGGCCCGGAGAACGGCCAAATAAACCAGCTGCCAGGACAAATGAACCAGCTGCCCGGCCAGATGATCCAGCAGCAGCTGCAGGCCGGACTGATCGACCAGCCGATTCAACCTGGTGCAGGCCGTGTCGACGACGTTCCACCACAGGGTGTCGGCGCCGTCAGCAACTGCAGGCTGCCCGCTTTCTGGCGTACCGGACCCGAGCTGTGGTTTTTTCAAATCGAGTCGCAGTTCCAGGTGCACAACGTCACCAGCGACTCAACGAGGTACCATCTGGTCGTAGCGGCCCTGGACGTGGAGGCCATCGCCGAGGTCTCAGACATCATCCGTCGACCGCCTGCCGCGGAGAAATACCACACGCTCAAGACGGCACTGATCTCGCGAATGACGGACTCACCCGAGGTCCAATTGCACAAGCTGCTGACCGGCGTAGAGCTTGGCGATCGACGACCCTCGCAGCTCTTACGTCACATGAGGACGTTGGCCGCGCCGGCAAACGTGAGCGACGAAGTTCTTCGAAGCAGATGGCTGGATCTTTTGCCGCCGCAAACGAGACGCCTGCTTCTCGTCATAGGAATCAGTCGCTCGAGGATCTTGCGGCAGTCGCTGACGAGGCTCAAGAGGTCGGCCCGTCAGTTATGGCAACGAGCCACTCCCCCGGAGATCCCATTCGCCGTCGAACCAGGTCGTGCAGGAGCTTGCAGAGCTCCGTCGAGCTATTGAGCAGCTCACCACCATCACGCGCGAGTCCATCGGATCGCAGTGGCCACCGAGGTCGCTCCAGGAGTCGTGGGACCCGGTCAGCGAGAATCAGATCGCCTACGCCAGCGAACAACCCGAGGACGGGATATTGCTGGTACCACGCGACCACGGCGACGTCGCGGATAACTGTAAGCCAGGCTGCACACATCCGCTGACGAAATACTCCGCATCTCGGTCGGGAAACTAGAGCTGCTGGCTCTGAACTCGGCGCTCACTGCCAGCAACATGCAGGAAAGCCGACTTTACGTCACCGACCGAGGAAATGACATCCGCTTCCTCGTCGATTCCGGCTCGGTGCTATCAATAATCCCGAAGAAGATTTTTCGCAGGCCTCTCGTCAAGCAGGCCCTCGTGCTGCAGGCTGCGAACGCGACCCTCATTGCGACGTTTGGCGAGAAAAGGCTCACTCTCAACATCGGAGTACGAAGACCGCTCGAATGGACCTTCATCATCGCTGACGTAAGCACGGCAATCCTCGGGGCGGACTTCATCATCCGACACGATCTACTCATCGATCTCCCTCGTCGCCGCCTGCTCGACCGATTGACCAACGTCGCAACGTCGTGCTCGGTCGGCCCATTGCCCGAGGTGTACGCCGTCGCGCCTGTGACAGCGAAAATCAGCGAGGCGCCTGTTGAATCGCCTACGGAGGATGGCCGAGGAATTCGCTTCGACGGAAGTGCCAGCCGGAGAGATGGCTTGCATACCCGACCTGCCTGTCCAGCACCACATAGTGACGGCCGGACAGCCCGTTTTTACTCGACCACGACGGCTCGCAGGAGAGCGTCTCGAAGCAGCGAAGAGCGAATTCGCAAATCTGCTCGAGCGTAAGATCATTCGACCCTCTTCGAGCCAGTGGGCGAGCCCGTTGCACCTCGTGCCGAAGCCTGGAGGCAGTTGGCGTGTGACGGGCGACTATCGTTTGCTCAATACGAGAACGCGACCGGACCGTCACCCGCTGCCTATCATAGAGGATCTGCTACAGGAGATTGGCGGTGACGTCTTCTCGGTCGTCGACTTATACCGAGCGTTTTTACCAGATCCCAGTGGCACCGGAGGACATCCCGAAGACGGCCGTGACGACGCCTTTCGGACTCTTTGAGTTTGTCGGCATGCCCCTGGGACTTCGAAATTCAGCCCAAACGTTTCAGAGAGCCATGAATCATCTGCTGCGCGACCTACCATTCATCCGATGCTACCAGGACGACATACTGGTCTGTCGACGGGACACGAGGAGCACGCGCGACACTTGCGTGAGCTTTTCACGGTGCTGCGTGACGCGAAACTCCACGTAATTGGACCAAGTGCCAGCTTGGCCAGGAGGAGGTCATCTTCGCGGGGTACCACGTATCGTCGGCAGGTTTCAGGCCGCCGGAGTCCAAGACTCAAGCCATCGTCGATTCCCACGCCCGGTCGACTCGACGCAGTTGCGCCGTTTCTTGGGAATGACGAATTTTTATAGGCGCTGTATCCCAGGTGCAGCCGCGCTCATGGCGCCGCTCACCGAGCTACTCAGAGGCCTCGTCAAGAAGAAGGAAAAGCTGGTTTGGACGCCGGAGGCTGGGCTGCTTTCGAGCGCACCAAGAAGGCGATGACCGAAGCGGTGCGTTCATCGTTCTTGTCGCCGTCGCAACCGCTCGCTCTCTACACCGACGCCTCGGACACGGCCATCGGTGCCGCGCTGAATCAGCAGCGTGAGAGCGGAGTCTGGGTGCCGCTTGGATTTTTTTCGAGGAAACTGTCGCCAACAGAGCAGCGATACTCCACGTACGACCGTGAGCTTTTGGCCATTCACGCTGCGATCAAGCACTTCCAACGAATACTCGAAGGCCGGAGCTTTCGTATCCTCACAGATCACAAGCCGCTGTCGTACGCACTCGAACAACGCACAGACAAGCACTCACCTCGGCAGGCGAGGCAGCTTGATTTTATCGCCCAGTTCGACACCGTTATCCAGCATACTCCCGGCGAGGACAACGCGGTGGCGGACGCGCTGTCTCGCGTCGACAGTATAGCCATGCCGACCGTGGTTACGATGAAGGAGCTCGCTGATGAGCAGAAGAGGATCCACAGCTCGCTCACGTCCGAGAGAGCAAAAAGCTCAAGACCCATAGGATCACCTTGGACGACAACGAGCTGATCGTCGTCGAGCGTGACGGCGTTTTGAGGCCGTACATACCCGTGGCCCTCCGTCGTGCCATTTTCGATTCGGTCCACAGGCTCTCGCACCCGAGCGGCCGAGCCACGGCAAAGCGAATCGAGCTTAACTACTTTTGGCCGTCTCTGCGCAAAGACGTCGGACGTTGGGCGAAGCAGTGTATGCCATGCCAGCTCAGCAAGGTGCATCGCCACAACCGCTCCGAGCTCGGAATTTCAACACGCCCGACAGCCGTTTCGAGCACATACATCTCGACCTCGTCAAGATGCCGCTGTCGCAGGGATGTCAAAATTGCCTCACCATCATCGACAGGTATACGCGGTGGCCAGAGGCGATACCACTCACGGACATCACAGCTCAATCCGTCGCAGAAGCGCTGTATAAGCATTGGATCGCCTTTTTCGGAGCGCCCTTGACCATCACCACCGATCAAGGCGCTCAATTCGAGTCAAAGCTGCTAAAGCAGCTTGGAGGAATGATTGGCGCCAAGCACATCCATACCAGTCCGTACCATCCTCAGGCCAATGCGATGGTCGAGCGTCTGCATCGAACACTCAAAGCGGCGTTCAAATGCTCGCCGGAGACGCCTTGGACATCAGCCTTGCCAACGGTTCTCTTGGGCCTACGCACAGCTTTCAAGGAGGATTTACAGGCGTCACCTGCGGAAATGGTGTTTGGAACAGCCCTACGCATCCCAGGAGAGCTCGTCATCAAACAAGAGGAAACATCACCGAAGGCTGCCGAGTTCGTCGTGGCGTTGCGTCGTTTGTTCGCCTCGATTCGACCCGTGCCGGCCTCCAGACACACGCAACACAAGCCTTTCGTTTTTAAGGACTTGAGCACCTGCGAATACGTCATGCGTCGCCTGGACATGATCAAGAAGCCGCTTGATCCGCCATACAGTGGACCGCACCGTGTCGTCCGCAGAGTCGACGACCGCACGTATATCGTCGACGTCAACGGCTCGGAGAAGGCATTCTCGACGGACCAGCTCAAGCCCGCCTACTATGAGACGTCGGATGAGGCGAGCCAAACTGAGGAACGCCAAGCTGCGCAGCCCTCGGAATCAACGGTTGCCTCAGAGCCCACGCCACCCCCGGACCCCACGCCGACCGCACAGCCTGCGTCGGCTACTCAACCGAGGACATCTGCAGAGACTACGCCACCTCCAACAAGATCCCGGATACGACGTGTCGCATTCTCATTACCCTCGCAAAATGCGAGGTCCACTGGGAGGGGAGTGGCTGTGGCGCTTTCAACATCGCGAAGCCAGACTCGTCGCTCTCGGCGCTGCTTGGGTCTCCCGCCAAGTAGCAACGATCGGTAGCAGCGCGAGCTGCGCGCGTCGATCGGCCGAGGGTGAGAGAAGGTGACTGAGCTAGTCGCTCGTCGCCGGACATTCACTCGACCACTCTCTTGTCTGGCCCGATCTACACCACACGTGTGGCGATATACGCGCCCGAAGAAGTCTGCTTATATTCTTCCGTCGAAGACCGTTGTTAATTAGTTTTAAGTATATTTAATAAAGTCACTAAGTTCAAACGGCTGCCTTGAACTAATTTATCCAGAGCTTACATATACGGATGTCGACGTACGCACACGACCCGTAAATACATGCGTCGTTCACGAGATTCTCAACTCACTGCAATCAGTTCAGAAGCTGACCTGATACATTTCAACTCATTGCTCTCTTCTACAACGCCTTCCATCTTGTCAGCGAACCTCATGCTGAATGATACTGCTACTGCATCTTGAAGATCTGTTTGTTCTCTTACTGTCTCGATATCATCCCTCTTTTGCCATCCTCATTAACACCACAATTATTCCCAATAACATGTTCATCGCTCGAAGCTCACTCCAACTACACAACTTTTTCGTACTATAACCGTAACCAAATCCTATTTTCAGCCTCACACATACTCAATCCCTACCTCTTTTATTCGACGCCAGTCACTCCACATAGTATATTCCATCTTCATTTCCCTCGCCCTTATTAGCCCGCCCTCATCTTGACACGTAGAGAGAACAGCACGATTAATCATGCTTCTGCTTTATAGATCAGCTTAAAAGTTCGTCGAACTGTTTATACCGCTCTATAATGTTAAATACTTTTTCACTGTACATACTATATATTTAACGTAAACTGTACACCTATCTTAAAACCATTGCTGTAAACATTGTAAATACTTTTTCATACTAGGCCAGACGGGGTTCTACCCCACGGTCCGATCAAATAAACTTTCAATTCAAACTTTCAATTCTCTCTTCGTCCGCAGCTCTTTTCCTCTCTGCCTCTCTTTCTCTCTCTTCGTCCGCCGCTCTCTTCCTTTCTGCCTCTCTTTCTCTCTCTTCGTCTTCGGCTCGCTTCCCCTCTACCACTCTCTCTGCATCTCTGCCTTAATCGATTTCACTTTCGTCATGGACAGAACTCACTTCATCGCCCTCTTTCTCTTCATTATCTGCATCTTCTTCATTTGAAACACAAATTTTCATATTGTACCTCATGTAGAAAAAAAATTTCAATAAATACGTGCTTCAAAAGTTAAAACGAGTTATGATTTAAAAAAAAAAATTTTTTAAATTAAGTATTGTACTTCGTGCATATGATTATGTGTAGAACATAACTTTCGAATAACCAAAGAATTTGATCGAATAGACGCGATCACTCTGATGAGGAACGGACATTTGTTTTCCCAGATCTTGAAACGAAAAAAAATCACAGAGCTTTCTCTATGAGGAAGCAATTTTCGGATAAATTTTCACTTGAAAAATATCATAAAACGATAAACAATTAATCAGTACTTTTTATTGTGGATGCCTTTGCCTTTTGATTTCGCGGGGTCGCCCGATTTTCTACAGCGAAGTACTTTCAACTGAAAAATCTCTGCGCCACCTCTCACCACCATCCGACTGTCTTCAATAACTAAATGAAGCCCGAATGTTTCTTCATAAACTTTTACCTCTTCGTTAAATTCATCCCAATTGGAATAATGTTTGTTCAATTCAAAAAAGTTTTCCATGTTTGCAGCTCAAATAATAATAACAACAGGACACATAGAACAACTGAGAAGGTTAAATTGCAACAAATTCAAACACACCGACAAATTACTGCAATTCCGATAAACTTAACCGACTGAATATAGCTATTACTAGGCTACTTACGTATAAACTGATATTGTATAGCATAGCATCTGAATGATTAACTACACGCTTTAAAAAAAGCGGTTTAAAAATAAACATAACGCTATAATATAAAACTTCAATAAGATATTTGAAGTAAAAATCGTATTTATCAATGAGAATATAAAAACTATTAAAACATATACAGAGAAAATTCTTCAGAAATTTGAAACGACGTTGAAAAAAAAATTAAGACTTTTGACGGAAAGCAAACTTGTGAGGCTCGTCATACGCACCCGATGTACGAGCAAACCCAGGTCTGTTATCACGAGAATCTTCGTCAGAAACGCTGCAGCTCTCACCAACAGCTCGACGATCATCGCCGGGCTCGCTGCCACTTATACCGTCGGCTCGATGGGACGAGCCGACCCGAAGAGCATTGCCTGGCTCGCCGCCGCTTTTACCGCTGGCTCGATCGGACGAGCCGACAAGAGGATCCACGTCTGGTGCGCGACAGCTTTTAACGTCCCCTCGATGTGGCCAGCCACATCACGGTGTATAGCTAATACCAAAGAAGATAGACACGTATAGAAGCCCAGAACTATAGGCGCGATTGAGGCTGGCTCATATGGTACCAAAACCAACTTCAAGGGGGCGCGGCGAGCAACCTAAGCCTGTAATGTATATGCGGGAATAAGAGAGATCCCGGGGTCTCGTGGAGGTCGAGAGGATGACCAAGGTGCAGAAATTACTAGACACTCGGTTAACGTAGGTTATTCTTTATTACTCCGAGGTGCGTGTCGCAGCCCAGCTCGAGTAAGAGTGTGTTACAAAGTTCGCTCCCGCTCTCTCTGCGCCATCTCGCTGCGCGCTGCTGAGAGAGAAGAGGGGAGTATCCCCACAGTGGTATGGGGTAATGAAAAAAAATTTTGGTTGCCTATGTTGCAAAAGCAAACCAAAATTTTACATTGATTACAAAAAATTATAAATTCAAAACAATATTCTAGCATTAGACACTAAAAATTATCTTAACATACTTATTTTGACACTATGCAATTAACATTAGTTACAGAAACAATACTTGAGTTTTACTCTATTTTAATCTTTGAAAAACTAAACACTAGCTTATTAGAATAATTAACCACTAATATTAGCTTTAAGTACTTATTTTGAACTTAAGAAATTAACATAAGTTAAAGAAGTAATACATGAGCTTTACAGCATTTTACTTAAATCTTTGAAAAAAAACTAACATCAGCTTTATTTAAATCATTGACTACTAACATTAGTTTTAAGTAATACTTAATAATTAACATTAGTTTATTTTTATCTGACTCCATTGAAAGTAGATTTAACTTTCAGTTTTAGGCTAAGAACCTAAGAAAATAACTTAATAAACATTTAAATTTAAAAGTATGAAAATAGACATTTTATGCTTAGTTCTAAGCTAAATCGTAGAAAAATAACATATTTTATTTTCTTTTGATAGATGACTTCTTCGCGACACTATAAGCGTGGTCATCGTGAAACTTAACTTTTTTCTTTGGTTCCTTTTTTGATACCGTTTGACTAAAGCTACGATTACACAGTTGCTTAGGCGCTACATTATCACATGTTTGTAAATCTTTACTTGAATTAGGCTTAAGGGCCAGGCATACCCACTCAGTCGATAACGCAAGGCTACCTAGCAATTTATGTTAAATTAAAAAAAATTGGGAATGATATTCGCGTATCTAAGAGTAGAGGCATATTTCTAATATACTTATTAACATCCTGTCCAAATTTCATCCAAATCCATGCATTATTGAAGGAGAAAAATGAGGACAAAGAATATTGTAACCTAGAAATTATTATTGATCATTATTATTTTTTGTCCTCATTTTTCTCCTTCAATAATGCATGGATTTATATGAAACTTGGACAGGATTTTAATGAGTGTATTAGAAATATGCCTCTACTCTTAGATACGCGAATATCATTCCCAATTTTTTTAATTTAACATAAATTGCTAGGTAGCCTTGCGTTATCGACTGAGTGGGTATGCCTGGCCCTTAAGAGGAGGCACTTCTTCTTCGTGGTCGAAGTTATCACAGAGATCTGTGTCTCGAGTATTAAATTCCACACTCTGATCTTGATTCAGATCAGGTGAGATTTTCACCGGATTTTCGACATCGCCAAAAGTACCAAACGCAGGTTTGAGCCGGCTGGTCGAGACGGTCTTAAGGGGGGAAAGGTACCTAAAATCTCAACAAAAAAAATTTTTTTTTATTGACCTTTTCGATAGGATTTTTCCTCAGCTTTCCAGTGCCGTGATCAGAATTTTCAAATTTTAACTTTACCGTGAGGTACAGCCTATTTAGTACCGATACTTTTATGATTATTACAGGAAAAGTGAATAAAACAACTCAAAAAAAACATTGCCGTTCTTTCATGAATCTCCGGACTTTCATAAGTCGGTAGCGCCATCTAGTGGTACTCATTTTATTCTTTGGTTAGAGTACATCCAGTAGAAATTTGTTTGTTTACATTGGTATAGATGTACAGTAACGCCACCACTCGCAGCACGTGGCTTTCGGTATATCTTCTGTCTCTCTTAGTTTTGTGCGCGAGCCCGGATCAAATGTCAACAACAGTCTGCTGACTGCTTCTTGATTTTCCAATGGCTAATAATTACATTTTTTTTGAAAGTGAAAAAAGTATATGTAGAGTGCAATTGTATCTTTGCAACTCAACATAGTGTTTCATAATGAAGCTATGAAGAAGTTTCAATAGCTTTTTATGAAAATGTGACATTTTTAGCAGGTCAAATTCAAGAAATACAGTGTACATAAGTAAATTGACATATATACATCAGTGTATATGTATGTCACTGTAAATTATGTATTTGTATATGACTGTGTCATGTATAATTGTATGTTGCATGTGATAAACAAGATTAGTGATAATTGATCAATTTTGAGTGATTTTATTTCCAATTATAGATCCAGTGATTTTATGAATGTTAGTGAATAGGTAGAGGACTGGGTTCAAGTTCTAATGTGAGATTGTGCATATTTGTGTAAAAAGTTGATTTAGACATAATCAACTTAGTTACTAGTTTCCATATAAAACCCATATTAACGTATACTAACATTTTAGTACAAATTAAAAAATGAAATTGTCGCATTTGACTTTGTTTGGCTGTCTGGGATAATTGAACATTGTTCTTGTGGGTCCAATATGTTGAAAATTCAAGTTGAATTACTGTTTTTTATTGTCCAAAAAGTTTAAAGCAGCCTCAGTGACATGAGAGTATCATTATGACATATATTGGTGTATTTTTGTTTTATTCAACTCTTGGGCAGTTACGTTTCATCTAAAAATTGCTTGCATGCCGTAACTTTTAATGTGAACCGTTTGAGCAATTGAGCTGAAACTTTCAGGAGTTGTTCTACATAACAATAGCTACAAACGCAAGCACTTTCAAAGGTATTGGACTAAATTTGCACTTTTTTCAGACCATATGCTAGCATAATCTGTCTTTTATCTTATTATATTAATGAATAAATGTATATAGCTGTCAAATTGGTATAATTAATTAAAATATCTGAAAGTGCTTGCGTTTGTAACCAAACATCTACTGAACAAAATGACACCCCAATGACCATGATTGAATGATCGGTTTTAGCTGGATCCTACGGCACAGGTGTACCTCTCATGTCTGTGGGCTTGCTTCATCGAGGAGGGTTCTATAGGATCTGGGACCTCAATTTTCATATTCCAGAGTGAAAAACTTGGAAAAAGAGTGAAAAAAGCAGAGTTTTATCTGTAGAGTCCAAAAAAATTATTTTTCACAATTTTTAATGAATTTTTTTTAAATGCAGGTTTAAGGTACCTTTCCCCCCTTAAGCTCCTCCAACCCCTTCTTGTTAGTAACTTTAATAATATAAAAGTATTTTGACGGTCTTAAGTAGACTAGAAAAGGGCCGAGATAAAGAGGATCGAGGGCTTTTTTTATCGAGTTAGCACGTACAAATACATGGGAGCAAAATTCGAGGTTTTTGTGCATGAAAGGTTTCGACTTGTCGTGGGGATCAACCGGGACAGGTTTGACCGTCTTCATAAAACTTCTGAATTCGGAAGTGAAGAAATATAGGTCAGACTCATGGTCGTGATCGTGAAAAAATTCGCCTGGCAAACGAAGTGTCGAACCGAACACCATTTCCGCTTGGCTAGAATTGATGTCGGAACGGACTCGAGTGCGCAGACCGAGCATAGCGAGGGGGAGGATTTTCGTCCAACCTTCGTCGCTCTCAAAACATATCAAAGCACTTTTAAAATCCCTATGCCAGCGTTCGAGGAGGCCGTTCGACTGGGGATGATAGGGGTTGTCCTAATTTTATTCGAGCCAAGGAGCTTGCAAAGCTGAGCAAAAAGCTCGCCGTCAAATGCATGCCTTGGTCTGTAGTTATAGTCTCGGGTGCACCGTAGCGTGCTACCCACGTTTTATAAACGCTCTGGCAACGGTTGCAGCTTGCATATCTGCAATAGGGACTGCTTCCGGCCAACGTGCGTATCTGTCGATCATAGTTAAAGCGTGGGAGTAACCCTCGCTTTCAACTAGCGTGACAATGTCCAAATGGACGTGAGAGAATCTGTCATCTGGGAGAGGAAACTTGGCTGGGGCCAATTTCGTGTGACGCCTGATTTTAGCTTGTTGGCAAGGAAGACAGTTCTTAACCCACAAGGCTATATCTTTGGTCATTTTGGGCCAGACATATTTGCGCCTTATGAGCTTGTCCGCTGCCGAAGGTCCAGGGTGAGCAAGGCGATGAAATAAATTAAACACCTCACGTCTGAGCGAGAGTGGAATATACGGCCTGATAGCGTCGTCAGAGACATTCGAATAATCAGGAAGAAGCTGATTTCGATCGGGTAGATGCCTTTTTGGAGAGACATAGGGAAATCAGGGTCTGCTAAAATTGCTTGTAACTGCTCGTCCTTAGCCTGTTCTTCAGATAACTGCCTTAAAGAAACGGCCATAGGGAGCGCAAGAGCATCCACCTTACCGTCCACAGGAGGATGAATTGAAACGTCGCTAGCGTCCAGACGTGAAAGTGCGTCCGCCACCGCGTTTTCTGCTCCTGGGAGGTATTTGATGGAGGTATACTGTGAAATATAGGCCAGCTGCCGCTGGCGAACGATAGGTGCATGTTCCGGTGCTTGAGAAAAGGCGTATTGGAGCGGCTTGTGGTCGCACCAAACGTCAAAGTCGCGAGCCTCTAACTCCGTATGAAAATAATTAATTGCCATATAAATGGCTGTGAGCTCCAGGTCGTAAGGAGCATACTTGCGTTGGCCAGAGGAGAATTTTTTAGAAAAAAAAACTTAGCAGCTGCCAGCCGAGATCTGACAGCTGTTCCAAAACTGCCCCAGCAGCAATTGAGGAAGCATCAGTAACGAGTCTAATTTTGGCATTCTCTTGTGGAAAAGAGAGGTGCGTAGCATTAGCGAGTGCCAATTTGCAGTCTGAAAATGCTTGCGCCGCTTCTGGAGACCAGATAATGGGAGTGAGATCTTTTTTCTTAGCTCCAGTGATTAATGAGGTCAAAGGGGCTGCAAGGACAGCCGCATGTCGAATGAAAGGTCGATAAAAATTGAGTAAGCCGAGGAAACGACGTAGTTCGTCAATGTTGCGAGGCTGCGGGAAATCGATGATTGTTAGCACTTTCTTTTTTAAAGGGGTAAACCCTTTACTATTGATAGTGTGCGACAAAAACGTGACTTCTGGCTTTGCGAATACGCATTTGGGGACATTGAGACGCAGATTGAATTTATGCAGACGAGCTAGAACTGTTTCGAGGTGCTGGGTGTGCTCTTCATCAGAAGCAGACGCCACCAGCACATCGTCGATGTAAACAAAAACAAACGGGAGATCACCCAGTGCTTCGTTCACGAAGCGTTGGAACGTTTGAGCTGCATTTCTTAAGCCGAACGGCATAAAGAGGAATTTGAAGAGACCTATAGGGGTGATAAGGGCTGTCTTGGGCACATCCTCTGGGGCCATGGGGATCTGATTGAATGCTTGATGAAGACCGAGGTTTATCGTGTCTTTCAGTTGAACGACCTCGAGTATTCAAATCGAATTTCGACGAGACTGCAGAAATTACTATCTCCGAAAGTTTATTGATAAGAGCGTCATCAGTTCCCTGATTATTGTTGGGTGCAGTAACTGGGCAAATTTGAGGAGTAAATTTATGCTTCATATGATCGTATAGTCTGTCCGCTTTAGCAATAGCTTGCGTAGCATTGGAGCTCGTGACAGCTTCGTCAACACCATGACTAGCTCAGTGGGAAGGTGCCTGTACCAAAGCAGAAGAACAGTTTCCACAGGCACGTGATCTTGAGCCAGAGAGAACATCTCGTTGAAAAGATCTGAAGGCTTTTTGCCTTCGAGGGATACACCTGCTAACAGCTGATTCATTTTTTGATGCACTGTTTGAGAATATTTATTTATCAAGTGCTCTTTAAGTTTGACATATTTCTCCAGCTCAGCATCAGGCACCGACTTCAAAAATGCTGAAATGCTTTTGCAAACATTACCAGCATGAGTAATAACAAGCAAAATTTAAGATTGTCGTCTGAAATTGACAACAATGAAAATTCACTCTCCAACAACTTGAACCACAAGGTTGGGTCATGCGTGAAGAAAGGAGGTAACTTAATAGGTCTATTGTACGACCTTGAAGGTGCAGCTGAAGCTGAAGAAAAAATTGGTGTTGGGAACTGAGAGGATCTGTGAAAGCTAGTGGCTGTGAACCATTGCCTTGCGATAGCGGCTGTCGCAAGCCGGAGTTGGCTAAGGACGTAGGCGCAACAAGACTCGACCCATGAGTAGGTGAAAAAGTGGTGTTTGTATTAGCAGGCTGCGAGGGAAACACAAACGAGTTGACAGGTGGAAGATTAAAGTTCCAATTGTTGTTGCTACTCGAGCTGGAAGTACCTTGTGTCGGTGAGGGAAAACCAAATGAAAAAGGGCTGGCTGTAGGATTCAAATTGAAATCAGCCAAAGGTGGCATGTTTTGAAAAGACAAAGAACTGTGCTTGCTGCTTGCCACAGTATTTATCAAATATTTTTGACGTCTGCTGCAGATGCTTTGCCTGAAGAGCAGACTCTGAAGAAGTTGAGAGGGGAAGCTCTTGCTGCATGCTACCCTTCACAGAGTCGCTATTAACGCCAGCGAGTTGGTGCTGAAGAAGAGCCAATTTCTCTTCAGCAAGCCTGAGTCGCCGCTTAAGAATGGCCTCGCGCTCTGTCAAGTCATCGTCATCAGAAAGTAAGGGCGACTCGAACACGTCCTTCTTATTGGGATCATCAAGATTGCCGGTACCTTGACCGTCTACATGATGTGTGTAAAAAATTTTATTGAGCAATGAAGAAAAAAATTGCTCACACACTAGATGCGGCGTGGTGTACCTTAACGAGGCACGAGGGTAGAGCAGAAACAACACGAGGAGGCAGGGGGAAACCAAAACTACGACTGACCAGCCGAAACTCACGACGCGATAATGGCACTACTCTAATTACTGATCGCGCAACTAATGTAAAGAAATTAAAATAATAATACTTAAAAATTTACAGCTGAGACGTTGACCGACGAATCATGTGTGGCGCCATACTAAGCGCATCTATGCGTAGAGTTGACGGCTGCTGCTGCTGACGACACGAAGAGCGATATGTGGCGCCATCTGGCGCGCCGAAGCGAAGCTCGATGCTTGAAGTACGATGGGGCAGCAGCGCGCTGGGCGGTACGGCTCTCGCTGCTGGCTGCACTCACTGACCTGTAGAGGGGGGGAAGGCCCGCTCGAAGGAACGGCTCGCTCGGTGATGCCGGCGGCGCCGGTGCGTCTGCACCGGAAACGAACAGCACGGTGAAGACGGCGTGCGCGGCAAAAGGCGCGCAAGATGGCCGCTCCTCGTGGCTGCGATGACGCAACCACCGCACGTGGTAGAGATGACGGCGCACCGCGTGGCAGGTGCCGATGCGCGGCCGCGTGTACCGGTGAGTCGGGTGGCGGACGCCGATGCACGACCTGGTGATGGTCGACGAGGCAGGTGCCGATGCGTCGAGATGTCCGGGGCGTCGTGAGGCAGTCGCCGACGCAAAAAGGCTACGCTGACGAGTGGAAACACTTCCGCTGGGTGATGTATTTCATCACAAAAATGTTGCAGCGAGGCAGTGAAACGCGCGACTCCGCTGCATGCAAAAATGTTTGCCAAAATTTCGCCGAAACGCGACGCCGGTACCAACGTGTCGAGGCGTGCGTTTTGCGTTCGATTTTTTTGTGCGAACACAATGGCTGCGAATTGCGATTCTTTTTCACTCTGCACTAGTCACTCGCGAAATTTTTCGTGTTCGATAACCACATATTTTACTTGTGGCAGAACGAGGCGGTCACTACTGCGGGGATAAGAGAGATCCCGGGGTCTCGTGGAGGTCGAGAGGATGACCAAGGTGCAGAAATTACTAGACACTCGGTTAACGTAGGTTATTCTTTATTACTCCGAGGTGCGTGTCGCAGCCCGGCTCGAGTAAGAGTGTGTTACAAAGTTCGCTCCCGCTCTCTCTGCGCCATCTCGCTGCGCGCTGCTGAGAGAGAAGAGGGGAGTATCCCCACATATAAGCAACATTTAGTCCGTATCTCTTAACGTCTTCGTAGTCGAGTGGTCAAGCGCTCGGCTTTGCATTTTGTGTCGAACGGTCGGGCATTGCTTCAATCCCAGGCCGCGAATATTTTGTTTTTATACGTTTTTTTCTCAAATTACAAAGAATTAAGTAAGGATCTCGCTTTTAGCTAATATTGGTTGTTAAATTAAAAATACTTTGACAAATTTATTTATTAAAGGTTTTTTTTATGTGAAAAATAAGTGATACGGTCCCTTTAAAATTTGAGTAGAGATCCCTAGTAGAAATTTAACCTTTCAGAGCATCAATGAAACGTTTTCTTGATCATTTATTGGCCATTAAATGACCAATTTGGGTAGTTGGCCAATAAATGGTCCAAAAATCGTTTCATTAATGCCAATAAAATGTTCGATTTCTACCAGGGATATTTTCATAAAAATGAAACTTCATTTAACCATTGACACGAAATTTTTTTTCGACGCGTATGCATACATATATATTAATTTAATTTAATTTGCGTTTGAATTAAAGGTGATTTTTTATTTTCTTGTCGAACAAAAAAACAAAAAAAAACGTTTGATTATCAATGTAATTTTAATTTTATGACCAATATCAGCTAAAAACGAAATCCTTACTTTATTCTTAGTAATTTGAGAAAAAAATGCAAAAAAAAATATCCGTGGTCTGGGATTGAACCAGTGCCCGACCGGTCGACGCAAAAGACAATGCCGAGCGCTTGACCACTCGACTACGAAGACGTTACGAGATACGGACTAAATGTTGCTTATACATTACAGGCTTAGGTTGCTCGCCGCGCCCCCTTGAAGTTGGTTTTGGTACCATATGAGCCAGCTTCAATCGCGCTTATAGTTCTGGGCTTCTATACGAGTCTATCTTCTTTGCTAATACTTCAAGAATATAGAAAATTGTTATACATTTACCTAGTGCAAAAATGCCAGTAGACTGTTTTCCAATTCTCACCAAGTGGGTTTTACAGATCAGCCAATTCGCCTGGTGGCATGACAAACCGTACTCTATTATACTCTTCAGTTGGTTGGTAAAGATACTTGTAATTAGTTATCGGTAAAAATAAATAAAAATATCCAGATAAAGTGAAAACCCTCTTGTTTCAAAGTATTGAAGCCGTTTTAAGTTATACTCTTTAGTTTGTCAATAAAAAAATATTTATATTTTGTTCCTGATGTTAGATACTGTTCAACAATCCTATTACAATAGTTTTGAGATGCGCTTTTTGTGTCGCAATACGAACTCTCATGTGAAGAAGTTTTCACTCTTTAATGATTAAAGAAAAACCAAAGACAATTTTAATTTTTAAAAATTAAGGAAATGATGTTGCAAATAACTTCCAATCTATGTCTGCTGTCGCTTTCATTCACAAGTATTTTTTCCAACCAACTTTAACACGTGATGGATACGGTATCATTTTAGTGACTCGTAGCATAAATATTTATTTTAATCAAGCTTGTATCAAAAAATTTAAATGAACACATTATGTGAATCTGTATCAAAAATATTTGCAAAGCAAGTAAAATAATTTTCATATTTTGTTAACAAAATTTAATATTTACAGGAAAAACTCAACTATATGTAGAATCTTGTATATTTGCCTGGGAATATGCAAGTGGAATTTTTAACTTCATGTTAAAGAAGTAGTTCTAATTTTTTTATATTTCATCATATTCTATAAACTATTACTCGCTGCTCTCGAGCCTTAACTATACGCCCAGCCAAAAGTGTTGACTTAGGCACTTGGTCGTAAAGTATCGTAATCGAAATCGTAAAGATCGTATAGGGAGTTAGAAGAGTCGTTTTTTTTATTATGTTGTATTATTAGGATGTAAGCCAGGTGGTTTTTTTATACGTGAATGAAAATAATTGAGAAGGGGATTATTGAGTTGTTTGGGTTTCCTCTTAAAGTTTGTTTGTAAAATTTAGATTGTTGTTATTGCTTTAAGTGTTTTCTTTTCAGTAGTCTGAGCTACATTGGTAAACTGATGGAGAATACCCATTAGGGTATCCGTTATTCTCAAACATTAAAAATCCTTGGCTCCAGTATTAAGATCACTTCTTAGTGATATAAAAATATGCTTTGTGTGATTTATAACCCATAAAAACAGGTATAATAATCGTTGTTTGGGGCAATTGATTTTTTTTCATACTGCTGGCTATTGCTATTTGGCCCACTTATGCTAATATAGTGTTACAAATTTCAAAATTTATTTGAGGTGTAAGCGGATTCTCGTTGTTATAAGGAGATTAATTATGTTTCATCACTATAATAAACCTTCTTACATTATGTGAAAGTGGGGTCCAAAATATATAAATATTCAACGTGATAATACTTCATACAAAATATTTTTACTGAAAAAGGTAATATTAAAAATATTATTGTTACAGTTTCAAAAAAGTACAGAATTATCTAAATATGATTCAGAAAACATCAAAATAAATGTTCGCATTCCAGCTTCAGTTCAAATTAGAGAACGTATAGTAGTTAATTTTCTATTAAACAGCATTCATCAAAAATATCTTTGAGTGAGTTTTTGAAAAAATTCAAAACGTGAAAACTGTCTGGAAATGGTGTTTACTTAAACTAATTCAACGAGTGATTAGCAAACGATAAAGAATCCCCACTTACACTCGATTTTTCAATTTATATTGTAACGAAGAAAAGGAGATGAATGACATGTTTACCAGGTAACTAAATTTGATAAAATCTACTCTAACTAAATTTTTAAAGTTTAGCTTTATGTAAACTTATCTGTTCTATTGATTTAGTTTTACTCAAGCAAAGAATTGTATCAACATCAGCGGAAAAAAACTCAGAGATGCCTCCAAAAAAAATATTTCAATTTTGATCCTCTCCATGTCAGATGAAGATTTTCAATTATGTTTTCCAAGTCTCCCTAATAAACCGGGTAAAGCCGAACTGTCTAAGCAGATGAACTTGAAACATGATAGTATTTACATTGCTGGTAAGAAACAAATATTAATACCCTATACATATTAGAATAGATATTAATAATTCCTCATATATTACTAAATGTTAATTTTTATTTAATGAGCTAACCTTTTCATACGCAAAGCGAGAACAGTAATTACTGCATATGAAAAATAGCATACAGGCCCAAGCTGCGAAAAAAGAAAGTCCCAGAGCACATGTTCATCGGCCTCGGCTTCGCTTCGGCTGCTAATTACAAGTACTCAGGAACTTTTCTGTTTTTTGTGGCCTAGGGCAGTAATATACTATTTACAGCTTTATGTATAGAAGTTATCTTTTTGTCTGAAGAATCATTTGGTAGATTACTATGATGAGAAACCGGGTGGGTTGCCCATGTGCAGGCTTCGTCCCCGAGACTTGAGTAATCGTTCAAGTGAAATCTTAACAGACAGTATTGTAATTGGTTATTGTTGTCGCTTTGTATTGTTGAGTTAATATTTCTATAGTACGTGTATTTTGACAGAATAAGTATCGTCATAAGATGTTTCTAAAGATATCTAATCTTCATCGCCTGCTGTGCATATTTGATCGAAATTAGTCCACAAAAAGTGCGTGCTATGAATTCTTATATGTTACAGAGTTGTTTTTTGTGTAACTATTACTTCGTGAAGCATTGCTTGTGCAATAGGAAGTTGCGAGGTTGTAGCAATCAATAAAAATTACTGTCCCATTTAGCGTTGAAATAGTTTAAATAATTTTCTTACTTTTCGAAATAATGCCTGGGCTCTTTTTGATCTGCTGATTGAGATGTAAGTCACTTTGGAGGCCAGGTGCCACAAAGTAGATAAAAAAAGAAGATGTTTCCAATCCTGTAACAGTTATTTCAAGTATGAGAACCTTATTCCGTCCTCGTTCACTACCTTGCTTTTAATTTTTTATTTGAATCCTAACGTTATGATTATCTAATACCTACAACATTTTGATGGAAACCACTGTAGTGATCGGTCTTTTTATTTTGAGAGACCGATTTTTTTCTCAAATTTTTCTCATAAATTTTCCTATCGTAATACTTCTTGTTTCTGAGTTTACTGGATAGTAGATTATCGCACGCAAGTTTCTAAAGACTGTTCAGGTTCGAAACTAGGTTTTTTAAAATAGTCTTAATACGTTGGTAAAAGATCATTCTCTCTTAAAGTGTAACATCCTAATTAACGAATATCACATAGCTTTTTTAAATTTAATTCTATTTCACAGAAGTGGTCCGGAAAGGGGTGTGACCTTAGGTCCAATTAAATAAATAGGGTCGCCTTTAGAGCCTGGGGTTCACGCCAATAGCTCAAAGTCCCTTGTTTAAGTGAGTTTAGTTAGAACAATTCTTTATTGTAGAAGTACTGAGGGACCTCTACAATAATGGTAGTTTTATTACGAAGGTGCTGAAGGACATTCGTAACAAGTAGGCAAAGACTTCATCTAAAGGTGCTGAAAGAAAGAAAATGAATACAAAATCTCTTGACGAGCTCTGCGTTGTAGCAAGGATCGCTATCGAGTGAAGCAGAGACACGCGTGTGCTCGCATGGAAGGGGAGAGAGACTCGTGCGAATTGCGTCGCGCGGTCACCTTTTCTACTGCTGCCCTCTCTTACAATCGTACACACGGCTCACACAGACACGGCGATCTATGCTTCGCCGACACTTTTTTAATTTTCCCACTCAAAATATTTTGCTCTATGATTCTATCGTATAAGATAAGACAATATGCCGATGTGTTGGCTGGAAAAGGCTCGCTGGACTCGAATTCGATGCGTACACCTACTGGTGCCGCCTTCAAAGATTTGTTGTGACCTTTTGGCCAAACATTTATTATTTGTAATATTTCTATTTATCGCTGTCATTTCTTGCATGCGTCTTCGCTTGTCAAGCGAACACGAGTGCAAGAAAGCAGGGTGTAGGAGAGAAATGGAAACAACACATTTTAAATTACACAAGACTTTTTTATTAATAATTCTTACAATTTATTGATGATGCTGCTGCTGCTACTGGGTTGGCTGGTGCTAGTGCTGCGTTGACGGCTGGCTGTGGCTGCTGAGTTGTTAATGCACTTACAACTCCACTTCACTTCGAACTGATTTTATTCGACTAACTACTCGACTGACTATTCCCGTGTGACTCGATTGACTACTAGACTCTGATTGGCGTAGCTCCGCCGTGTTGAAAGTCTTGGGCTGATCTCTCTCGTGCCCTCCTTTTTGGGCGGTATATATCCGAATTTTTATCGATACTTCCTATTGATTAATGCGTAGGCCGATGTTTGGGAATTTCCTCACTGATTGCCGTTTTCAGGAATCCCATGGCTTGCTCCTCACCTGAATCAATAGCGTAATACGCAGTTGACTCAGGCGCGGGCTACAGGTGTAACGTAAATAGTTGTCTTTGGACAATTATTTCGTATGAGTGGTGTTGATATTCCGATTTATTTTAAGTCTGCCGAACTAACGCACTATAACTCAGGAATTGTTGAGTTGTTCGATATTCTCTCTAAAGTGGTTTCAAATATATTTATTGGGAATAGGAAGTCAATTCAACAGAGGCAAAACGAGAACGTTCATTTTGCTTCTGTTACCATAACTAATCATTAGGAAGACATTATATTTTGTATGTAAGTAAACTTGAAATTGGAAAGAATAATATAGAAAAGAAAAGTGATTCTATTCTAAAAATGTATTTATTGAAACTTAAACACTTACATTGCTGAACTTGATGAACACCTGTCCTTGACACAGAGAGAGAACTTAATTCTTTGGACTGTACACTTTGGAAGTCGGAGAACGAGAGTGGAAGTGATCAATCATCTTTTTTTATGAGCTGAATCATTCTTTTCAAAAAGTGAAATGTTTTCTTATTTGTGACTGTAACGCCACTATATTTCTTTGTGTCAAGTACTCAAGTGTTCTATTCAAATTCGGGTGTATATGATAAAACAGATAGTAATTATATTAATCACTGTTTTATCTTACAATTTGACTCAGGATTTCTCGAAAAACGTGTAACGATGGTTTTAACCATCTATTTATTAATAACAAAATATGTCAACTGACTGAAGCTAATGACTCGACTCTATGCGCGTAGTCTCTCTGGTGGGGTGAGGTGAAGAAATAAATACACAATATACTTGGATTTCACACAAGACTGTTCTATTGTATCACTGTTATAAATATTCGTACAAGAAACATCGACGTGACTTATTGGTTAATTAAATTAATAGCTTACAGTTATGGAGTGTCCCGTGATGTGGGTCGGTGACAGAAGTAGCGGTGGCGCAGTTTATCGTGGCTGGTAGTCAGCGAAGCGAGGTTGACTGGAAGTCCCGTCAGCTTCGTAGCTTTGGCTGGGTTGACGGATCCGAGTTGGCCCTACTGGCTAGTTGCGGCCGGAAGGTCCAGGCTACACTCGCTGAGCGACCGAAGTCGAATTACTGAAGCCCGAAGTGCCGGTACTTAAGCGCTGGCGGGCGCCGTTGCTTGTGGGCGCCGGCGCTGCGTCACCTAGCGGTCACTGGCGAAGCTTCTCAGAGTAGAAGTGGGCGAGGAGGCTGGAAGGAGCGAGAAATAAGAAATGATCGTTTGCGAAGAAACAAAGTGAGTTCTTTATTTAAAAGACTTTGTCCCTATCCAGCCAACAACCTTAATAACTCGAACGCGTCGAGTTGTAGAGTCTCTGGAAGTAGAGAGATTTGTGTAAACTCCGGAGATAGCCGGGAGAGAACACGTCGCTTGGGTCTTGGTGACTCTGGGTAAGAGTACCGCATTTCTCCGGAGATACCCGGGAGATGTGCTCAGCGCAAGAGCTCACGAGCAGTGGGGGGCCGCCGCTGCGTCGTTGCTGAGAAGTGGCGCCGATCACAGCGAGGCTGAGAACCGGCACCGATCCGCAAAGCTCGGCGTGACCTACAGTGCGCGTCTATAATTATACGCGACTGGCGTATCATTTTCTTCGTAGTGAGGTTATTTTTGCCACACTTTGTACATTACAAAGTAAAAATAACACTTACAAAGTGGTGTTTGATATACTAAATAAACAATTGAAGAACAGACCCGCGACTATTAATCGCGTTAAGGGCCAGGCATACCCACTCAGTCGATAACGCAAGGCTACCTAGCAATTTATGTTAAATTAAAAAAATTGGGAATGATATTCGCGTATCTAGAGTAGAGGCATATTCTAATATACTTATTAACTCCTGTCCAAATTTCATCCAAAACCATGCATTATTGAAGGAGAAAAATGAGGACAAAGAATATTGTAACCTAGAATTATTATTGATCATTATTATTTTTGTCCTCATTTTTCTCCTTCAATAATGCATGGATTTATATGAAACTTGGACAGGATGTTAATAAGTATATTAGAAATGCCTCTACTCTTAGATACGCGAATATCATTCCCAATTTTTTTAATTTAACATAAATTGCTAGGTAGCCTTGCGTTATCGACTGAGTGGGTATGCCTGGCCCTTAAAACGTTGTGTGTTTTTTCCCAAACTCGAGCTTAGAACAAGTGTTTATGATCCTTCATCGATTGCTCGAATGATATCCAATACGGACCATCTGCTTGCTCAATCTTAGAGCAAGTGCTTATGATTCGTGAACACACATCAATTGCTCGAATGATATTCAATAAGGACCATGAGAAAAATAAAGGAAACAACTTTTTTTTTGGTATTGATATAAATTTTATTAAAATGAACGCTTCCTTAATTCACCTATTACATAAAATACTGTTTCCACTCAGTATTTATCTCCTATGACTTTTGTCTGCTGGTCTCAAGCTCTCCGAAGCTCATTGAGCATTCACCAGCACCTTCATCTGTTGACCAAGTATCATCACTGCCGATGTCTATGCTATTTTCACCAAACCTCCATGAAGACCATGAAACATTGACGAGATTATTCTCTATCTCAAGAGCCAATGTCAAAACAAAGCAAAGCTCACCAAGCTGATTTTCTGGCATACATGGAGTACTAGCCCGCTCATGGTGTACAAAAAAATTGTCTCAGAAATCCTTATGTTGTCGGCAACTTGGCTACACACTGCGACAATGGTCGACGCATCACTCAACACTTCACTCAAGCTCGCATTGGTGATCTCGACTATGCTTTGGTTGTTTTGATCAGTAACAATCTCTTGCAAAAACTGCACACTTTCACTATTTTGATCTACATTCGATGGCTGAGGAGTCGGAGTGCACAGCCAACTATCGATACCATCAAATATATTTCCATCACTCACATTCATTGGAGATAGACCGTTCGAGGGTATTTGAGCCATGACTTCGTTTAATTCACTATCACTAATTTCTATAAACATTGGCTGTGAGGAAACTTCCATTTTTTTTTAAATTTTTTATGCGTATGCGATTGACTGCTTTGATGAATGAAGCGGTGTGCTCCTTGAAATTTGTCATGAGATTTTTTTCCCTTCCCTCTAATAAAATTATTTTCTCCCGATTTGATTATTCAGGATCATAAAAAATATCTCTCCCTCTCTCTCTCTCTCTCTCTGTTTATCTTTCTCAAAGGCCATCACACACACTCCCTCCTCCCCCAAAAACAAGTACTATGGCATCTGCGTCAAAATTTTTTAATGAACCTATCATTGATGGACGATAGCTATAAAAATTATTTTTGATTTCATAATCTAATACATGCTCTTCCCATCTTGGACAAGTGGTTTTATACGACATGTAGAAAAAAAATTGAATTAAAATCATGCAACCGGGGATAATGTAACGTTTGTCGTCATAGGGGCTGAGAGCAACTTTATAATTTTTTCAGTTGTTTTTTCAGTTGTTGTTAATTTGTGCTTTCTACTGCGAAAACCATATTGTTCGCGTGAAATGATGCCATTTTCAAATAAACATTGTTTGTAATGTTGTCCAGTGATTGTGTTTTTTACCACATGTCCGTTCACACCTTTTGCTTTTTTTAGTTCGGTGTTCTCTTGCTGCTGCTGTTCGTATTTACAATAATAAGCCTTGGCTCTCAAAGCCACGAACTCCAGGAAAATAGATCCCTTAAGCTCGTCTTTGACAACACCAATAACTTTTTTATTTACCAGTGGCATATTAAATTGGTTAGTGTCTGGGTAATCAGAGGTGTCGAATTTACTAATATTACCTATCATGATGTCGTATATATCATTATGAATTGAATATACGAAACTATCTGTGTCCGTGTACAAAAGTTTCAACTTTTTTGGGGCACTTACTGCGTTACGCATGAACTCGTAGTGAAAGTCATACATCACACATTTTGATATATCTAATATACTAAGACCAATATAGATTGGTTTGTCGAGCCGAATGCTCGTCTCGTGCATCTGTATAGCTACAAAGTTGTCGTTGTAATACTCGATGCTATGAAAATTTGGAAGCGCGATTTAGTACGATGCTCCATACCTCTTATGCCAATGATTGACCAGGTGTATCACAACCCTTTTTCTTTTATTCTCAATAAATTTTCCAAAGCAACTGTTTATTAAAAGCTTGAAAAAAGCTTTATCGAACTCGTTGTCAGCTTTTTTGCGTCTATCAGTATTCAAATCGATGTAACTCTTGAGCCACGGTTTTTGCTTAAAATGCAGAATTTTGTGCATTTTTGAGAACAAGACCGTGTTTGAGTGACTGGCGCAATGCGGTGTAGTGTATCACATAATTGGTCTTGTCGTAAAGTGATGCTATAAGTTTTTTACATTTCCCGCCGGGTGGTACTTTATGTTCTGGACAAAAAGGGAGGTCTTTGTGCTTGTTATGAATTTCTTTCAGATATTCCAAGTCTACCTCTAAGATGTATCCTTCTTCGACATCTTCAGGCTCGAGAAAACGATTAATGCTAGCTGTTTTTGTCGGATCAAGTTCTTTCTCATCAACCCAATAAAATTCGCCATATGGTAGAGGTTGGCTCATAGCGTATCCGTAAAGATTGTTCACATCTAAATATATTAAATAAGTATCTGGCTTATTTGGATCATAGCTCTCACGCATGTATGCGTTATTAGATTTTGCGAAACGTGAACTTGCTTGAGTGAGGCTGCCGCGTATTCCGCGCAAAATGTACATATCGACGTCGGTCATTAACTCGAGCTGCATCTCAGTATGTTTGAGCATGGCCGACCATGTATAAGATGAAGTTGAACAATAATATGCGCTATCGAGTTGATAATATTGGAGACAGCTATTGCAAAAATTTTCAAAAATATCTGCGAGTAACAAAACGTCTGTTTTTAAAGAAAGGTCGGAATAATGGCCAATGTCTTTTACATTGAAAGTACGCCATACTTTTCTGAGCATGGGTATAGTCATCTTCGTCCACTGTTGTCCCGGATAAACAAGTATAAAATGCTTCTATCGGAGGCAGACTAGTTTCACAGAGCTTCGAGAGATCTGTGATGTATTCATATGGGAATACTCCTTCGCGCTCTAATAAAGCAATATTTTGTAGAGTATAGTTATCGTCTGCTTGGAATACTTTTTCAACGATTGGCTTGGCTTTCAATGTGGTTGAAATTTTGTCGAGCGAGGCGAGTAAAAACTTGAGCGAATCTGAGAATCGGAAACTTATAATAATCCCGTGTATGTACTTTGAGAACGTTATGTAACGTTCTTTGCTAACGCCCAATACTTTGATGCTTGCCTTAATCAATGCATCGAGTTCCTGAATAAATATGTGCGCATCATAGTTTGATAAATTGTGCAAAATTACTGGTATACAGCGTGAGTCTGTGAATAGCAAATTGCACTTATTATGAGCCAAGCCTCTGTACAAGCCCGAAAAATGATCGTGGTCCCGCACAGCATAGTTTGTCTCATGATTTTTATTTACAAACTGGTGGCAAATATAGCAAATTGTTGCTTTTTCAAATTCTTTTTGCTGTTCTTCGGTTATAATCTTTTTTTTTTTAGCTTTATAGATTGCTTTGAGTCGATTGGCGATCGATGAAAGTTCGTGTACGAACCACGCCGCAGATGTCATTTGATCTTCATTGGTCATACGATATGATCTATAAACCGACTCACTCTCATCAATACTACATTTTACATAATAGCCAGTTGAAAAGGCTTCGTACTCGTTAGTTATATGACTTGAATCAGTAGACGGCTTCAATACTGTTTCAAAATCAGCATAAATTACATATGGTATTTTGAACTTGTGTTTATAATTTTTGAAGCTTAGAATATCTTCACTGTTATTTTCTTTTGGTATTTCCACCCTTGTAATAACTTTAATAGTCTTTGCATCGATGCAATAAAAACATAATGAAAGTCAATATCATTATGGTCATCCGCTGGCAGAAATTTGAGTTTAGCTGTTTCGACTTCATCGAGCCTCTCATCCTTATAATAACTTTGCAAGTATAGAAAATTAATAAGCTTTAAATTTACCCGTGTAGATAGTTTTTTTTGACTGATTTACAATGTAATTGTTATTTTTTTATCGCAACTTGTGAAGGTTTATTGTAATTCTGGGATTTAATTTTTCGAATTTATCTATATCACTCACTTGCAAAGGGAATTCAAGATCAATAAAGTCGAGTTCGTTTACATATGGTTGATAATGTGTTAGTTGAGAATATAGTGTGAGTAATGAGGATTTTTTTTCTTCCTCTTCAGGTGGATTGATGATAGATAAATATAAGTCTTAGTGCGTCAAATTATCGCTACCGAGTTACTCTTCGTCGCACTCGTCTACAAATTTACGTAGAGTAATTTTATCGACCGGTCTACCGTTAATATATGATTTATTTTCGTTTAAATGTAAATTTTCTAAATTAATGTTAATCGGTTTGTTTTGAACTGCCAATTCCGATGTAAAGGGTAGGTTTTTGGCATAATTGATGTGTTCTGACCATTTATTAAAGTGCTTGTGGGACCTTTGGTCCAATAATACCTTTATAACGCGCCTTCTAAGCCTGGGTTCGACCCCAATAGCTTAAAGTCTCTGTCTGATAAAGATTTTAGTTTGTGGATAAGGTGGTTAATGTAACGTAAATAGTTGTCCTTGGACAATTATTTCGTTGCGTGGCCTTGATTTTCCGATAAATTTCGAGTCTGACAAACTAACGTACAATAACTCAGGTATTGTTGAGTTGTTCGATATTCTCTCTATGCTGTAATGATGATTTTAACCATCTATTTATTATTAACAATTAAATATGTCAGCTGACTGAAGTTAGTGGCTCGACTCTATGCGCGTTTGTCTCTTGAGTTGGGTGAGGATGAGAAATGATCGACACAATGGTTGGATTTCACACACAAGACTATTTTTCTATTATTAATCCTAACACGGTTACAGGTAGCCACTTACGGCAAACAAGGGCACTTATCGTATGATATCCTAAAGGCTTACAGTTACTCCTTTCGCGCGTGCTTGAATTAACGGCGGCGATGGCTGCGTTGCTCGGCTGGTCGGCTGGTGGGCTCGTTGGCTGCGGGGCTGCCCGTCTGCTGGCGCGCGGGGTGTCTGCTGCTGCTGTTAGGCTGCTGGCGCGCGGGCTGTCGGCTGCTGCTATGAGGCTGCTGGCGCGCGGGCTGTCTGCTGCTGCTGTTCGGCTGCTTCTGCACACGGGGCTGTCACTCGCACTTAGCGCGCGTGTTTACAAATATGTTCGTCGGGTTACTCGGCGCGCACTCTTTGCTTCGCGTTTATTATTCGCGTACAGATCGCGGACGCCCTTCTATCAGCTCGGAATGACCCGCGAACTCAGTTTAGTGCTGAATAGTGATTAACGGGGAGTCGGCTAAGTCTCGACAGAGATGAAGTTGTATATCGAAATTGGTCTAGGCCCGATAAGCCAAAGAATACTGCTTGATCGCGCGTAGCTTCGCCCTTGTCGGTAGTCGGAAGCGGTCTCCCTGAGGCCGGGCTGCGGCCCGGTATTTATATCGGACTCCGCGTCCGGTATGCCTTGACACCTGGCCCTGTGCACGACTTGCACATGTGCGTCGACGGAAGTTTCAATGTACTACCGTTTTTTTTCCTTTCGTCCGGTGGGCTTGCACGAATCTAATTTCGGTGAATTCAGCCGGCTCGAGCTTTGTCATCGAAAGATCGACAGGAAGCAAAGCTCGCTTGGGCCGTTGTAAGAAGATGTGCTTATCGTTGTTGCCTCCGTTCTTGCTGGACGGTTTGGATTTTGCCGCAAAAAATGTGATTTCTACAAGTCGCTTTCGCCTCCTGGAATTTAGCCGGCCCGAGCTTCTCATCGATGAATCGACGCGATTCAAAGCTTGCTCGGGCTGTCTCATGATCGTAAACTTCTTTTCGATAATTTTTTTACAATGTTGTCAATAACAATTAAGTTATTACTCATATATCACATGTTTTGTGTTGATAAATAAAATTCCGCGCGGGCCGCCAGGCCGTGGCTACAAGACAACCGCGGATGGAAATTTCGATTTAATGGAAAAAACGTCTGACTAACATGGCGCATCCGTTGGATGATTTCGATGCCGTCAACTTGTGGACTCTAAACTTTTATATTGCCGCTATTCGCGGTAAAGCACAGAGAAACATTGACGATGTGTATAATAAGCTGCATCAGAGTATCATCGATTTGAGCAGAAATTTGAACCAGACGACGGATGGATTAAAAACCCAGATTGACACCATTGAGAAAAAACACGTAAATCTCGATAAATTACTCGAGCGTCAAATTAATAAGAGACAGCAGGCAAGTCGCAATCCAGAAATTCATATTCTGAATAGGGACTAATCATATAAAGCTAGTTTTTGAGCCTGTAAAATCATCAGTGTTGCACGAAGTGTGATAGGTGAAGCATCGAGTGAAAAAAATGAGCTCTGAAAGCGTGTGTGTGTCCGAAGATACGTGCGGTCATTCTATGCAGCCGCACATTGGTAAAGCAGAAGAGTCCCCATCGTATCTCGAAGTCAAAGACAACGATGATGCCAATAGAGTTTTGAAAAAATTGAACGATTTGAGATTTGCTCAAGAAAAAAAATTTGACATTGAGCATACACGACTGATGAATCTCGGGGATGCCGTGGAAGATACCGATGTTGTTAATCTTCAAGTACTGACTGCGTCAATTTCATCAATTTTCATAAAAGTGAATAAATTTATGAAAGAAATTTTCATGAAAATTTCTACATTTCTAAAGAAAACAGAGAAGGGTGATATTAATTTTGAGAATAAAGTAATAACAAACATCGGCGATGCACAACTCGAAAACGATGTAATCAATTTGCAACTCTTCAACGATTACATATGAAATGTCGAAAAAATTATTAACTCGACCGAGCCAGGCCCTCGGGGTGTTGGACACGATTTGGCAGATGACAAGTATAGCTACGATTTGCACGAGAAGCGTCTCATTAATGTCGAAATCCTATAAATGACTATGATTTGACAAATTATACCACTCTGCGCTCAGAGGCACAGAGAGCCATCGACACAATCACGGAAGGACACGATAGCATTAAAAAAACAATCGATATCGAACTCCGGTCTCTCAGAGAAAAAGTTTATCTGTGGCATCTGATTTGAAGGTACGAGTGGCCGTTGTTAAAGAACGCTATGATCATCTGCTTTCGATATCGCATGCGCCACCAGATCCTCGCTCGTTTCCAAAAATAGAACAGTACACATACAAAGATGGAAAAAAATATTACTTGCACAAAATCGAGGGAACGTATCTTAATCCAGAGTATCATTATTTGGAAGACAAGCAACAATGAGCGAGCGAGAAAAGATCGTTAAAGAACTCCATAGGCCCGCGCGACGCAATTACAAAAGGTGGAGCTATAAAATGATTGGAATCGATGATACCTGGTAGGCCGACCTCGTCGAGATGATACCCTATTCCTCGACAAACAAGGGTTTCAAGTATATACTTACAGTGATTGATGTTTTTTTCAAAATTTGGCTCGGCTATCCCGCTGAAAAGTAAAAGTGGCGAGGATGTGACAGCAGCCCTTTCTTCGATTCTCACCGATGAAAAATACCCAAAAAATTTACACAATTCGAGTTCTACAATTCAAATTTCACGCGATTAATGAAAAAGTTCAAAATCAACCACTATTCGACATTTAGTAATTTAAAAGCATCCATCTGTGAGAGATTCAATCGGACGCTGAAAGAAAAAATGTGGCAACGTTTCACACTTAATGGCAACAACAAGTGGCTCGATATTCTAGACGATCTCGCCATAACGAGGAAGAAATTGAACATCGCTACGCGCTCTTGGATAGTAAAAAAAACAAGGTGTTCAAAGCAAAATACAAAGTCGGTGATAAAGTGCGTGTTAGTCGTGTAAAGCAACTATTTGAGAAATCATATACTCCTAATTGGTCTACCGAGATATTTACAATTCAAGAAGTCATGAAAACTTATCCGCCCACGTACCGTTTAAAAGATCAAGATTGTAAGCCGATATCTGGTATTTTTTACGAGCAAGAAATTTATAAGACGAATCATCCAGATGTATATTTGATTGAAAAAATTGTCAAAAAGAAGGGAGATCGATTTTTTGTTAAATGGTTGGGATTTGGTAATGAACACAATATTGGATAAAAAAGATGATTAAATAAATAAAAAAACTGTTGTTTCATTTAAATCACATATTCATATTGTAATAAACTTGTTGATTATTTACAGAGAGATTCTACAATAGTATCATTCGTTAATTTTGAAATTTATCACGCCAGCACCCATGTGTTTACAAATTAATTTTTTTACACTCGCTGCATCGTTCATTTTTACAAATAAATCATTATTCTGCATCAAGGCAGCACCCATTTTATTGCTCAAATAGACACTCACACACTCACCATTCATATAGCTCACTTCTGCGACTATTTTAGACCCATAGCGATGAGTCTTTACAATTTTTTCAGTTACAACAAATTCACGATTTTCTACCATATCCGCAATTTTCATGACTACTGGATATGCGTTCAATGCTATTCTGTTTAGTTGCTCGAGATCCATTTTTGGCTAGGATGGCTGTTGGCTGATGGCTATTGCACGAGTGTTGATCGAAGAGTGACACTCAAGCGATACGACTTTTCTTCGATAGAGAAGGAAGATTGTCATCCTCACTCTCATCACCCCCATTCTCATCAGACCGTCTCTCATCAGCCCCTCTCTCATCATTCCCTCTCTCATCCGTAATCGAGTAATGTGCCCATGGTAGTGTATCTACTTGACCGGGTATAATGTAGCGCTTATCGTCATATGGGCTGAGTGCAATTTTAGTAATTTTTTCGGTTGTTAGTTTATGCTTTCTGCTGCGAAATCCATATTGTTCGCGCGAAATGATGCCGTTTTCAAACAGACATTGTTTGTAGTGGTCGCCCGTGATTGTTTTTTTCACCACATGCCTATTTACACCCTTTGCTTTTTTTAATTCGGCATCCGCTTCGGCATTCTGCTCGTATTTGCAATAATAGGCTTTTGCTCTCAAAGCCACATACTCTAGGAAGATCGAACCTTTAAATTCGTCTTTGAGCAGACCAATAACTTTGTTGTTTACTCGCGGCATGTCGAATTGGTTGGGGTTAGGATATTCCGAGGTATCAAATGTTCAATTTTGTTCTTCATGATTTCATATATGTCGTCGTCGTAAATCGAATATATGAAACTGTCTGTGTCTGTATAAAAAGTTTCAAATTCTTTGGTGTACTCACCGCATTGCGCATGATGTCATAGTGAAAATCATACATGAGACGCTTTGATATGTCGAGTATACTGAGACCGACATATACCGGCTTGTCGAGGTATATGCTAGTGTTGCGCATCTGTATAGCCGCAAAGTCTTCATTAAAATACTCAATACTATGAAATTGGGCTGGGCGATGTAGTACGATGCGCCATATCTACGATCCCAATGATTGATAAGGTGTATTTGCACCCTTTTTCTTTTATTCTCGATAAATTTTCCAAAACAGGCATTGTTAAACAATTTGAAGAGATTTCTGTCGAACTCGTTGGTGCTTTCTTGACGTCTGCGTGTATTTAGATCGATATATTTCTTGAGCCAGGGTTTTTGATTAAAGTGAAGAATTTTGTGAACTTTTTCGAGAATTAAGCCATGGTCAAGCACCTCTTTCAAGAGAGAGTAGTGTATGACATAGTTTTTCTTGTCGTGTAGAGTGGCCAAAAGTTTTTAGATTTGCCTCCGGGTGGTATTTTATGTTCCGGACAAAAAGGCAAATCGCTGTGTGCGTCGTGTATTTCCTTCGGATATTTCAAATCTACCTCGAGAATATATCCATCCTCGCCTGTGGGTTCGAGGAAACGTTTAATGCTTTCGGAATTTGTTACATCGAGTTCTTTCTCGTCAACCCAATAAAAGTCGCCATATGGTAGAGGCTCACTCATCGCGTAGCCGTACAGATTATTCACATCGAAATACATTAAATAATTATCTCGCTTGCTCGGATCGTAACCCTCTCGCATGTACTTGCAGTTACTTTTTGCGTAACGACTGCTGGCCTGTGTAAGCCTGCCCCTCAAACCACGCTCGATAAAAATGTACATATCGACGTCTGTTATCAGCTCTAGCTTTATATCGGTATATTTGAGCATGGCCGACCAGGTAAAAGAGGGGGTTGAACAATAATACGCTCTATCGAGCTCATAATACTTGAGACAACTATCACAGAAATTTTCAAAGACATCCGCTAGCAACAAAACGTCTGTTTTTAAATAAATGTCTGAATATTGACCGATATCTTTTACATCGAACGTGCTCCATACTTTTTGAGCGTGTGCATAGTCTTTTTCGCTCACGCTCGAGTCACTTAGGGAACTATAAAATGATTCTATCGGCGGCAGACTGGTTTCAGAGAGCTTGGAGAGATCTGTGATGTATTCGTATGGGAATATCCCCTTGCTCGTCAATAAATCGATGTCTTTCGAGTCGTAGTTATCGTCTGCTGTGAAAACTTTTTGAACGATTGGCTTCTCGGGCAGTCTGAATGA
The DNA here is from genome assembly GCA_034770305.1 of Trichogramma dendrolimi. Lineage (NCBI taxonomy): Eukaryota > Metazoa > Arthropoda > Insecta > Hymenoptera > Trichogrammatidae > Trichogramma > Trichogramma dendrolimi. Next base: position 90,870 of record JAPMIB010000121.1, on the reverse strand, counting down.
AACTGTGTCGAGGGAGGCGAGTAAAAACTTGAGCGAATCTATAAACCTGTAGCTTATAATACTACCATGAATATACTTGGAGAATGTAATATAGCGATCCTTATCGGCACCCAGTACTTTAACACCGCCCTTGATTAGCGCATTGAGCTCTTGAATGAAAATGTGCGCATCATAGTTTGACAGATTATGAAAAACTACTGGAATACAGCGAGAGTCTACAAATTGCAAATTGCACTTGTTGTGACTCGCACCCCTATACAACCCCGAAAAGTGATCATGGTCGCGCACAGGGTAGTTTGTTTCATGATATCGATTCATGAATTTGTTGCAAATGCAGCAAATCGTCGCCTTTTCAAATTCTTCTTGCTCTCTTCTGTAATAATCATTTTTTTGGGTCTTGTAGATCGTCTCGAGTCGATCGGCGATCGATGAAAGTTCATGTACGAACCATGTAGCAGGTGACATTTGATCTTCGTGAGTCATACGATACGATCTATAGACCGACTGACTTTCATCGAAGCTACATTTTAGATAGTAGCCGATTGAAAATGCCTCATGTCTGTGTGTTATGTTGCTTGAATCAGTAGACGGCTTTAATACTGTTTCAAAATCAGCGTAAATTACATAGGGTATTTTAAGTTTATGTTTATAATTTTTAAAACATAAAATATCTTCATGGTTTTTTGTTTCCGGCATTTTTACCCTCGTAAAGCCATTCATTTGATCGCAATGTGGTATGTGTTCCTCCAGCTTTTGCTTTCTGTGAAAGCGACTATAGCATCCATCGCACAGATTAAGTTTATGCCCATTTTTACTTATTTGCGAATTCAATAATGCATCCATAGATGTTATCAAAACGTAATGGGCTTTAATTTCTTCCGCGTGCGCCACCGGCGGATCTTCAAGATAATTTAGTTTAGCTGTTTCGACATCATCCATTCCCTCGTCCTTATAATAATTTTGCAAATATAGCAAATTTATGAGCTTTATATTTTTATCATGCAAGTAGTCTTTTTTTAGCGCCGACACGGGTTTACAATATATTCATCATTTTTTAATCTCAGCTTGTGGAGATTTATGGCTATGGTAGGGTTTAATTTTTCAAATTTATCGATATCGCATACTTTGATTGGGAATTCGAGATCCCCAAAGTTAAGCTCGTTTACATAAGGCAAGTAATGTTGGACTCTATTGCGGTTTGCTTCGGGTGGATACAATGCCGCGAGAATACTCCACATGAAGCTTTTATTGTCATCATTTTTAACATTTACGGTTGCGCACTTAGATATTTGTTTTGGCAAAGGAATAAAAGACGCGCCCTTAAAAGGCTCATAATTGAGCATAACGACGGTTAATTTGATGATTCTATTTAACGTCCAGCCGCTACCGTTTTCGCAAAATGAATCGATGCGTTTATCGATATATGCTTTTACGTGTTCATCATACCACTCGCTCAAATTGGTAGTCTCTAAAATAACCTTTGCGTTGGTATGAAGCCCCTTGATTATTAGTTTTTCATCTCCTATGCGAGGTGACTTAAACTCTAGCTCTAACACGCAATAGCATTTATTGGCTGTTTAACTACAATTTTTCTATTTTTATCTTAAATATAGGAAAACAATCGCTTACAAATACTCCTACATCCACATGAGTGTTGTTCACAATTTCACCCATTCTCACGGCAGATCTAAACATTCGCTCGGTATCTTTCCATACAAGATTATCATTCGATACACGATTCCGTACAAGATTAGCAGTACCTTCGTTGTTCTCCTCCTCGCCATTTGAGTTTTCAGCAGTAGCTTCGTTGTTCTCCTCTCCTCCTCCTCCTCCTCCTGCTCGCCATTTAAGATTTCAGCAGTAGCTTCGTCGACCTCCTCCTCCTCCCCATTGTCGGCGATTTCACCTCCAACTCGTTCATCCAGGGGCTCGTTGTCACTCGTATCCATAGCCGCATGTTGTATATTATTCAATCTGTTTTGTAGCTTTTTCTGCAGCGCTTGAACCTCCATGAGCAATGACGCACGACGAATTATGTTCCTCCTACTGTAACATCCGAATTAACGAATATTACATAGTTTTATAATTTTTTTTTATAATTCTTTATTACAGAAGTGGTTAGGAAGGAGGTTGAAATAATAGTACGTGGACAATCTTTTATAATTTTTAAAATAACTTACATTAATTTATTCAACTCAATTTTGCAACACACACTAATGGCTGGCTTCCTCTTGGCTCGGTGATTCCCTTCTCGTACGCTGCCCCAGACGAATAGAGAATCGACGAATCCTCGAAGAATGAGCTGGAACCACTTGAGCACTTCGCGTATTAAAATATTTAATTCCCAATCTATTTACTCTTTTATTTGAACTAGATGATTCTAATACTGCATTACAACTTTTGAATAAAACTTTAATTTTTTGTAAGACTCTGAGATTTAGTCACGAGCTCTGCACGAGTTCGTACTGTACTGTATGTACTGAACTTAGATGAAGTTCGAGGCCACCCTTGCGGCTAAATGAATGGTGACAAATATCACATTCAAAGGGTTTTGTACGATCATGAATTGCGTGAACGTGTTGTGCGAGAGTACCTCTTTCTCCAAATGATTTGGGACAAATTTTACACTTAAAGGGTTTATCCCGATTATGTACTGTACTGACGTGAATACTGAGGGTACTTTTAAGTGCAAATGATTTGTGACAAATCTCACATTCGAAAGGTTTTTCACCATTATGTACTGCGCGGATGTGTCTATCGAGGGTACCTTTTTCTCCAAATGATTTGGGACAAATTTTACACTTATAGGGTTTATCGCGATTATGTACTGTACTTATGTGGATTTTAAGTACACCTAAGAATCCAAATGATTTGTGGCAAATGTCACATTCAAAGGGTTTGCTACCGGCATGTACTACATCTTTGTGAGTTTGGAGATAAGTTTTTACTGTAAATGATTTGTGACAAATGTTACACTCGAACGACTCTCTACGATTATGTACATAATTAATGTGATCTTTGAGAGTATCCTTGCGGCCAAATAATTTATGACAAATCTCACATTTGAAGGGTTTGTAACCAGTGTGTGCTGTCTTGGCGTGAGTTGTGAAACGTTGCTGAGACCAAAATGACTCGTGAGTTGTGAAACGTTGCTGAGACCAAAATGACTCGTGACATATGTCACATTCAAAGGATTCTTTACCATCGTGTATTGACATTATGTGATCTTTAAGGCGATTTTTGTATTGAAATGATTTGGGACATAACTCGCATTCGAAGGGTTTTACAAGATCATGTACCACATTTATGTGCCGTTTGAGATGACTTTTATTAGCAAATGGTCTATGACAAATCTCACACTCGAAGGGTCTGCTACGATCGTGTACTTGCTTTATGTGTTTACGGAGATCGGATTTTTGTCCAAAACATTTTTTACAAGTGTCACATTGGAAGGGTTTACTGCGATCGTGTACTGTTTTACGTGCTTATTGAGGTCACGTTTAAATCCAAAGAATTTGTGACAAATTTCACATTCAACGGTTTTTTTGCGATCGTGTACTGAATAGACATGAGCTTTGAGATTGCCTTTTAGTCCAAATGATTTGTGGCAAATCTCACATTCAAAAGGTTTAATGCTCTTATGTCTTGTACTGATATTTGGTTCCAGACTTACTTCTTCTTTATGAGTTTTTCGATACAAATTATTCTGACGTGATAATTTAGTTCGAGTCCTTTTTTCAAGTATTTTCACTTTCTTGTATTTATCATGCTTCAATTGGAATTTTTCTTCAAATTGACAATTTTTATCGTAATCGAATTCTTTTTTTATTATAATTATTAACTCTTTATCGATCAAGGAATTAGTCTGAATTTCGTTTCTTATGTTTGCAACAGATTGACTACTTTCATTCTCCGTTTTGCAGATGATCGTTGATAAATCCTTCAGCTCCGGCTTAACATCTTTGCACTCAAATTCTATGGATATTTTTTCACCTGACTTGTCCTGTAATGTCCTTTCATTCTCCGTTTTGCAGATGATAGTTGATAAATCCTTCAGCTCCGGCTTAACATCTTTGCACTCAAATTCTATGGATATTTCTTCACCTGACTTATCCTGTAGTGTCCTTTCATTCTCCGTTTTGCAGATGATCGTTGATAAATCCTTCAGCTCCGGCTTAACATCTTTGCACTCAAATTCTATGGATATTTTTTCACCTGACTTATCCTGTAGTGTCCTTTCATTCTCCGTTTTGCAGATGATCGTTGATAAATCCTTCAGCTCCGGCTTAACATCTTTGCACTCAAATTCTATGGATATTTTTTCACCTGACTTATCCTGTAGCGTCACAGTATCTTTCGGGCGTTTTGCCTGAGTTTCTATATTTTCAACTTGGCAAGAGTCCACCGAGTCAAAATTGTGTTCGTCGCCTGCATCGGGCCATTCGTCGTTCGGCTCTTCCTTCACCCTAAAAATTCAACAAGTTGGATAAAACAATTGCTTCAAAAAATATGAGCAAATTCAGAATTTTTCTTCCATTTCACGGGCTCAAATCGACACCAAAAATTTTTTCGTGGTACGCGAGTAAGGGTCACGGGAAAACGTTCTTTGGGGACCTAGAAACATAAAAAATGCGTGAACACGAAAAATTTTGATAGTGAATTTTTCTATATGCATTTTGTGCACCGCATATGAATAATCACGATTTAGCATGGTGAAAGTATAGAAACACTTGCGAGTATCGCAAAATAAGCGTAAAAAAAATTTCAAAAACCCCTTACCCAATGTATTTTTCGACGAGGAATCCAACGGTGCCCTTGAATTTGACCTTGAACACAACATTGAAGCTCCAGCGATCCAAAAATCGGTTTTTCTAATGATAACCCCCATTTTTATGACAGATTTGAAAAGAGCGAAAAGTTTTACATTAAAATTAACTTTTTGTATTTTTTTCCAAAATATTTTATTGATCCACCAATGGCGAAACTGCGAAAAAAATTAGGGTAAGGGAGGTTCAAATGAAAAATTTAATACAATCACACTCGGCAACAAAATTATCGCAACAAAAAATTTCATCGAAATTTTGTCGATTTTCAAATGCTTCAATCTTGGGCTATAAACGTATTTTAAACGTATCGACACGACTTTCTTTTTTTGATTTCTTGGAAATTTTTTCCTCTTTAAATCCATATATACTATGATTAGATTCGAGTTAATATCGAGTTATAACTGGTAACTCGATATAATTAGACACCAATGATTGGATCATTAAAATCAGTGCAATGCCTAGATCTCATGACACTTGGGGTGGAGGTGGTGGTAGGCGGACTTGTGTGCTAGTCTTTGAGAAAGATAGATAGAGAGAGAGAGATAATGTTTAAAATTATTTTCATCCGTTTCAGGAGAAGGAAAAAATCTCGCGAGAAAAAAACTTTTTTGAGGCCCTTATTTAGCTACAAGAGTCTATTCGATACAGATCGAAATAATTTCAAATAATGGCTGATTCTTCGGTGATTATTGAGTTTAGTGATAGTGAGTTGGATAAAGCGATAGAAGAAATAGCGGTAAATGGTATATCTCCTATGAGTGAGAGCAAATTTCCTGGAGACATATTTGCAGGAATTGATAGTTGGTTGTGCACCCCGAGCCATCGCCTCTACGAGCAGAGATTACAGCGGTGAGTGATGATAAGGAGAGCTTGATAAGCTTAGATATAGCTTGATCCACGATGTATATATGCAGCATAAGTATACGCATAGCACGCGTGAAAGTGTGGCTATATGTATGCACGAGAGATGGCCCACAGAGCAATCGTCGTATGCTCATCTATCCGCCTTGTAGCCACATCATGTGCGTGAAATTCATTATGAGGCATGGCATCTAATTATGAGGAGATAATGACAATATTTTTTGTGCTATTAATATTTTGTTAATTGGATCTATGTCCATGTATTATAATTTTATTGATTACATCTATACACATGTATTATAATTTTTTTACACAAAATACTTTTTCCACTCTGTATTTATCTCCCATGATTTTTGAGAGACAACTTCTTCAGACCCTGATGCGACATTTTCTTCAGAGGCTGTGATAAAAGCGCAATCACTATCGCTCTCCTCCACTGACCACGTATCTTCGCTTCCAATGTCTATATCCGAACATAGCGAGCTGTAATGAGAGAGAGTTTACACTTTTAATAATCTTAAAACTTTTAAAATGAAAAAAAAAAAATACCAGTCTTTATCAAGATGAACGACATGATCATTTTCATCTATCGCCCACGAATCCTCCATGGGCTCGAGCTGCTCTATCATCTCGAGGTCCCTTATTTCTTCGAAGGGTGAATCTTGCTCCTCTGCCTGATATTCTCTGCGAGAAGGTATAGCGAACACCTCAATCATTTCTATTGACGAGTCAAAATCATACTCTCCTAGCTGATTTTCTGGCCCAAAAGGAGTACTAGTCCGCTCATAATGCACAATCAAATTCCCGCGAAAATCCTCGTACGAAGGCACTGTGTCATGAACTTGGCTACTTCCCGCAAAAATTGTTGACGCGCACATGCACACACAGCCTTCGCGCTATGCACTCACGCATACATATACACACACACGTCTGTATGCTATATGCAACCGCGTTATGGGGTAAACAATAGGCATGTGCCATCGTACAACAATCAAGCATTAATTTTATATACCCTCTCAGGGATCGAGGGTATATGAAAATTAACACTTGATTGTTGTTAATTGTCACATGCCCTCCCTTCAGGGGGGGGGGGGGGGTCAGAAGCGGAGACTCTACTAGGGGAAAGAGACACGACTCGGAGGGGAGGGGTGCGAGGGAGGGGAGCTGTGTTCATACTGGCATAGATCTACTACTAATTTAATTTTGCATCTTGGTATTTGTTATTGTTATGACCTTTTAGCCAAACATTTATTATTGTAGTTTATTTATCTATAGATATCATTCTTGCGCGCGTCTTCGCTTGTCAGGCGAGCACGAGTGCAAGAGAGCAGGGTATAGGAGAGAAATGAGAAAAAACGAATTTTATGTTACATTACACATAACTTATTTATTAATATTCTTACAATTAATTGATGCTGCTGCTATTTTTCTGGGCCGTATATATCCGAATTTTTATCGATACTTCCTATTGATTGATGCGTGGGCCGATATTCGGGAATTTCCTCACTGATTGCCGTTTCCAGGAATCCCATGGCTTGCTCCTCACCTGAATCAATAGCGTAATACGCAGTTGATTCAGGAGCGGACTACAAGTGTAACGTAAATAGTTGTCCTTGGACAATTATTTCGTATGAATGGCCTTGATATTCCGATTAATTTTGAGTCTGCCGACCTAATGCACAATAACTCAGGAATTGTTGCGTTGTTCGATATTCTCTCTAAAGTGGTTTCAAATATATTTATTGGGAATAGGAAGTCAATTCAACAGAGGCAAAACGAGAACGTTCATTTTGCTTCTGTTACCATAACTAATCATTAGGAAGACATTATATTTTGTATGTAAGTAAACTTGAAATTGGAAAGAATAATATAGAAAAGAAAAGTGATTCTATTCTAAAAATGTATTTATTGAAACTTAAACACTTACATTGCTGAATTTGATGAACACCTGTCCTTGACACAGAGAGAGAACTTAATTCTTTGGACTGTACACTTTGGAAGTCGGAGAACGAGAGAGGAAGTGATCAATCATCTTTTCTATGAGCTGGATCATCCTTTTCAAAAAGTGAAAGGTTTTCTTATTTGTGACTAAGATTCTACTCGATATTCTGTAGGATTCTACTCTTCCGACGGTGTTGCCGTATTAAATAAAACACGCACAATTTTTTTCTTTTCAACTATAAAAAAAGAAAAAAACCGTCGAACACACTAGCACCAGAAAAGGGGAAGAATATATATATAGCACCGCTATAAAATATATATTTTTTAAGTGAACTTTCTTTAAAACTTTTACAATCAATACATTTTCAACTTTTACCATAGAATTTTTTCTCAATCATTTAATTGTCAAAGCCACCTTAAACGTCATGTCAACGCAATAAAAATATGTAGCACACCTTTCGAATGTGTATTATACCATAAATAATTTACTTTAATAGTCATCTCAGATCACATTAACAAGAGGTCAATTATTATCTTTAATCTTTTTGCTCGCGAATTGAACAAATAAATAAATAAAAATATATAGGAGAATACATTTTTACGAAGTCTGAAGTTTGAATTGTGAATTAAAATTATAGCTTGGTTCAAAAAGGGGTGGTACATTGTTTTCATATAGTTATATCGCACGAGCGTAACGAGTTAAATGCGAACGACATGATACCAGACAGTACGACTTATGCCACCGAAAAGCGTGTCATAAATGTTAACTTATGCCACATAGTGCTATAAAACTTATCACATTACCACAAAATTGTGTACAATACTTGTGCTATAAGGGACACTTTTTAGCCCAGCCATTAAGCATCTTTTGGCTTTTTGGTCAAGCGCAAATGTGTAAATTTTTACAATTGTATCATAAATTGTATTATAAACAAGTACCAAAAGAGAAAGGAAAGATGAAAGAACTTTACTAATCTGCTCTGATGGATGGGCCGTGGACGAGAATGATTGAAGGGTGTGACCTATAAACGGTTCATCACCTTGAATGGCGAGCTCTTTCTATAAACGAAAGATGCTCTGAATGAACGGGCTCTCTCTATAAACGGGAGACGCTCTGAATGGAGTTGTGTCTGCAAAATTGCGAGTGGTTCCGGCAGTGCTTAAGTTGTGAAAACTAAATCATAACTCAAATTGAGCGAAGTAAAGCTTCCACATTTGACTTTCTCTACCAGAAAGTACTGAGATCAGTAAAAAAACTGCAAACAATTTTAGTTGTCATAGAATGTGTTTATATTCTTGAGGAATGTTTTTGTAATGTGTACAAAGCATTATCTCGGAAAAGATGCGTTCAATTGTATAAAAAATACTGTATTTATGATAGTTTATGATACAAATAAAATTTCAATATCTCGTTTTATAATTTCCATACATATTTTTTTTTAATTTAAAAATTCTTGACGATTTTTTCAAATAAAATTTTTTTCCACTGCCTAGCATAAGTTCAAATGATGACACGCTATTGTTCAAATGATTTTTTGTGGCGTAAATTGCACTTTACCGTAGCGTATCGTTCGCATTGCACTTTCTGCTTTCATGCACTAATCTGCAGTGCCATAACGTGCCAATCATATCTTATGAAAGGGGCATAATAATGTGAAATTAGAACAGGGCTATAAAATTGCGTAAGATACTCGTGTTCAGGAAATACTTTCTTATACGGCTCTTACCGAGTGCATCAAACATTCCGTGTCATAAATCATTTTTTCTTAGATTATTAGGTACAGGTACAGTTATGTTCAATTTAAATGATGTTAGACAATTATGTCGGTAACCCATTTGCTAAAATCATGTACTAAATCTATGTTACATTTTAGGTTACGGCTGGGTCAAAATGATTTGTGACAAACCTCACATTCGAAAGGTTTACTGTATATATGTTCTGCATTGACGTAAAGTTGTACGAGGTAGTTTTGATAATTCAATGATATGGAACAAATCTCACACCCTAAGGGTTGGCTTCGCATATGTAAATTTTGAGAAAATAGCTCGTTTTATTATCGTTTAACTTTCAATGTTTCTTTCATAGCTAGGTTGTATTTGAGATTTGCTCATATAAGCGCGTACAAAAGTAATTTCCAGTGGCGATTATAGTGGGATGCTTGATTTCAGAGGGCCACTGGCTGCAGGGTTTACCCTGCCCACGTCCGATAAAAAAAAATGATTTTCATTTACCTCAACGCATTTACCGGTGTGTTATATGTTGCATATACTTCATGTTCAATAATATACCTGGCACTTAATTTTCCTTCTTTTAAATGAAATATGTCCTTAAATTCGCTTACTGAGTCAACTGAAGGCCAAATTGGTTATTTGCGGTTAATGCGTTAAAAAAATACAGCAAATGCGAACTTCGTGAATTTCTGCCGAAACAACGTGCTAGCATTTTATTTCCTCACTAAGTTTAAAATTTGCAATTTTTCAGCAATCCATTTTACTTTTTTATTATTTTGAGGACAAAGATTGATATGATTGAAATTCATTTTTGTTGTTGTCATATGAACAGCACTCGAACTGAAACTTGGTTATAAATAAATAAAATTTACTCGTTATTACATGAAAAGTTATTATGATATTATTTACAGGTCGATATGTCAAAAGAACTCGTTTATTATGCCAAACGCCGTGGTTTATCAACGGGAAAACTATAAGTAATGATTCCATTCAAGAATCTATCAGTTCAGACATGAAGAAATACACTTTATCGGATGGTGAGTTATCTTTTTTTTTATTATATTTATCGTAATTTTATTCCTAGTATAGTCTTTTATCGATTATGCACAGATCTGGAGCCAGATAAATGCTTACTGTTTAAAATGAATTTTAAATCTATGAACTTTTTAACGTGTTCTTGAAAACTACTAAATTAAATTATTAAAATTGTTAGCTTTATATATTAAAATGAACTTAATAATAGTTCTGTATGATACAAGTGCCATAAGTAACACTTTCTGACATGGTGTAGTTTAGGGCTCGAGCGCAGCAAGCGTCCTAATAGCCGTGTTAAAAAGTGCCCGCTATGATACGAATATCATACTCAATTTTATAGCAAAGTAGTTGACAATGTGGTACGATACTCGTGCCATGGGGACACTTATGGTACTTGCATCGTTCAGTACTATTTTGCGCACACTTTCTAATGCGCAAAAAACATTTTTGTATACTGGTGTGCGTTAAAATTTCTAGTATTTTGTGAAATATCACGCTTGTTATTTATGCTCTTCGCATACTATTGCTTCAAATTTTGTATGCAACACGTGCCTAGCTTTTTCTGCACAGTGGGCAGAACAAGCCACTCGTACTGAATGACTCCAGCCCTCGTGCATACACTATGTGTAAAAACGCTTTTTGAGCACTTGTTGCATAAATAACTATTGATTTAATGTTTTATTATTACCTAAAATTTCATTTAAAACAACTTTACATGATTATTTCAGCTTCTAAATTCATTTGCTCTGGAAGGGAAGATGTTGATGTCAGAATGATATTAAATGGAAGACCTTTTGCTCTAGAACTGATTAATCCAAAAGTAACTAAACTTCAGATAGATGATCTTCAAACATTTTCTAACAATTTGCTAAAAAATCAGAAACTTACAATTTTTGGGAATTTGAAGATAGTAAATAAAAAAAGTTTGAATAAGTTGAAACTAGGCGAACAATCAAAGGTCAAAACATATCGAGCTTTATGTTTTTCAAAACAAAACTTTGATAAAACGATTCTTTTGGAAAAATTAACGCGACTTGAAAAAATTACCATAAATCAAGTTACTCCTGTTCGAGTTCTTCATCGGAGATCTTTATCGACTCGACCACGAATGATTTACGAAATACGAGCTCGGACACCAAGCTCTCAAGAGTTAAATAAGTATCATGCACATTACAATTTTTTACCACCAGAATCTAGAGTCTTCATTGTAGATATTAAAACACAAGCTGGAACATATATAAAGGAATTTATAAATGGAGATTTCGGTAGAACTTCTCCATCCCTCTCGGATCTTCTAAACTGTAAACTAGAAATACTAGCATTAGATGTTACAAATAAATTTAAAATGGCCATAATTGAAAATTATATATTAAATGAGCTTATACTGTGTTAGATATTTTGTACACAAATCCCATTTACGGGTTGAAACTAACAAAAAAAGCCAATTGTTGAGACTCAATTTGACCTCAACTTGATTAGGACATTTCTATTCTATTTATTCTAAAGTAATAAAACGCAAGTGTAAATAGAATTTCTATAAATATCAAGATTACGATTGATATACGTTGCTCTAAATCTACGAATTACATGTAATAAAATTTTCTTTAGAGAATCGTATAATTTAATTTTTTACGTTCTTTAAATTCTGTTATTTTACAATTTGGAAGTAACCACATTTACTGGTAAACTAATAATAAAATTATGCACCATCATTAAAACCTTATGTTGAATTTGTTTTTAGATTTTGAGTAAAATCCTACCATACATTTGAAGTACAAAAATTTATTTTTTACAGTGATTTTAGGATCATTTATTTGTGAATAAAGATGTATAAATACTGCAATTAATTACAGTCATGTAGCATAAAACTATCCAATAAATTCAAATGTTAATAAACAAGTTTTTAAAATTTTACTTGAAAATTTTCTCATTCCTAATGTAAAAGAACTTGTAGAGGTACTCGTCGTGGTTATGCCTTATAGATTGAAGCCAGTGAGTTGCTCGACTTGTACGGGCTTGTGATGATGGACATTAAGCGAAATAAATCGGTCTCTACTCCCCCGAAGGTCTCGAACTTTCCATTTAAGTAACAAGGAAAAAAGTTGTCTTTTTAGAATGAGTCCCGGATGGGCCTGCGGCTGCATGATGCGAGGGCGCCACCCGCTCCCTATGTTGTGAGGGGGGGGGGGGTGGAGGAAATTCTCGTAGTGGCCACGGGTAGTTTACCACCTGCATATGAGAACACATTAAAAACGAATGCAGCGCTAAATTTAATGCACCTGACCCATACAGTCAAAAATCGATTAGACAGACACAAGTAATTTACGTTTAAAATAATAATATTTTGAAAATTCAATATTTCTTGATCGTAATACACGTTTCGTCGCCTAGCGTGTAGGGTAAAAGCGCCAATTACCGACCACTCTTCAATATTTGGCCACTCAAAGATATTATTCAAATAAATAGCTAAATATACGTATGCCCTATGTTAAAAGGATAGGACTAAGGCACGTTTTGGCCTCTCGAGTTTATTAAGGGCTCTCTACACAGACTCAGTCGATAACAAATACGTAATTATTTTGTACCCATTTTTTTTATTCTCTGGGCAACCATTAAACTTGAAATTTCGTGGGGAGTGATTATGAAAACTTATAAAAATGTGCCTATGTCGTCAGTTTTAATTAAATGACCGGTACTTTCAAACAAACTTGATTTTCTATTATCCCCCTTTTATAACCTAAAAAGCAACGTATTCTCAAACAATTAGTTAAAATCATTTCATTAAACATTTTATTGAAATCTAACGACATAGGCACATTTTTATAAGTTTCATTCCCTCCCACGAAATTTCAAATTTAATGGTTGTCTAGAGAATAAAAAATGGGTACGGAATAATATCGGTACGTCGGTATTTATCCTCTGTATAGAGGAGCCTCAGACGGGTTTGCGCTTGGGCGGCGATATATGAAATTTTGACACAATATAATATTTTTATAATTTTATAATTAATATTCTTTTAGAGAAAATTCATAGTTATATTGAGAATTATTTAATCTGTTTCTTCGCTCAATTTATAATTTTGACCTGGTCGAAAAGATACCTATTAGTTATAATCGTATATACAGTTTTTAAGCACCTGCAATAATCCTTAATAATTTTTATTCAAAAGTTTTTTATACAATTTGAAGATCACCAATAGATTCCTATGCACTACTGAACATGTATGTTCATTAATTATGCTTCCAGACCTCAAAAATAAAAATGTATCCGAGTTCCGAGTTCATGGTCGCATTGACAGCTTAGTGGGCTTTAATCATTTTTTAGAAACAATTTTTAAACCACAGATTCATTTAGTCAAGTGTATATGTTTATTTAGAAGGTTACTGTTTCCTATCAAAAGCTATTATTATAGTATTATATTTTGTAACAAGTGTGCGAAGCAGTTAAAAAGTTTTTTTAAACGTTATGCATAAGCTGTGATAATCAAATGAGCAAAGAAAATTTTTTTTCAGATGAAGAACCAAAAACTCGGGATAATGACTGATAATCTAAAAACTTGGGTAAATAATTGAGGAAAGATAATAGAAATAAAGAAATTAAAAATAATGTAAAAACGCAGCAGGTAGACGAAGCCTGCATAGGAGCAGTTACAGTATCTCATATGATAAGGAGCTATTTTTTAATTTTAAAATTAATAAAATTATAGATTATAAAATGCGTAATAAATTGGAGCAATTTCATACATTGTTAAAAAATATTTACAATATTTCATCTGTAGCAAAAAAATGTTTTTCATAATTATAAAAATACAAATAATATTGTTATCTATAAATTAATTTCTTTATCATTTTAAAACAGAATCAAAAATTTAGGTTGATTTATTCATTTTACTTAAATTATATTACTGTAAAAATAAAGTACCTTACGATTACAAGCTTGCAGTTAATTTTATTATTTAAAATATTATTTTAATCCACATAAAAATGTTGTCTGGTCAAATTAATTACAAAAACTTATAAATATAAGATTTAGATTAATTGATTTGACTGACGACCACTAAAAGTAAATCAGTAAATATGTTTGCAAAGAACATAGGAATTAATTTTAAGTTAAATATTTAAATAAATTACATCATATTCAAGCACTAAGTTGATAAAAATCACATTAGTTTTATATGCTTTTAATTCAATTGTTAATGAAATTTCTTTTTAAAGTTTAATTGATTTTCCTAATGGTTCTCGTTTTTATCTTTATTTGAACTTTCTTATTAGTTTAAATTTAGATTGCTAATAAATGTGAAATCGTCATAAATATATAGATAAATCATGGGAAGAAAAATTTTGAGACAAATACAAGTTGGTTCAACAAACTACTTCAACATTTTATTTGGTTGCTGTGCTTAGAATAAAATTTGAATTTACAGAATTGAAGCACCTTTATAGCTAACAATCATAATTAAATTTTAGACAAAACGGTTTTTGCATTGACGTATAGCTTCATTGAAACCTTCACACAATGAGATATCAGGTTGATTTTGGGCACATTCTAAAAATTGTTTGATTTCCCAAGCACATGCATTATTAGTAGTATTAGCATCAGAAGCTACAGGAGCTTGAGCTGGAGGAGCTTGAGCAGTTGGCTCGTTTGAACCTCCACTAAACAATCCAGTCATTGCATGGCCAATGGTGTGGCCCACTGCTGAACCAATAGCAACTCCGCCAGCTGTAGCAGCCATTTGACCCATGAGCGATGGTTGTTGAGGTTGCATTGGTTGAGCAGGCATTGGTGTTGCTGGAGGAGCTCGAGCTGGTAGACTATTTGAACTTGATCCATAGCTTTGAGTAGATCCATGAGAAGGTCTTGTGCTGGAAATATGAGTAACCTAAATACTATAGGATTCTACAGAAATTCAACTGAATATTTATAATCCATTGAATTTCAATTTATTAACAAATTTTTAGCAACTAATAACAGTCCAATAACTAGTTGTAATAAATAAGTGTTGCACCATGTTATGTTTTTTAAGCGATAAGAAATTAATCATCAGGAAAATATACCTTCTTGGAGGTGGACCTGCTGCTCGACCACGACGAGGCATTTTTAAGAAATTAAATATAATTTTATTGCACAAAAATGATATAAAATGAACTCAAATTTATTCTTCGACAAGAGTACGTCTGCTCTGCCTTGAAACAATCTGACTGTGAATTTAAGCTGCACGTACAATGATATACTGAAAATTTCACAAGCTATAGCTAGCGCTATTGCGCAGGTCAACGAAACTACATTGGCAGTCAGCAATACAAATATGTTATAACTCGAGTGTTAAAACTTCAAAGAGAGAATGGCAAATAAAATTTTTCAATTTCAAATTATAATTTTCTTCGTTTGAAATTTCTAAAAAAATACTTCAAACATTTTGATTTGTACCATTTAAAGACACCATTTAAATTGTACGTAAATATTTAATTATATAACAGAATTTATTTATGAAGTAACAATGCCTACTTTCAAATGCTTCAATATTTGAACATCAATATTATTAAGTTATTTATTATTCAAAAAATACCATAAAAAAATTTTTTATTATAGCATTTGTATTCTCGAATTCTTTCAGTTAGGTATCAAAGGTTAATTTTGGCTCTACTGAACTGTGGTAAATTAATATAAATAGATGTATTATAAAATTTGCGATTAATATTTAGTAGTTGCATTCAATCAAGATCCAAATATAAGCAACGTACAACTTCTCGCTTTATTGCATATATCAAGGTTGTATTGTCAAGACTTTAATTCAGTACCACCACTACGACCGTCACTGTCAGTGCCCTATTTTAGAAGTTGTAGTTTTTAGGGGAAAAATTTATTACTTCGCAAGTCACATCTACTTTATTAAATTTATGCATCTTTTTTGTGACTAGTAAAACTAAATTCGTAAAAAATGGGAAAAATATACTTTAAATGGATCTTATGCTATTTTAACTAATTATTAGCAAACCACATTTTTTATCCAAACCTATACAACACAAGATGTATACAAACATTTAATAGTACAGAAATGTTTCAATACTGTCAAGTGAATTGTCAAAACTCATGATTAAATCTAAATGAGTTGACTAGACTAAAAACATTTTATGTTATAACTTTGTATAAATAATATACAGTCTCTAAACATAAGTATTAAATTGAATTTTGAATTGAATAACTTTTTACTTCAAAATGCAATGTCAAATACACGATTTGCCAGATGAAGTTTTAGAATATATATTGAGTTTAATACCTCCATACACATACTTGCAAAGATGTATGTTTGTTTGTAAAAGATGGTACAAGGCTACAAAAAGTGAGTATTCTTTTTCTAAAATATTACTTATTAAATAAAAATAAAATTTTTTCTCCATAGATGTGATTGATCACAACAATACCCATTTCCAAAGATCAGTGGCCCATGGGTCATTGATTTGGAGTTCTTTACCAAAAAAAGATTGCTCGTCAATTATCAGTAGAAGACACTCTCATTCTGCATGTACTGTTGGTAGCGCAATGTATGTATTTGGCGGTTGCACAGCAACTTGCACTACCTTCAATGATTTATGGAAACTAGATTTAGATTCAAAAAAATGGTTTCGACCCATGACTACTGGAAATTATCCATCACCCAAAGCTTGTGCGTCCATGTTAAATTATAAAAAATTTCTTATTTTATTTGGAGGCTGGTCACATCCTTCTCCATATCCTTTTTATCAGGTATTAGTTTTAGACAATTAAATGTGCCTCTGTTGATTTTTATAATAATAATATAAACTTTTCAGCAATGGAAATTATTTAATGAACTTCATCTGTATTCGTTGGAAACAAATCAATGGATTGCCGTCAATTCAAATGAAATGCCACCACCAGTCTCTGCCCACTCTGCATCAATTCATGGTAATTTAATGATTGTTTTTGGAGGCATTACAAATGGCCATAGGTACATAATTTTAAGTATATTCATTCTGTTTGAACTTGATCCACTTATCTATTAATCCATTAACAATCAAGTGACTTGATTTTTTGGCAAATTTGTGTAACAATAGTTTTCGTGTTATTATATTTTGTAGAATTTAATGCTTTCTTCCATCTATATCGATAGGGTTATTTTTCTAGTTATTTTAAGATATTAAGGTTTATAATAAAAATCGGTAGAATATTATCATCAGTAGTGCATAGCATATGTTGAGTTGAGAAAATTAAAATTTATGTTGGCAAACCAGCTAACATTTTTGACAATTATAAGCTATCAGCAAAATTTTTTTCACAATACAATGCATTTTTGAATGCATACCTTTTATTTTTTATGAATTTTTTAATTCATGTAAATAATTTCAAGATTCTTTGGGCATTATTAGATCTTTTTACTATTTTTTGTAAATTTTATCTTCTATACTCATCTTTCATACCATATCTAAGAGCCTTATAAATGATCATTTTTGAGATTCTCTAGTTTCCTCTTAACAGGCTTGCAGTTGACACTTTCTAAAAATTCATGGATTTTAATAATATATGTTATAAAAAATGTTATTGAATAGTAGTCTAAAAAATGTCCAAATTTTTAATAAAGTGATAAGTAATTTGTTCTGCCCAAAGAATTAAGCTATTTTCTGCAATGAACAATTGTCTCGCTCAAAATTTCGGTCATAACCATACCGACCCTGTATAGGCCGAAAAAATGTGAAAAAAAGAGATAGAAATATCTAAAATAGAAAAAAATGTTTACACTTTGAATATAAAAAAATAAAAAATTGTATTACTTTGTTTTTCAGTTGAATTAAAACGCGTCCAGGACACGTTTTCTTTCAGAAACAGCAATAAATGTGACTACATGCGCTAGATCATAGAGTAGCCTTTCCTTTTCATCAAGTATCTAAATTCGATGTCCAAGTCGCAGATACAATTTCGAAATATCTGCCAAAATTGAATTTCTAGTCCCCTCTTTGACTTTAACCCCCTACCTTCAACCTCGAGTTTGCTCACTCTTATCAATGAATACCCCGTAGTATTGAGAATTTTAAGAAATTGTTATATATGAATTTAATTTTCTAATAAAGTCCTTTAAGTGATTAGCTTTGGAACAGACCGCACAGTCTCGTGCAGCAAAAAAGGATATAGGAAATTCCGCAAAACGTAGCCGCTTTGTGATACCGTAATAACACGTGTATTTTAATTTATATTACACATTCATAAATACATGCCGTCGAGCTATATTTCATAGTACTTTATGAATTATATATGCTTAAACTAAATAAAATTGAAAAATAAAATATTTGTTTGACAGTACAAATGATGTATGGTGTTTGAATTTGGAATCTTATGATTGGAAAAAACCGATTACTTCAACTTTAAAACCTCAACCTAGGTATGGTCAATCACAAATAGCACTGGGCGATAAGCACTTATTGATTCTTGGTAAGTTTCTGAATGCTAAAAAAATAAAGTTTAATTTTTATTGGTTTTGAATTTGTGGTAGTTATTAAATGGTAAGCTAATAATGATCTTACAATTAGAATGTATATTTATCAATGTTATTTTGTCTCTCCATCAATGAGTATAAATAGCGAGGGTCCTAATAGCTGGGCCGAAAAGTGTCCCATGGCACTTGTATCGTAAAGTACTATTTCGATTTATTCTCTTCTAGATTCCGATTAACCCATTAATGCGCAAAAGTTCAATTTTGTGCATGAATTTTCCATTGTAAAAATATCATAGATAAAGTTTAAATCTTTTCTTAAAAATCCATATCCATGAGTTTTTTAAGTAAACATTATCATCATTTATTTGGCAATTAAAAAAAAGCGTGATTTTTGTACTTAAAATTTTTTTTGAAAGTAAATTTTCTACCTTGCTCTGCCTTCGGAGGGCTCCCATAACACCAACAACCCAGCACTTTTTCTCTGAACCTTCAAGAAACGCGTTGCTGCGATTTCTATCTACCCCTCATATTTCTAAAATGGCGGATTTATACCGAACAGCGATATAAAAATTCACTCATTTTTACTCGGAAATTATTGACTTTATAAAAAGTCATATAATGAAAAGTATTTAAAATTGTTCAGAGAATGCATATGAATTTTAAAAATTTTTTTTAGAATTTTATCAACATTTTTTTGGAACATTTTGGATTTTTTTAATTCCGATCATTTTACAAAATTTTCAAAGTAGTCTAAAAATTCTGAAAATAACTTCTGAAAAACACACATATTCTCTGAACGATTTCAAATACTTTTTTGCCCTCCAAATCGTACTTTTTAGTTGATATTTAGCGCACGTGAAATAGTGTCCGAGTAAAAAATGAGTGAATTTATATACCACTGCTCGGTATAAATCCGTCATTTTAGAAATATAGGGACTAGATAGAAATCGCAGCAACGCGTTTTTTGAAGGTTCAGAGAAAAAATGCCCGATAGCTGGTGTTATGGGAACTCTCCGAAGGCAGGGCAAGATAAAAAACCGATTTAAAAAAAAATTTTAAGTCAAAAAACCACGTTTCTTTTTTATTTTAAAATAAACGATGATAATGTTTATTTGTCACAAAAATAACACTGGATTCCGAAAAAGCATACCCAAAAACCCCTGGATATGGATTTTTAAGAAAAGATTTAAACCTTATCTATGATTTTTTTACAATTGAAAATTCATGCACAAATTTGCACTTTTGCTCGTTAATAGGTTAATTGTAAGTTTGATAGTGAGTGCCAAGGCCACCTGTGCGGCTTCGACTTACTACCTAAATTTACCTATGAATTTGAGAGAATCTGGAACCCTTATTTTTACCGAATGAAACGCAAGAAATTTCTTTTATTCATATCTTTTTTTTTAAATGTCTCTATGGTGCTCTTAATTTTGTTGTTGAAAAACAGTAGCTACAATTTCAGCCTATTCTTCCGCGTACGATTTACCGGAAAACTGGATAATAAATGTTAAGTTGTGTTTATTGTTCGATTCCCCGGAAAAGTGGATGGAAAACTAAAGTCATTGTTGAAGTGTAGTTTTGTGAATTTGTTCAGATTTTACATGTCAAAAATGGCTTCAAATTGTTAAAAATAGACAAAAGACGCTTATGAGACGCGTGGAGGGTACAACCGACATTGGGGTCTAGAATTTGGGCTAAGGGACTTTTTCAACTACTATAACATATCCATGCATGTTCAAATCCGAGGACCCCTGGCGCATGATTATTTAAAAAATTCTGAGCCTTACCCATACATTTTAAAAATTAAATAACTAATTTGTTCAAACTTGTAATTAAAAAATCTTTAGGAGGTTGTACTGGTCCAAATGCTGCAATCAATGATGTTTGGTTACTAGTAATGGAAGATCCTATTTGGACATGGAAAAAAGTTCAATTAAGTCAATCTCAAGCATCACCTACACGTATATGGTGTCATCAATCATGCAAGGTAATAAGATTATTTTCGTTTTAAAATATAATAATACTTATATTAGCTTATTACTTAGTTACTAGTATATCATGACACGTGTATCATATGGAATTTTATAGCACTGTACTAAATTCACATTTATGAGTCATTTCACGCCAAGTCTCCTAGCGTGGCGCCCGCGCTGTATTATTAATCGAAATTGCTCAATTTGTAACTCGCCAGAAAAGCACCTAAATGCACCCAGAAAAAATATGTGCCATATGATTTTGATAAGAAATTTCCTCAGCTTTCCGATGGTCAGATTTTCCGAAATTTTCCATTTTCCCCAGAAAAACTGGACATAAACTTTCAAACTCAAATATCTCAAAAACGGCATTTTTAAGATTTTTTTTAAATAGCGCCAATCGAAAGCTGAGGTTTTTTTCACATAAACAAGCAAATTTTCAGAGAGTACTTTTGATAATTACTAAATACAGCGGTGAATGTCAGCCGGGCGGCCGCCCGTCCAGTCAACGTGCGCTAGCCGCCTCGCGTTTCTTTGCATAAAATCTATCTGCTACGCGTCTTTTTAGTTTTTACCTTAGCAGAATTGTCTTTACAGGCTTACAACTTTTTTGGCGAGTTATAAATTGAGCAATTTCGATTGATAATGCCGCGCGGGCGCCGCGCTAGGAGACTTGACTTGAAACGACTCTTATGACCCCTTGTTCGAGTCATAAGTCGCACTTTCTGGCACCGCGTCGTTCGCATCACACTCGCTATGCTCGTGCGGTAACCTCACTACTCTTTACGAGAAGTGCGACTTATGCCACTGAAAAGCGCCCCCCCCCCCGTTAAGGGATCATAACCTCAATTGTTGATAAATTTCGATCTGTAGGGTCTTGACACATTTGAACATGAATCAACATCCAAGTTTTATATTTTTTAATACAGGTATTAAAGAGGTTGCCTTACAAAGTGTACAAGAAGTATATATATCAATAATATCGATCGATTTTAACCTCCCGAACCCAATGGTATAACTCTAACAAACCCAAGCCAGGCAAAATCTCGAGAAAAACGCGATTAAAGTTTCGAAAATGAATATGGGCTTATATGAGAATGCATGAAAATTTTAGCTACATTTACAATTACAATATAAGTTAAAAAGAAACGATTTCGATGGCTACTGTAGCTGAAAATCTACTCGACCGATCCACTTCAAATCATACCCATTTTGAAGTACATGATATATGAGTTAATGACGTCGAGATATTTTATTAAAATTGATTTTAATTGTTATCATCAGTTTTTAGTGAAAAAATAAGGGGAAAAAGTCACCTTATTTGTTATTACCAAACGTTAAAGCAAAAAATTAAATTATCTCGACATCATTACCTTATATATTATACTAGTATGTTTCAAACGCGCTCCGCGCGTGTTAATTTTTTTATTCGTGTTTCAAGGTTAGTTTAAGATTCAGAAATAGTAAGTTTCCAACGTGCTTCGCGCGTGTCTATTTTTTTCATTCGTGTTTTGAGGTTACTTAAGTACTAACTGTCTGTTGACAGTTAGCAGCGCAGGCGCTCGTATCGAGTCGGCTTGGATCGGGCGTCGTCGTCAGTGTCAGCCAATCAGAGGTCGTTTTACGCGGCTTCACTTTTCGGCCGTTCTCTTTTTTATAAGTAATATTATTTATTATATTATATTGATATTATAATAATATATAAATCCTCTCTTAAAATATATAAATAATACAATACAATAATAGTTAAGTCATCAGATTTGAATTGAGACATTAGTTCGCGGCATGTAGTTCGCGGCATGTAGGGGTCGCTCTACTTTTAGTCTTAAAGTCAAAGTAGTCGACCAATCAGAGGCCGAATAGATTGGCTTCACTTTTAGGGTCATCACTTTTTTAAGAAAGGATAATATTATTTTTTTATTATATTTATATTGATATTATAATAATATATAAATATCCTCTCTTAAAATATATAATATAAATACAATACAATAATAGTTAAGTCATCAGATTTGAATTGAGACATTAGTTCGCGGCATGTAGTTCGCGGCATGTAGGGGTCGCTCTACTTTTAGTCTTAAAGTCAAAGTAGTCGACCAATCAGAGGCCGAATAGATTGGCTTCACTTTTAGGGTCATCACTTTTTTAAGAAAGGATAATAATTAGACAGTGTGTAAAATATTATTATTTTAAATTAACTTAACAACAATTTTATGTGCTATAGGTTGGAAATTTTATTATTGTTTTAAATCGAAGCAATCAGTATCACTCTGTTGAAATGAATTTAACTTCGGAAAAAAGCACACATTCAAGTTATGCATCCAGCTCGTCATCAAAAAGGTAATTAAAATATTTTTTAAGTATCGTCATTATATTCATATAATACTTAAACCTAAATTTTTTCGCTACTTTTATGCAACTTGGATGAATAAGCTTTTTCAAGAAAACCTGGAAAATAGTTCTTTACACATCAAGGTCTTGTATCTGTGCTATTACAGCGTAGTGGCTTAGGCGCCTACTGTTCCGATCACCAAACAATCGCCTCGACTATAATAGCATCGATCACAAGTTTTTGATACATAAAAAATTTGTCTACCTTATTGTGTGTTTTAATGAGCTGAGTCATGCATAATTGCCATCTCCCATTTTATTTCTATTCATCAAACTTAGATCTCATTACTTTATAGTTTAATGCACGATCGGAGTACTTTGTGCAAGACCATAATAAATGGTTGAGATCCTCGTGACCTTCGTTGCATTCACACCATCACTTTTTTCTAAGTGAGATGACAGTTTCGTTGCTGGTCACGTTGCTAATTTGACTATCATGCGCTTTTGATGTACTCTTTATTCGACTCGCTTTGTCTGGTCTTCAATTCTAACATCCCAATTTTCAAATTCAATGATCGAGGCCAGATAAAGTTAAATGCTAGTCAAGGCGATATTTTAGCAAACATCGGAAAAATAGAGTAATGTACCATTGTTGCGTCATTCCCTTCGTAAGGACACCCAGAATGTGGAAAACAATTTTACCCTGGAGTTTTCCAGCACCACTGTTTGAATCTATTTTTCTAAAACCTATCTATATAAGTAATTTGGACCAATTTAGAGAAAAAGTTATTCTTAGTTATTTTCTCTAAAATGTTTATTTTTTGAGTTATAAACGATTCAAAGTAAAAAATTCGCTAATTTTGCCATTTTCAATCACGTAAACATCTCTCTATCAAATCCCATCGTTTCTTTTCGGGGTTTTCAATGATAAATCAATTTTACCCCACAATTAAATTTGAGCTATCTCCCAGCATAGACCATTGTCATGCCATAGTCAGTAGCAGACAACGCGCCTATCCGCGAATACGAATGACGCAAAAATTATCTATTACTCAATTTTTCCGACGTTTGCGGTATCGCCTCGACTATCCAAGGTCCTAAATAAAACTAAATTCTAGTAATCTTTTTATCTATTTTGTGGCGTGCACCAGTGACACTACAGCCCTTAAGACAAAAGACCATTCCATCGTTCTGAAACCAACATCATTAAAACAAAATTATTTTTCATACCAGTAGCCCGAAAGTGACTATTTCCCGGCCACTGCGCAAAGCGGAAAAAGCTATATTCGGGCAACGAGATATGAAAAATAGTATACAGGCCTATGCTGCGGAAAAAGAAAGCCCCAGGGCATATGTTTATCAGCCTCGGCTTTGCCTCGGCCGCTAATTACACGTACTGTGGGACTCTTTTGTTTTCCGCGGTCTATGGTAGTAATATACTAATATGATGTAGTAATATTAATGTTTGTCGGATAAAATTAATATAAAAGTCTTATCTCTGATTTTTTTCCGTTTGTAATACTATATTGGCGACTGATCACGGAATTATTTCAAATTAAAGTTTAGATGATATGGCTCAATTTTTTTTGTGTTAGAAATGTTCCTAAATTTTATTAATATTTACATGAGCTTCTTATGTTCTTTTCTGCAAAACTTTTGTTCACATTATACACTCGTTATGCTCGCGCGCTAACTTCACTTTGCGCTACCAGAAAATACGATTTAAGCATCGGAAAAGGGAGCATAAATGTGAACTTAGCACAGTACTATAAAACTGCATACGACTCGTGCCATGGGGACACTTTTATCGTTAATTACTAATGGGCTTTTATGCTTAATTATTACAATTGACGCATCAATTTTATTTTCAGACCAACTGTATCACACGGGAATAGTAAGGATTGGAATAATAGCCCCATTTCTAAACCAGAGAGTCGACATTTACAGTTACCTCCACTTGATTCAATAAAAATAAAACCAGTTATTGAAAGTAAGGCATTCAAGAAGTCCATTGATAACAATTCACGAAGGAATCGTTTTGAAGAAATTGAAATTAAGTTGAAAAGCAATGAAAACTCCTTGACAATATTATGTATTAGATATTAGTAAAATTATATGTGATTGCTCTGCTTCTTGGGTTCTTTCTGAATGTGAAAAAAGTAAAGGTCCAGATGAGAGAATTTTATACTCATTAGTGTTAGGTAAAGAAGAATTAATATTCTTTGGGGGGAATTAAAAAAGAGCCAAGTAATTTTGAAGGACAAGCAGAAGTTAATAATTCCCAAGTATATAATGATCTTTATTTTATAAATGTTCCTAAATACATAATTTAAAACTTTCCAGTATTTTTTAAAAATTTCTATGACGATTTGCATTAGTTTTTAAACAAAATTAAGATATAGTAATTTTTTGTTAGTAAACTTAAATTTTTTTAAAAATTAAAGAGTATATTACTGTAAATATGAAGGTATAAAAAACTTTGTGCAATCAGAAAAGCTAGAAAAAATATTAAAAATATGTTTATCAAAAAGAAGACACTGAAAAAACGGTCACTTTTAACAGTCCACTTTCGAGATTGAAATGTACATAAGTTCAGGAGTTTAGTATTCGTTCTATGCCTCATGTACTTTTTATAACACGAATCTCAGATGAACTAGAGCCATATTAAACTTACTGTTAACTCCAGCCGCTTATGTTTAGAGAGAATGTTTGCGGGTGTAACAGTTATAAGATTGTATGCTGCAATACAATTTGTAACAGTTCAAAATGTAATAAATATTCTTTCAAAGTTGATAAAACTATTTTTATATTTCATGGAAGTTTTATCCGAAATAAATGATTAAAGTTAATCAAAAAAAATATTGTTAGAGGTTGGCTAAAAATTAGATCAAACAGCTCAATTTCCTAGATCCATAAAATGTCCTTTCTGAAAAATAATAATAAAGAATAATAATAAACAATAACATTTTTCTGAACATTGAAATTTTGTAAATTTTCAAATGCTTCTATCTCAGCCAAACAAAACATTTTGCGCGATTCCAATGGTACCTTCTAAATGGCCTAGAGAGCGCAAAAAAATCGTTGAAAACGATTTTTGTTTATATTACTCGTCGAAAAGAGTAATTGGCGATGGTGTATATTTGATTTAAATGAACGAATGATTGAAGTCTCAGAACAGGTTTTCACCTATCACTTTAGGTGTTACACTTAAGAGGGTCTGGCAACTCGATTTTGACTTAAACCTATTCAAAATATGTATGGCTTTTAATTAAAAAAATATTTCCAAGAAAACTAAAAAAAATTCATCTCGATACGATCAAAATTGACGGAGATAGAAGCATGGGAATTTCTTAACAATTTATAATCGAAAGATATTGAATAAATTCTATCGTTCTTTAGCGTTGTATCTCGTGTCTAAGAAACTTCAAACTATTATATTTTCAAAGATATCGTATGCGACGAATACCTGTTTCCATTTATTTTTTGTGGGGTCTTATTTCTATTGCGTTTTCTGGCGCGTAATGTTTTTAAAAAAAGTATTTAAGCGATTTAATATTATGAACGAACCATATGTGAGCTATAGTGTTCAGGTCATGTGCACTATTTTGGATCATCAATGAGGTATTAACAGGATCTCAAAGGAAAGATTGAACCACTTGTTCTTCTCGAGTTTTATAATAGATATTACAAAAATAAATAAAGTGGAAAAATTTTTTTGATGTTTCTTCAAGGCGAGCTATGGGTCAAATCACCGCAGTACTTTTTGCTTTGTTTTTTGAAACTTGAAAAATAAAAAGTTCCTGAAGTTGCCTGCTTTAATTATATCAGCTACCTGCAGCAGTGGACCAGAACATTGAAATCTGAGTCGTTTCTTAAACCTTTCTTTGATTTAGACCACTTAAAAATCATCACCAAAAACCTAGGGCTCAGCGTCGACTTTCTGGCTCTTGGAAATCTTCCTGACAGAAGTTTTCATTTGTACACGGTGAGAAATACTATACTAAATATCAACACATTCGCTAACAAATATAAAGCCCACTCGTACCGGCATGGCTGACACTCGTGTCTTTTTCCGCACACTCCTGCCCAAAAACGCCTTTTGGGCACTTTTTGCATAAATAACTATTAAAATAATAATTTTCTTGAGTGGCTTCCCGAGATGATTTTTCGATTTTTTGAGAGCCCAAAGTATTCGACCAAACCCTGCTTTCTGCGACTATGGAATTATTCGATATTTACAAACAAACATTCGCTAGCCTCTAGAAAACTAACCTACCTATCAGTCGTGTATTCATATTAGCGCACTCTTAACTTATTCTAGCTATCTATTTTTTGTATTAGGCATTTTTTCCGTACAAGTTTGACCGCGAGGGGGCAGACGTGTTTTGGGTATTCCTGTGTATTTAATATATCTATAGACATTTGAGTGACTTAGTTTTTAACTCACGTAAAAAGTATTTTGAAATGCACCTGGAAGAAAAAAGTAACCCATCATTTTGATGGATGCAGCTGTTTCGGCGTGCAGTACCCCGCGCGGGCCGAAATGTCGCGTTTTTACACGTTCCTCGCTGTATTTCAATAAGTAAAAATCAATTGCACACTCTGAAAACTTGTATATCGACAGGAAATTTCCTCAGCTTTCCATTGGGACTATTTAGAAAAATCTTAAAAATGCCGTTTTCAAGATATTTGACTAAAGGTTTTTCGGCGATTTTTCCGAGGAAAATGGAAAATTTTCGAACATCTGACCTCACGATCGGAAAGCTGAGGTAATTTTCCATCGAAATGATGGGTTACTTTATTCTTCTAGGTGCATTTCAATACTTTTTATGGGAGTTAAAAACTAAGTCATTTCGCTTAATTGAGCCGCGCGGCGAAGCGCTAGGACACTTGGTGTCAAATGCTTCATATGTACACAAATGTACACTAGGTGTAAAACGATTCGTTTCCCGTCAGAAAGCGTAAATACAGCGAAAGAGGGTCTCTGCCTATGCTGACTCGCCTGTACTATTGTTATTGTCGCTGCCTATGTTATACACGCAGGTGACCCTCACTGCGATGTGTTCACGTATTCTGACGGGGAACGAATCGTTTTATACCAAGTGTATATAGTGTTATAAGTGAATATTACGCCCCAACCTGAGACGTCGGTTAGCCTAGTAATAAGTTAGATTACCACTAGATGGCGCACGGCCAAGAAAGCATTACCTGTAAATAAGAGAGTTTTTGTAATTCCGAGATTCGCCGACATGTGGCGCATAGGTCCAAAAATCGCTACCCTTAAACATGTAAGCAGTAGAAAGGGTATATGTAAGGCCTGGCAAGACGACCGAAGTCGAACCTGGTTGTGAGTAGCAACACAACTCGAAAATACAATCGCTATTTTGAAAACGCTTGCGTTTTACTTTACGATCCTTCCTGTCCTCATCTCCTTCTCATCGAGGCACCCATGAGCCGAAGATCACCGCCGCCGGACGAGGTATTCCAGAGGGTCATCCACTACCTCGGCGTGCCAGCCCTGGCCAAGTACATAGCGGAGCTAGAGAAGGAGGTCACCCGTGCCCAGGTCGCCTACAGTCAGGAGAGGGAGAAGCGCCTACACGCACGCCCAGCAGTCCCTGGCCCACACTCAGCGCGCTCTTCAGGAGACCCTCCAGCAACTCAACGACTTGAGGGGCAAGAAGGAGAGAGAGAGGTTGGCTCGAGAGAGAGCACGAACAGCCGCTAAGAAGATCAAGGAGAGGAAGTCGCGCCGTCGATTCCTCAAATACTTCGGCACAGAGGAACCGACCTCTACTGTCGATTGACGCCCCGGTACCAAGAAGTAAAAAGTCCGTGCGACTCGCTGCCGCACGGCACTTTTTAAGACACCTCCACCGCTCGACCGGCCGGTCGAACGCCCAACTTACAACAATAGATATATTAAATACACAGGAATACCCAAAACACGTCTGCCCCCTAGCGGCCAAACTTGTACGGTAAAAATGCCTAATATATACCCCGACGGAAATTTTTCTCATGAGAAAGTTTTTTAAGTCTAATAAAGTCTAAAAAAATCTTAAAAAGTCTTACAAATGTTCGGATTTCGTACACCTGATTAATGATTTTAAAGAGTTAATAAGAGTTTTTAAAAATTCATAAAACCTTGTGGAGACTCAATTTTTTAGCAAAAATGTTGAGTTTTTTTTTCATTTTTTTTATTTTTTCTATATTGCTCATATAGTTGCTTGTATAGTTTTTTCACCATGACTTTTGGCGAGCGTGAATACCGATCAAAAAAGTCTTTAAAAATATTGAAAACTTTTATCAACACTTAATAACTCTTTATAAAAAAACCGCTGCCAATGTATTGGCAAGTAGCTTCCTCATACTTTTTTTTAACTTGAAAATAATTTGGAAATATTAATATCATCTTTTCTAATTTGTTCACAAAACAGTTTAAATCATAAATTATTTCTGTTTGTGGAATCAATTGCCAACGTTCTTCTATTCTTTGATATATAATTTTTATCGAATTTTTTCACGATGACGTAACAATTATATAGTTCCCTCAAAAAAAAAATTTTTATACCAGCGGCCCGAAAGTGACTACTTCCTGCCGCTGCGCAAAGCGGGAAGAGCGATTCTCGGGCCACTGTGTATGAAAAATAGTATACAGGCCTATGCCGCAAAAAAAGAGCCCCAGAGCACGTGTTTATCGGCCTCGGCTTCGCCTCGGACACTAATTACACGTACTCTGAGACATTTCTGTTTTTCGCGGCCTAGGGCAGTAATATCATTGGAAATATTAATATCATCTTTTCTAATTTGTTCACAAAACTTTCAATCATAAATTATTTCTCAACCAAACGATACGTAAAAAAAAAAAAAAAAATTTCCCAAAAAAAATACGATTAAAAAAGAATGAGGAAACACTATGCCAATGATTTAGCAGCGGTTTTCATGATATTCGGTGAATCTTTATCTATTTGGTCTTAAATTAAAACTTGAACTGCTCTGCTCTCATGGATGACAACAAAAATGAGATAATTCCGGCAATTATACGTAAAAAATGAAAAAAAATTTTTTTTTCAAATTTACAAAAAAATCAAAAAATCGAAAAAAAAATTTTTTTCCCCGTGTATTGCCAAAACCTTTTCTAGCCTCATATTACTACAAACGACAATGAATGCAATTGAAAAATTCCGGCAATTATACGTGAAAAATGGAAAAAAAAATTTTTTTTCGAATTTACAAAAAAAAATCGAAAAAATCGAAAAAAAAACTTTTTTCCCGTGTATCGCCAAAAACCTTTTTCTGGCCTCATTATTACTACAAGCGACAATGAATGCAATTGAAATTTATACAATAACCATAAAATTTTCGAGATTTTGCTTCGGACATACGTACATACACACCCACACACATACACACACACACACACACACACACACAACATCGGGCACCTTGGCTCAGTAGGTATAGTTCTTGCCTGCTGATACAAGGTGTGCCGTAGGGCGTGGGTTCAATCCCCACGGGGCGAATTTTCGAGGCGCGTTTTTTCGCCTGGTGTGGTTGAGCCCGTGTCCAGAGGTGGAGCGGGTACCACTTAAAAAGAAGACCCGGATGTCATCAGCCTCCGAAGCGGTAAAAAACCCCGATCACTGTGCGAGCTGAAACGAAGAGGATATCCGTTAGTAGGAGCCCGAGGCGAGGACTCACAAGGCTGGCGATAGACGGGGAGCACAAATCCCATAATGAAGTCAGAAGCGAGACCACACTCACAAGATGGCGCCGGATCGGGGGCCCCGTTCGTGACGCATGGACGCAAGGCTCCTCAGCACGCATGATGGCGCCTGAAGCGAGAACCACACTCACAAGACGACAACAGAAAGGAGTATCAGAAACTCACCGGGACTCGGAGAGTAGCGCCGAAAGCGAGAACCACACTCACAAGGAAGCGGCCCTGGCAACCTGGCCCCTTGCCGGGCAGCGACAGAAGCGAGAACCACACTCACAAGATGGCACTGAGCAGCGAGTTCTAATACTTAACTCAGAAGGAGACGCCAGCAATGTGTGACCAAGCAGTGGGAAACTACGGCTCCGAAAGAGGGATACGACAATCGAGAGATGGCATCGCGCAGGATCGGAGGTTCACCAAGTAGTAAAAAGATGAGTCCCTGAACCCCTAATCGTCGCATATCACTATGTGACGGATGGGGGATAATGGCACGACCAACAGCGAAGTAGCAGAAATGCTCAACTAACCCCGGCCTCACCGAAGCAATGCCTAGCGGCCGTTACCAGTGAGTGTCCGAAGGGGTGGAGAGAAAAAAAAAAAAAAAAAAAACACACACACACACACACCAGGGTCGGCAGGCGCCTACGCCGGCGGATCGTACCTCAATCAAGAGCCGTACGAAGAATGATTCTCCGCTGGTGATGCCGACGAAGAGAGGGTCCCCGCCGGAGATGATTGCAGCGGCTACCACGAGCATTCTTAGCGCCCCTCTACTGACGGCCAAGGATGCTCCGCTCCCGTCACCCGCATTTTGCGACCGGGAGCTGCGAAGAGAAGTGGACGCGTATAGATGGACTGGTGAGAGGTCTTGCCGCCTTCATCGAGGGCAGGGGCAACCTACACCGTGAGGTGACCAGGTACACCCAGAGCCTAGTCCAGGCCGTCTTGGCCCTCAATAAGACGAAGAAGAGTCTGGAACCGGCTCGTCCCTCTACCGCGGACAAGGCGGTCGGCACGCCTCCGATGTTCGCGGGTGGTATGAGCACAGTCGCCGCCCGCGGCTCGCGCAGCGCCCAAGCGCCACACCGCGACGGCCGCATCCAGGAAATTGGACGAGAACAACAACGAGGCCGTTGACCAAGACGGATTTTCCCTCGTCGACCGTCGACGTCGGCGCCAGCGTTGCCAGCCAGCAGCAGCAGATGAAACTGTTTGCACTCGGCAGCAGCCGAAGCCACGGCCGACGACGCGTAAGGTTCACCATCGACCGGACGCGATCGTCATCAGAGCGGATGCATCCCCTATGCCAACATCCTGCGTAAGCTCAGGTCGGAGCAGACGTTGCAACAATCAGTCGGGAGCAGCGTCCAAAGCATCAGACGCAGTGCTGCTGGTGCCCTGGTGCTGCAACTTCGAGGCGTAGACAACGCTCCTATCTCGGCGCGGAGGTTGGCAGGGTTCTCGGTGACGAGGCCACTGCCAGCGCCATACAGCACACAACCATGATCGAGATCAGGGACCTCGACGAGTGTGCCACCAAGAAGGAGATCGCCGAAGAGCTGGGCAAATCGCTGGGTGCTCCGCATCTCAACGAAGAGGTAGTCAAGACGCTGCGGAAGGCGTACGCGGGAACGCAGGCGGCTGTCGCAGCGCTGCCGGATGACTTGGCCGCCAAGGCGCTGAAACTCGGCCACATACGGATTGGCTGGGTAAACTGCCGCATCCGTGGTCGCGAGGATGCCTGCGCTGTGCTACCGCTGCTGGAGCCCCGGCCACGTCTCGGCCCGCTGTACGGGGCCTGATCGCTCGGCGCACTGCTTCCGATGCGGAAAAACAGGCCATCGGATAAAGGATTGTAGCAACAAGCCAGCGTGCGTATTTTGTCAGGAGCAAGGCGCTGCCCACGACCATGGTCCACAAGCCAGTACTGTCCTCTCGCACAGAAGTCCAACCAAGTCCGTCGATGATGAGGATCTTACAGCTAAACCTCAACCACTGCAGGGCGGCCCAGGACCTCCTGAGTCAAACCATTCTCGAGCAAAACATCAACGTGGCCGTATTGTGTGATCAGTACAAGAACCTTGATCCACCATACTGGCTAACTGATGCCAACAGCCAAGCCGCGATCTGGGTGCATGGTGGATGCCTGTTGCAGGAGCGCCCAGCAAGAGCGCGCCCTTTTTTCACCTGGGCCCGAATCAACGGTATCTATTTTTTCAGCGTCTACGCACCACCAAGACTCGCTGATGCGGAATTTTCCGCCCTCCTCACCAACATCATCGAGGAAGCCAGGGACAAGAGGCCGCTCATCGTCGCGGGTGATTTAACGCCTGGTCAACGGAGTGGGGATGCCGTGTAACGAGACGGCGCGCCACCGCTCTCCTTGACGCGTTTGCCGCCCTTGAAGCCGTACTCCTGAACACCGGAGATATGCCAACATTCACCGGTCCACTGGGCTACTCGGTCGTCGACCTCACCTTCGCCAGCGATACACTCGCTCCCCAAATTACATCATGGGCCGTAAGCGAGCTCTACACGCTCAGCGAC
The DNA here is from genome assembly GCA_034770305.1 of Trichogramma dendrolimi. Lineage (NCBI taxonomy): Eukaryota > Metazoa > Arthropoda > Insecta > Hymenoptera > Trichogrammatidae > Trichogramma > Trichogramma dendrolimi. The sequence goes on along the minus strand of JAPMIB010000121.1, from coordinate 57,456 downwards.
CACCAGGCCATCGTGTCGAGATAAAGACCGCCAGACCGCCTAGACCTTCGACGCGCCAAAGCTCCAAGTGGAATGCCCGCACTCTTGACATAGAGTGTCTCTCAGTTATGATGGCCGGGACCGCGATACCTCCCGGACCCGCAGAAGAGATGGCAACGAGCCTCATGGCTGCCATTACCAGTGCATGTGACGCGTCTATGACCAAGAGTGGTGGACGACGCCGTCGTGGCGCAGTCTACTGGTGGACAAGCGAGATCGCCGACCTTCGGCGCTCATGTCTGCGAGCGCGAAGGCTTGCCCAGAGAGCGCACGGTCGGCCGAATGAAGACGCCTGCCGAGCGAGCTATGCCTCCGCAAGACGTCTCCTGCGCGCTGCTATCAAGACCAGCAAGCGCCTATGCTGGAAAAACTGTGCAACGAGGTCAATGAGGACGTGTGGGGCAAACCGTACGAGACGGTCATGTCCCGCCTCAGAGGTCCGAGAGTAAATTCTCCGAGCTCTCCGTCAATGGTGCGCCGCATAGTGGCTGCCCTCTTCCCCCACGTGCCTGACGAGCCAGCTCCGCCACCACCACTCCAAGCAGGAGCAATTGTACCGGCCGTCACTCTGGAAGAGCTACGAGGAGCATGCAGGAGGATCAAGGACCACACTGCGCCTGGGCCGGACGGAGTACCGAACTCCGCTATCAAAATCGCCATCGACACGCACCCTGACATCTTCATGCAGGTGTACACGGTATGCCTGCGCACCGGTGTCTTCCCCGCGTGCTGGAAACGCAGAGGCTAGTCCTACTGCCAAAGCCAGGCAAGCCCCCCGAGGAACCATCGTCGTACAGGCCGCTCTGCATGCTCGACACAGCGGGCAAGATTCTGGAAAGAATCATCTGCGACCGCCTCGAAGCCATCACCGAGAGCCCTGAGGGCCTCTCGGACCGCCAGTACGGCTTCCGGAAGGGACGATCGACGATCAACGCCATCGAGAACGTCATCGCTACCGCTCGAGAGGCTGTCGCGGGCAAGAGATGGAACCGCGGCACCAAAAATACTGCGCCGTCGTGACCCTCGACGTGAAAACGCGTTTAACTCGGCTAGGTGGAACAGCATCCACGCCGCGCTGCGCCGGATGCGCACGCCTGAGTACCTGCTGAGAATAATCAGCAGCTACCTCTCAGCGAGAGTCCTCGACTACGACACGGACGACGGGCCAGAGTCCTACAGAGTCACAGCAGGCGTTCCGCAAGGATCGGTCTTGGGGCCCATCCTGTGGAACGTCATGTACGACGCTGTCCTGCGCCTCAACTTCACAGGCAACGTAAGAATCGTAGGCTTCGCGGACGACATCGCCCTGGTGGCCGTGCCAAGCACCTGTGGCAGATCGAGTACGATCTGAGCGCTGCTATCGAGCTGGTGCGCGACACGCTTCACGAGCTCAGCCTTGTAACGGCTGACCACAAGACCGAGGCCCTACTGATCACAGCAGGAAGAAAATGGAGAACATCACCATCACAGTCGGCGACTGCAGCATAAGGTCGTCCCCCTGCATCCGCTACCTGGGCCTACACATCGACTCCAGGCTGAGGTTCGACCAACATCTCCGAACCGTCAGCGAAAAGGCAGCAAGAGTGGCTGGAGCCCTCGCGAAGATCATGCCCAACACCGGTGGGCCCAGAAGTAGCCGACGAGAACTCTACGCTCGCGTCGTCGACTCTATCCTCCTGTATGGAGCGCCCATCTGGAGTTGTGCGACGGAGAAGGCCTACATCCGTCAAGCGGAGGCCGTGCATCGACGAGCCTGCCTGCGCGTGATCAGCGGGCGACCACACGTCTCCTTCGACGCGACGTACGTGATAGCCGGCGTGTAGTAATGATTAATGAAAACTACAATAATTATTGAACAATGAATATTGAAATTTATTGAGATCTCTCCGTGACTGTCGCAATGTAACTGAGGCTCTAAACAAAATCTCTCTGGATCTCCCAGCAACAAAAACAAAACGTAAATCGTTAAACAATCGCAGCTCATCAAAAATATATATGTGCGAGCGCTCTGAAGTGCGTCGCCACAGGCGTACCGCCGCTGGCCCTGCTGGTGGACGAGCGAGCGCGAAATATACCAGCGCCGCCCGGAGGACGTCAAGGAGGAAGAAAGAAGAGAACGCTGAGGAGGTGGCAGGACCGATGGGATCGGGCCCCAAAAGGCCGATGGACACACAGGCTGATCCGAAGATCGCAGAATGGGTAGAGAGGGGACATGGAGAAGTGGACTACCATCTCACACAACTCCTGTCCGGGCATGGCTACTTCAGAAGCCATAGCCAGCGCTACGATAACACCCTTAGCGCTCTCTGCCCAGCCTGCCCCCAATCATGATAGAGACGCGGAGCATGTGTTTTTCGCTGCCCGCGATTCCAAGAAGAAAGGGAGAGAACAATAGGCCCTCCAAGAAGAAATCGAGCCGGAAAACATCACCGGCTCATGCTCGTGACCGCAGGCAATTGGCTGGCGGTAGCGTCCTTCGCGCAAGCAGTCATCACTAGACTGAGACAAGAGGCGCAAGAGGTGTAAAAAAAAAATAATCCGGACGATGCTGTAGGAAAAAGACGAAATCGAAAACGACGCTTCTGGTTCCCGAACCCCTAATCACCGTAAGGTGGACGGGGGATGTACGGAAAAGACACAGATGTAGCAGAGAAGCTATAGAGTCCCCACCGAAGTAATGTTAACGACGGTTCCGGTGGGGTACTCGTTTCGAAGGGCCACTGGCTGCCGAGTTCACTCTGCCCACGTCCAAAAAAAAAAAAAAAAAAAAAAACACACACACACATACATACATACGGACATTTGTTGAGAATTCCATCTAGTTTACAAATATGTAAAAAAAATTGTCCTACGAAGTCTGGTTCAAAATCTCGTTTTCGAGCCTATCACAAAGCTTCCTCTATGAGGAAGAAAAAATAATACAATTTCGTTATTTTTCATTGTTTTTTATTGAAAGTTTTTATGTCAAATGTTGAAACTATTACATAAAATATATCATTATGTGATATTCTTACTGCAATGAATGATAGAGATAAAATTATAATTATAGATAATTATTTCAAAACATACTTTTTTTCCTAGAAATTTTTCCCACTCCTTAAAAAAAACATCTTTATTTACGTCATATTCTGAAAAGAGATTTTTTTCGACGCATTCAAAAAAAAGATTTTCTTGCTGGAATTTTAAAAAATAGAGTTTCTTCGCCGCATTTTTTTGTCGAAGATTTTTTCGCCTCATTGTTTTGTTGAGGACTTTTTCGCCGCATTCTGTAATAAGAAATTTTTTCGCCGCAGTTTGAAAAAAAAGATCTTTTTGATCGCGTTTAAAGACGTGTGATTGATCTGAAAGCTATGGAAAAATGCCTAATTTGTACGAAAATAAATCATCATTTTAAGAACACTCTCGAATGAAAATTTCCATATATCATCTGTAGCGAATAAAACATACGAAAACCTCGTTCAAGATTGTAAGCTATTTTACGCACACTCCAGCTAGCTGTCTTTGAGCTTTCTAATGGAATAGTGTATGATTAAGAGGTCTTATCTCATATGGCAGAAACATACAATGGGTACGCGATGTAACTTTCAGTGTGTTGATTTGATACAGTATACGAAAGATATGGAAAAATGACTAATTTGTACGAAAAATAAATCATCATTTTAAGAACACTCTGAATGAAAAATCCATATATCATCTGTATGCGAATAAAATACAGAACCTCTGTTCAAGATGTAAGCTGATTCACGCACACTCCAGCTAGCTGTCTTTGAGCTTTCTAATGGAATAGTGTATTATTAAGAGGTCTATCTTATATGGGCAGAGACATACAATAGGTACGCGATATAACTTGTCAGTGTGTTGATTTGATAGAAATACAAAAGCTATGAAAAATGCTAATTTTGACAAAAAAAAATCATCATTTTAAAACACTCTCGAATGAAAAATCCATATATCATCTGTATGCGAATAAAACAATGAGAATCTGTTCAAGATTGTACGCTGATTCACGCACACTCCAGCTAGCTGTCTTTGAGCTTTCTAATGGAATAGTGTATTATTAAGAGGTCTTATCTTATATGGGCAGAGACATACAAATAGGTACGCGATAACTTGTCAGTGTGTTGATTTGATACAAATACAAAAGCTATGGAAAATGCTAATTTGTACGAAAAAAAATCATCATTTTAAGAACACTCTGAATGAAAATCCATATATCATCTGTGCGAATAAAACATATCAGAATCTGTTCAAGATTGTAAGCTGATTTACGCACACTCCAGCTAGCTGTCTTTGAGCTTTCTAATGGAATAGTGTATTATTAAGAGGTCTTATCTTATATGGGCAGAGACATACAAATAGGTACGCGATATAACTTGTCAGTGTGTTGATTTGATAGAAAATACAAAAGCTATGAAAAATGCCTAATTTTGAACAAAAAATAAATCATCATTTTAAGAACACTCTCGAATGAAAAATCCATATATCATCTGTATGCGAATAAAACTATCAGAACCTCTGTTCAAGATTTAAGCTGATTCGCACACTCCAGCTAGCTGTCTTTGAGCTTTCTAATGGAATAGTGTATTATTAAGGTCTATCTTATATGGGCAGAGACATACAAAGGTACGCGATATAACTTGTCAGTGTGTTGATTTGATGAAATACAAAAGCTATGAAAAGCTAATTTTGAAAAAAAAATCATCATTTTAAGAACACTCTCGAATGAAAATTCCATATATCATCTGTATGCGAATAAAAATATGAGAATCTGTTCAAGATTGTAAGCTGATTCGCACACTCCAGCTAGCTGTCTTTGAGCTTTCTAATGGAATAGTGTATTATTAAGAGGTCTATCTTATATGGGCAGAGACATACAAATAGGTACGCGATATAACTTGTCAGTGTGTTGATTTGATAGAAAACAAAAGATATGAAAAATGCTAATTTTGACAAAAATAAATCATCATTTTAAGAACACTCTCGAATGAAAAATCCATATATCATCTGTATGCGAATAAAACATATCAGAACCTCTGTTCAAGATTTTAAGCTGATTCACGCACACTCCAGCTAGCTGTCTTTGAGCTTTCTAATGGAATAGTGTATTATTAAGAGGTCTAACTTATATGGGCCGAGACATACAAATAGGTACGCGATATAACTTGTCAGTGTGTTGATTTGATAGAAAACAAAATATGAAAAATGACTAATTTTGACAAAAATAAATCATCATTTTAAGAACACTCTCGAATGAAAAATCCATATATCATCTGTATGCGAATAAAACATACGAAAACCTCTGTTCAAGATTGTAAGCTATTTTACGCACACTCCAGCTAGCTGTCTTTGAGCTTTCTAATGGAATAGTGTATTATTAAGAGGTCTTATCTTATGGGCAGAGACATACAAATAGGTACGCGATATAACTTGTCAGTGTGTTGATTTGATAGAAATACAAAGCTATAAAAATGCTAATTTTGAACAAAAAATAAATCATCATTTTAAGAACACTCTCGAATAAAAATTCCATATATCATCTGTATGCGAATAAAACATATGAGAATCTGTTCAAGATTGTAAGCTGATTTACGCACACTCCAGCTAGCTGTCTTTGAGCTTTCTAATGGAATAGTGTATATTAAGAGGTCTATCTTATATGGGCAGAGACATACAAAGGTACGCGATATAACTTGTCAGTGTGTTGATTTGATAGAAATACAAAAGCTATGAAAAATGCTAATTTTGAACAAAAATAAATCATCATTTTAAGAACACTCTCGAATGAAAAATCCATATATCATCTGTATGCGAATAAAACATACGAAACCTCTGTTCAAGATTGTAAGCTATTTACGCACACTCCAGCTAGCTGTCTTTGAGCTTTCTAATGGAATAGTGTATTATTAAGAGGTCTATTATGGGCAGAGACATACAAATAGGTACGCGATATAACTTGTCAGTGTGTTGATTTGATAGAATACAAAGCTATGAAAAATGCTAATTTTGAACAAAAATAAATCATCATTTTAAGAACACTCTCGAATGAAAAATCCATATATCATCTGTATGCGAATAAAATATCAGAACCTCTGTTCAAGATTGTAAGCTGATTTACGCACACTCCAGCTAGCTGTCTTTGAGCTTTCTAATGGAATAGTATTATTAAGAGGTCTATCTTATATGGGCGAGACATACAAATAGGTACGCGATATAACTTGTCAGTGTGTTGATTTGATAAAATACAAAAGCTATGAAAAATGCTAATTTTGAACAAAATAAATCATCATTTTAAGAACACTCTCGAATGAAAATCCATATATCATCTGTATGCGAATAAAACATACGAAACCTCTGTTCAAGATTGTAAGCTATTTACGCACACTCCAGCTAGCTGTCTTTGAGCTTTCTAATGGAATAGTGTATATTAAGAGGTCTTATCTTATATGGGCAGAGACATAAATAGGTACGCGATATAACTTGTCAGTGTGTTGATTTGATAAATACAAAAGCTATGAAAAATGCTAATTTTGACAAAAATAAATCATCATTTTAAGAACACTCTCGAATGAAAAATCCATATATCATCTGTATGCGAATAAAACATACAGAACCTCTGTTCAAGATTTAAGCTATTTTACGCACACTCCAGCTAGCTGTCTTTGAGCTTTCTAATGGAATAGTGTATTATTAAGAGGTCTAACTTATATGGGCCGAGACATACAAATAGGTACGCGATATAACTTGTCAGTGTGTTGATTTGATAGAAAATACAAAAGCTATGAAAAATGCGTAATTTTGAACAAAAAATAAATCATCATTTTAAGAACACTCTCGAATGAAAAATCCATATATCATCTGTATGCGAATAAAACATACGAAAACCTCTGTTCAAGATTGTAAGCTATTTTACGCACACTCCAGCTAGCTGTCTTTGAGCTTTCTAATGGAATAGTGTATATTAAGAGGTCTATCTTATATGGGCGAGACATACAAATAGGTACGCGATATAACTTGTCAGTGTGTTGATTTGATAGATACAAAAGCTATGGAAAAATGCTAATTTTGAACAAAAATAAATCATCATTTTAAGAACACTCTCGAATGAAAATCCATATATCATCTGTATGCGAATAAAACATATGAGAATCTTGTTCAAGATTGTAAGCTGATTCACGCACACTCCAGCTAGCTGTCTTTGAGCTTTCTAATGGAATAGTGTATTATTAAGAGGTCTATCTTATATGGGCGAGACATACAAATAGGTACGCGATTAACTTGTCAGTGTGTTGATTTGATAGAAATACAAAAGCTATGGAAAAATGCCTAATTTGTACGAAAAATAAATCATCATTTTAAGAACACTCGAATGAAAAATCCATATATCATCTGTTGCGAATAAAATATCAGAATCTCGTTCAAGATTGTAAGCTGATTCACGCACACTCCAGCTAGCTGTCTTTGAGCTTGCTATGGAATAGTGTATGATTAAGAGTTATTTATATGGGCAGAGACATATAGGTACGCGCTATAACTTGTCAGTGTGTTGATTTGATAGAAAATACAAAAGCTATGAAAAAGCTAATTTTGAACAAAAAAAATCATCATTTTAAAAACACTCTCGAATGAAAAATCCATATATCATCTGTATGCGAATAAAACATATGAGAACCTCTGTTCAAGATTGTAAGCTATTTTACGCACACTCCAGCTAGCTGTCTTTGAGCTTTCTAATGGAATAGTGTATTATTAAGAGGTCTTATCTTATATGGGCAGAGACATACAAGGTATGCGATGTAACTTGTTCAGTGTGTTGATTTGATACAAAATACAAAGCTATGGAAAATGCCTAATTTGTACGAAAAATAAATCATCATTTTGAAACACTCTTGAATGAAAAATCCATATATCATCTGTATGCGAATAAAACATACGAAACCTCTGTTCAAGGTTGTAAGATGATTTACGCACACTCCAGCTAGCTGTCTTTGAGCTTTCTAATGGAATAGTGTATTATTAAGAGGTCTTATCTCATATGGGCAGAGACATACAAATAGGTATGCGATGTAACTTTCAGTGTGTTGATTTGATACAAAATACAAAAGCTATGGAAAAATGCCTAATTGTGTACGAAAAATAAATCATCATTTTAAGAACACTCTTGAATGAAAAATCCATATATCATCTGTATGCGAATAAAACATACGAAAACCTCTGTTCAAGATTGTAAGCTATTTTACGCACACTCCAGCTAGCTGTCTTTGAGCTTTCTAATGGAATAGTGTATTATTAAGAGGTCTTATCTCATATGGGCAGAGACATACAAATGGGTACGCGATGTAACTTTTCAGTGTGTTGATTTGATACAAAATACAAAAGCTATGGAAAAATGCCTAATTTGTGTACGAAAATAAATCATATTTTAAGAACACTCTCGAATGAAAAATTCCATATCATCTGTATGCGAATAAAACATATCAGAACCTCTGTTCCAGATTGTAAGCTGATTTACGCACACTCCATCTAGCTGTCTTTGAGCTTTCTAATGGAATAGTGTATTATTAAGACGACGGTGCCTACGAAGAAAATCTTTTGATAGAAATTGCGACGAAGAAATCTCTTTCTTCAAAATGCGGCGAAAAAAAACACTTTTCCAAAATGCGCCGAAAAAAATCATTTTCAATCAAATGCGGCGAAAAAATCTTTTTATTTGTGCTTCTTTTTTTAGCGTGTTAGACAGTAAACTCGATAAAATCATAATATTTATTTTGATTTTTATCAAGAGATTATAACTGAAAAGCATTATAAAGACTTTTGAAGCGTAGTTTTTATACGTATATTGCTAGGATTCAGCTATTAATTGGAGTATTGGTACACGAAATTTTTTATCGTCTAACACAAACTCCACATAACCCTAGAAATCTCTAGAAAATTATTGTTTTTGTACACACAAGTCAAAAATCTCTTTATACCCCATTTTTCCCCTGTATATAGATACATCATACTGCTATACCATGTGGAGTTGTAAAGGTAAACAAAAACTGCCTTCGTTATACTCTGCATTCGCGGACGATGGAATTTTGAAAACAAAAACGTTTAGCGTGACTTGAGCGCTCAGATACTATTTGCTAGTTGTAGCGCCTAGTGGTCAGTCGCCCTTTGTGCGTTGCTTCGAGTGTGCTTGAGTTGAAAGATTGCCTACATATTCAGTGAAACAAAAAAAAATGAACAAAAAAAAAGCACATAAAAATTTAAGTCCTACTGATACAAGTGAGCTTCTTTCACAAGAATTTCGAGATACCTTACAAAAATTAAAAAATATTTGGCTTCAAAAAACTTAATCTGTGCTTCAATGCGAACAGCCTAACACTATTGCAAGCTTACGTAAACGAACGCACGATTCAATAGAAACGATCGACGCAAGGGCAAAAAAAGTTCGATATAACGATCATGAGCCTACAACTAATGTAAGTGCTTTGACTATTAATCGTAAAAAACCAAGTAGGCAAAATGTACCGAAAGAGGTACCAAAATCACGAAAACGGAGGTGAGATCCAAATGAAACAATTGACGCGAGAGCAAAAAGAGCTCGATGTAATGGTGAAACAGGGACTGGCAGAAATGGTGCGATTATCAGGCCGAAAAAAGTGAAACAGGGATGCAATCAAAAGTGCTCGAAAAAATGCCAATTGAATTTATCAACAGAAATTAGATCGAAAAATTCACCAAGAATTTTGGAATCTTCCTGAACATCATCTCAAGTGGCAGTGTACCAATTGGGTTACAAGAAAGAATACAAGTGTTTTTCCTGATACCGATTCAGAATCAGATTCTGATTCTGAATACGAGTCAAATTTTCAAAAACAGGGGAAATTGACTTATAGGTTACCAGATCCAAATGGAAATCTAGTGACTGTTTGTCGGAAAACCTTTCTCGGTGTACTAGGTATGAAAAAATTAATATTATACATACATATGAGGCGTTTTATCCCAAGTGTCCTAGCGCGGCGGCCGCACGGCACTTTTAGGCGAAATGGCTTAAGGGCTCAAAGGGGGCTTAAAATCGAAAAATTTTTTATTTTATTTTCGAATAGGATTTTTTGTCCTCTTTCCATTGCATTTTTCAAAACTTCAAAATTTTGATCATTCTGTGAGATAGAGCTGTTTCTGTGAGCCATTTTCGTATACTTTGCGTGTTAACTTTTTTCTTCTTTTGCGTTTTCTGGCGATTTACGTTTTTACAAAGTGCAGCTCAGTTGTCGTAACATTCAGAGCGTACCGGTTGAGTTACAGCACCAGGGTCGCGTACACTTCTTCAGAACATCAATGGTTACGGTCACAACCTCGGGCGAGGTGATCCAACCCTTGACTCACCCTGCACAAACACTGAAGCACAATTGTTTTTTCATTTTACGTTTTTTTGTGACCTCCATCATGAATCTACTGATTGAAAGTGACCCATGAGTTCGATTACCTCGCCCGAGGTTGTGACCGTAACCATTGATGTTCTGAAGATGTACGCGACCTGGTGCTGTAACTCAATCGGTACGCTCTGAATGTTACGACAACTGAGCTGCACTTTGTAAAAACGTAAAACGCCAGAAAACGCAAAAGAAGAAAAAATTTAACACGCAAAGTATACGAAAATGGCTCGCGGAAACAGCTCTATCTTACAGAATGATCAAAATTTTGAAGTTTCGAAAAATGCAATGGAAAGAGGACAAAAAATCCTATTCGAAAATAAAATAAAATTTTTTTCGATTTTAAGCTACCTTTGAGCCCTTAATTTCTATCTCGCTGGAAAACTTAAAAACTTAAAAAAAATATGTAACATATGATTTCAATTGGAAATTTCCGCAGCTTTCCCGTGGGGAAGTCAGATTTTCGAAAATTTTACATTTTCTAATCAATCAAATTTTACATTCTTCAATCAAAAGCTAAGGAAATTTCCCATAGCGGTAGCATTTAAAGTACGTAAAATCCCTGGTTTAGCTGAAATCAACACGATTTTCTGGGCATTTTGCGTACACAAATTGTACCTTCAAAACGACCTACAGGGCGTTAAAAAAATCGTAGAGAGGTCTTTTTTTTTTTAAATTACTCGTTGAAAAGAGTATTTTGCGATGGTGTATGTAAGATTTCGATAAAAAAATTACTGTGGTACTGGTACACGTTCAAACAGTCAATTTTTTCAGTAATTTTTAGTGTCGCGCTCAAATACTGCTGGTAACTGGACATTAACTCAAATCTTATCGTAGTCTATCTAGATTTAAAGAAGACAAAATTTCCAAGAAATTAAAAAAAAAAGCGTGTCGATACGATAAATATAGCCCAAGATAGAAGCATTTGAAAATCGACAACATTTCGATGAAATTTTTTGTTGCGATAATTTTGTTGCGGAGTGTATTTAGAAAAATCTTAAAAATGCGTTTTTTGAGATATTTAATGTTAAAAGTTTATTTTTAAAATTTTCCGTGGAAAATGGAAAATTTTCGAAAATCTGACTTCACCACTGGAAAGCTGAGGAAATCTAAAATTGAAAACATAAGTCACATATTTTTTTTAAGTTTTTAAGTTTTCCAGCGAGATAGAAATTAAGCAATTTCGCCTAAAAGTGCCGTGCGGCCGCCGCGCTAGGACACTTGGGATAAAACGCCTCATATATTAAAACAGCTACACATAAATACTCCAATCTTATACATGTCCAATCTCATAAGCGCGCGTGTGTGATCATACGCTCACAAATACGCGCGCATTATTACTTTGTGTACGGTTGCCCAATTCTTTATAGAGCAGGCAACATTTTTGTAAACACCTACATATCCACACGTCATGTTTACGTTTGTGCATACGCATATGCTAAGTATATACAATACACACACTATACGCTACAGTATAGTACAGTAATACTAGTTCAATACAGTTTTATACACAGACTCTTTTTGTATTCAAACGTAAACATTACATTATGACACACGTGTACACTCTGAGTACACGTACATGAAAAATTTTTATCTGATTCGTAATTGTATTAATTTTTAGATGTTTGCTCAGTACGTAAAAAACGGCTTAAAAAAAAAATCTGAATCATCTATTACGGGAGTAGTTGCATCGGATCAAAGAGAGAGGCATAAAAATCGTCCTTTCAAATATCCCGATGTAATTAGAGATTTAGTAGAAGCTCATATACGAAGCTTTCCTACTGTTGAATCTCATTACGTTCGAGCTGACATGTCCAAACTATACTTGCCCGAAGGATTGAATATGTCCAAAATGTGGAGAATGTTGTTGACAGAAATTACAAAAGCCGGAATAAGTAACATTGAAATTTCTCGTCATTTATATATGGACATTTTCAATCAAAAATTCAATTTGAGCTTTTTCAAGCCGAAAAAAGACTGGTGAGCAAAATGATTTTAAAAAGTTATATGATTTAAACAGTAAAATTTGTGATTTAGTATAATTTTGCATGATTTGAATTATAAAACAGATTTTGAAAAAAAGCTCAATTCTTATTTATATTTTAAATATAGTTCGCTCAAGATAAAAATTTGATGTAAATAATTTTTTTTACAGCTGTGAATTATGTACAACAGTACAAAAATTCTAACGATGCTGGTAAAAAAGCCATGGAAAATAAATATATTTGTCATCAAAATAATAAAAATTGGCCCGGAAGCGAACAAAGATGGACATCAAGACAGCTAAATTAGATCCTTCAATCTACGTGTATCACTTTGATTTGGAAAAAATTCTACTTACTCCTAAAGCTGAAGTTTCAAATCATATTACATGTGTAAACTTACAGTTTACAACATGACAATATCGATTTGACGTCTCATTCCGGTAAATGTAATGTTTGGAAGAAACAAATGGACAGCGCGGATCAAATGAGATTGGCTCAATTTTATTGGCCCACGTAAGGGAGAAGCTGAATGAGGATTCACGTATAAAAAAGATAGTTTTGTCAGCGACAATTGTGGTGGACAAAATAAAAACCAGTTTATTTTTAGCCTGTTATACTTTATAGCAATGCGTTATAAAATCCAAATAGTGCACAGGTAATTTTAGTTAACTATACAGTTTTTATTGTTAAAATTATAAGTTGGGAGTACCAACAGTAATTATTTATGACTTGTGTACATAGATCAATAAATAATTACTGTTTACTCCCAACTCATATACATGTTTAATAAAACACATTTTATTATTGAAACAGATTTTTAGAAGTCGGACACACACCGAGCGCTGGAGACTCTATGCATGCTTGCATAGAAACACATACTAAGAACCGGGAAATTTATACGGAAAAGCAATGGGGAGAAATGATGGCTGCTGCTGCGTGAAAAAGCCATACACTGTTAACCATCTAAAACGCAAGCAATTCTTGGATCTTAAAAGTTTTGCTGAACATTTCAAATGGAAAGCAGCTTTAATTTCCCAAGTTAGAGAAATATTTATCGATCCTTCAGCTAAAAATTCTATAAAAATTTTGTATAATTTTGATGAAGCCATGGAACCCGAGAGAATATTCAAAAAATCAATAAACTATAAAAATTAGTTAAACGTTATAAATTTCCGATTGCTTATAATAAAAAAATACAGCTTTCCGAAAAAAAGAAGCAAGACCTTCTTACTATGTTAAATAAAAAGTGGATCCCACCAGTTCATAAAGATTTTTATATGGACGTTATAAATTGAGTGTATTTAATTTTTGCTTTAAGTAAGGTCAAAGTGGGTATTTTGGTTCATTAATTAAAATTAACGATCTAATTTTTTGTTTTTTTTTTTTTTAGTTTTGATTTCATGTAAAAACTTAATTCAACATTGACCTCTCTAGGTACGATTATAAGTACGATTAAATTTTTTTGTACATAAAAAATTTTGTTGTGTTTCTATAATTTTTTTGTTATGAGAAAATTGTAAAATGATTATTATATAAAAACCGCTGCCAATGTATTGGCAAGTAGCTTCCTCATACTTTTTTTTAACTTGAAAATAATTTGGAATATTAATATCATCTTTTCTAATTTGTTCACAAAACAGTTTAAATCATAAATTATTTCTGTTTGTGGAATCAATTGCCAACGTTCTTCTATTCTTTGATATTAATTTTTATCGAATTTTTCACGATGACGTAACAATTAATATAGTTCCCTCAAAAAAAAATTTTTATACCAGCGGCCCGAAAGTGACTACTTCCCTGCCGCTGCGCAAAGCGGGAAGAGCGATTCTCGGGCCACTATGTATGAAAAATAGTATACAGGCCTATGCCGCAAAAAAAGAGCCCCAGAGCACATGTTTATCGGCCTCGGCTTCGCCTCGGACACTAATTACACGTACTCTGAGACATTTCTGTTTTTCGCGGCCTAGGGCAGTAATATACTATTGGAAATATTAATATCATCTTTTCTAATTTGTTCACAAAACAGTTTCAATCATAAATTATTTCTCAACCAAACCATACGAAAAAAAAAAAAAAAAAATTTCCCAAAAAAAAAATACGATTAAAAAAGAATGAGGAAACACTATGCCAATGATTTAGCAGCGGTTTTCATGATATTCGGTGAATCTTTATCTATTTGGTCTTAAATTAAAACTTGACTGCTCTGCTCTCATGATGACAACAAAAATTGAGATAATTCCGGCAATCATACGTGAAAAAATGAAAAAAATTTTTTTTTTCAAATTTACAAAAAAAATTCAAAAAATCGAAAAAAAATTTTTTTTCCCCGTGTATTGCCAAAAACCTTTTCTAGCCTCATTATTACTACAAACGACAATGAATGCAATTGAAAAATTCCGGCAATTACGTGAAAAATGAAAAAAAAAACAATTTTTTTTCGAATTTACAAAAAAATCGAAAAAATCGAAAAAAAAAATTTTTTTTCCCGTGTATCGCCAAAACCTTTTTCTGGCCTCATTATTACTACAACGACAATGAATGCAATTGAAAATTCCGGCAATTACGTGAAAAATGAAAAAAAAACAATTTTTTTTCGAATTTACAAAAAAAAAAAAATCGAAAAAAAATCGAAAAAAAAATTTTTTTTCCCGTGTATCGCCAAAAACCTTTTTCTGGCCTCATTATTACTACAAACGACAATGAATGCAATTGAAATTTATACAATCAACACCATAACTTTTCGAGATTTTGCTTCGGACATACGTACATACACACACACACACACACCACACACACGCCTCGATGGCAGTGAGTAAAGGCATCGCGCCTTTGTTTACTGAATCTGAGAGTGTCGTTAGGGCCTGGGTTCAAGCCTCGTCGGAGAAAACTGTCACTTGTGACTTTTCTCTCTCGATGAGATTGATCTCGGGCCTGGGTGGTTCGGATTCCACCTAAAATATAGGCCCATGGCTGGCTAGTCCGCCCTCCGAAGCGTGGAAAACCCCCAATCGTTGCACAGCGAGCGGGGTGGACCCAAAAAGATGAAAATAAGTGCTAACGCACACAATAACGATGGGTCCCTGAACCCCTAATCGTCGCATATCACTATGCGATGGATGGGGGATGTATGGAAAACGACCAACCACCGACGTGGCAGAAATGCCCTGCCCCGGTCCTCACCGAAGTAATGTCTAACGATGGTCCCGGTGAGGTACCACAAATGGGGAGTAGAAAAAAAAAAAAAAAAAACACACCACACACACACACACACACACACACACACCACACACACACACCATACATACGGACATTTGTTGAGAATTCAATCTAGTTTACAAATATGTAAACCAAATTGTCCTACGAAGTCTGGTTCAAAATCTCGTTTTCGAGCCTATCACAGAGCTTCCTCTATGAGGAAGCAATTATTGTAACTTGTAAACATTTTTTTAAATTCAATAGACGATTGCCTTACCCGTCTGAATATTTCGGAAACCAAATATCAGGTTTCACATAAATTTAAAAAATTTATTTATATCATTTAAAACTCTTATAAAGGTTTTATTAACTCTTAAATATCTCATGGTACGAAATCCGAACATTTATAAGAATTTTTAAGACTTATTTAGACTTTTAAAGAGTTTTTAAGAATTAGAGTGGCGCTGAAATTTCGGTAGGGGTATACCAATCAGTTTTTCTGCCACTTGCGGGAATTGATCATACTCCATCTGTTGATGAAATCGAGAAGCTTTGATTATGGTAAAAATTGTTACAATAAAAAATAATTTTTGAAATATTCATCCTCAAATTTTCCCATAATCTATAGTAAAATTTGCTGCATACCAATTTTTACTATGTTAATATATCAATTTTTAGAATATCTTATAAATATTTTTGAATTACAAAGTTACAAAAATAACTCGATATTATAGGAATATTTAGCATGTACATAGAAGAAAATGCCCATAATCCGACTCTGAGGCACTTGTACTAGCGAATATAGTCATTTTTGCTTGCGTATGTGTTGATATTTAATATAGTATTCCTCTCCGTGTATGGTTCCGTTTTCCCTGACACTCCCCCACGTAGATTGAAGGAATTTCTAGGAAATTTTCAGAGAGAAAGGACATCTCGTACTTTAATTTGGTTCTCTTTTATAGCTATAGTTATAATTTCCAAATCCATAATTCACCAAAAAAAAAGAATTGATCTAGAAATTGGGGTACAAACTTTGGCTCGATTATACATAATTGAATAATAAATTTGGTTGGATTTTTAAGTAGATTCCAATTAAATCCATTTACATTTTCAGGTAGAAATTTTTTAACAAAGAGATGTGTTACAAACTAGCAGCTAACTAGGAATTGAAACTTGCATGTAGTAGTAAACCGATCATAATGGTATAGAATCCTTTCTAACGTCATTCAACAGACTAATAATCTGATATAGAAATTCAGTACTTACCCAATAAATTTTCCGTATTAGGAAGTCATGTTCCTTGACTAGAAGACATTTTTGTGATTGTATAGGTACACATCACGTGTTATTTTTGTAGAACATGTTACCCTCCTACCTCTCACATTACTTTCCGATACCCTGCGAGCTTACCATGACGGACTACCATTAAGTCACAATGTTACTGACACAGTATGGTAGTCATAGAAGTGGTGGTTTGACAGCACCGAGAGTTCATTAGATGTAAAATAGTTTGGTTTTATATTCGTCACATAAGAACTAGAGGAATACGGTAAAATCATCTATGCCCTATTCTTTTAGTTCTCACGTAAATTAACATTGAATGCGTAGAGGCGCTGCGGTATTGTATGCTCCTCAATTACTTGAACACATGAGAAAATTATGATATATCGATTAATTTTCAATAACATTTATTAGAATTACAGAAAAGAAGTCACAATCGAGACTTAATATAAACCTTGGCGAAGGCTTATCATATTTTATTTTTAAAGATTTAACAAAAATTTGTTTATAATTTTCTCCAGAAAGCAATATAGATTATTGGTATAATCATTTTTTGTCTTTTAATAAGATTATCTAAACCGCTTCGGCAAATAGTAAATAGGTAATTAATAATTAAATTTCTTATATCCATTGGTACATTTTTTTCACTCCAGTTTGTTACTGTTTACGTTTTTGTCTTCTTGCTGGAAAAAGTTAATATCATCATTAAAATTTATCTTCCACAAATTCAATAATTTAATTACGATTGAAAAAACAAAGGCACTAATTATACTTTGGGATGCCGATTCGTTTCGAAATTGTTTCAGGGACTATATCCTACAACAATGTATCTATAGGGCGTTTTTCAATTGTCACAAAATGGTACTTTACTTTTTTGGCTGGTGGCATAACAAACTAGGTTTCTCTCCAAGTGACCATTTTTTGATAATTGGAAAATATCCTATAATATTTCTTTAATTTCGTAAGCCTTGAGACTCCTTTTGAATAAAAATTATGAACAGTTGTATGTCGTTAATAACAATAACAAACAATCTATATTTCGAGTATGAACTCGAATAAAAATTTTACGCATCAGAAAGTGCTGAGAATTTCTTCAAATAATGTATGTACAGCACGTCAACCTGAAAATCACAATTTTGCCGTAACTTTGAGTGCAATGGTACTTTTGTCAGGTACGCACTAGGTGAGTGGTAATTCTGTTCGATGGAATGCCGGAATTTCCTATGCTTATACACGTTCCAACACTCTGTTGGATCGGATAAAATTAACGCTCACCTAGTGCACATGCATTTTCCCGAACATAAAATACAATATTTAAAAAATTCGTGGCACAGCTTTTCTACGTATTTTTTTTCTGAACTGAAAACTAAAATATTATAGAAAATCTGAGCTCACCATTATTAGAAAGGTGAAGAAAATCACATAGTAAGTTACAAATTTAAAGGTTTTCCGAATGAGTTTAAAATTCAGTATGTTCGCGGAAAATTGAATTAAAATGCTGCGTATTTTTGAAATAATTCTAAGCATTTCCTATAATATGACACTTAATAATATCTTTTTAAAGGAGTTTTAGTGGTCATAAAATGAAGAAAAAAAACATTGGGGTACATTATTGTCGGTAAAATCCTTGAAATAATCTTTGAATCAGTATCCCATAGCCTAAGTCGTCTCCTTGTAAAAGTACAAACACAAACCTTTTTTGTAAGAAGAATCAGTAGGTGCCGAAATACGTGAACTAAGTCGAGGAATAAGTCAAGAGCATGAGCGATAAAATCTTTGTTACCCATGCGATTTTTCTCAATAATGTGTTGAGTATCATAATAATATATCCACACATTAGCATCAGACCAATGTATAAATTAAGTTGATAAATTAAATTTGATCTAAAGAAAAGATTTGCTAATGAAAAGAACATTAGTAAGTTCATAGCGCTGATTAATATTCCTCCTAAATAGAGCCACTGGCCTCGTTCGGACAAAAGTGATGATATACTGAAGGAAACAAAAAGTACTGAAGTACCTGAAAAAACATTTAATTTCATCAGAATGAATATTATTTTAAATAGTATATTTTATTTTACTACAAAATAAAAATGTGTATTGAAAAAATTGACCGATTAAGAATTATATAATAAAAACTATTTTTAATTTAGAATTATGGTGTTTTTGAAGATACAGATTGTAACAATCTGAGTAGCTGAGATAAAATTATCGAACAGAAAAATATACTGATGAAAATAACTTTTTTACGTACAAATTTACTAGAGAAAATTTTTTTTTCACATTTATAATAATCTATTGAATTTTTTTCAACATTTTTGATAAATATATTTGCAAAATTGTCTAATGAAAATTTTAATAAATAAAAATGTAAGAAAAAAAGATCTTTCACCGGCTTTCAATTGCTTTTTATTGTGAGTAATTTTTATTCACCCTACTTAAAATTTAAAAAAACATGTTGTAAATAAATTTAAATACTAATGAATTTATTGTTTCAATTTTACATATCATAGAAATGATTTTCACAGAGATGTCTTGTTAATGTTACATCAATTGTTCACATATGACATTATTAAAGAAATTGACTTTTAAAAGAAGCATAACTTTTAAGAATGTAAGTTTTAATTTCAATTTGTTTTAAATTGGTATTAAAATTCTTTTTTTATAGCATACCCAAATCTGAGAAAAATTATTTATATTCCTATATCAGTATGTATTATGCAATAAAATAATTATTCAAAAAATTAAAGTCTTTTAAGCTTAATGGGTTAGCTATGATGAGAGTTCTGAATATTACCAACTACAAAAATTTTTTATTTCATTTTATGCATTAACCCAATACAGCGAAAATAAATGAACTG
Source organism: Trichogramma dendrolimi (assembly GCA_034770305.1). NCBI lineage: Eukaryota > Metazoa > Arthropoda > Insecta > Hymenoptera > Trichogrammatidae > Trichogramma > Trichogramma dendrolimi. Next base: position 37,678 of record JAPMIB010000121.1, on the reverse strand, counting down.
TAAATAAAAAAAAATGCACTATTGTATGAAACTTTGTTCCTTGTTTCATTATATTATTTGAAATAAGCATAAAATCTCAAGTGTGAAAGGAATTTAGCGTAAATGATTGGAACTTACTTAGCTTGCAATAATTATACAATGCTGATTTCTACTTTACTTTAGAATTTATACTTTGACATTATATTACTTCATAGAAATCAATTTTGTACTCTATGTGATACTAACACCACTATCATTTGTTTTTTCTAAATAAAGTTTTGTAACTTTTTTTCTAAACATATTGGTTATAACTTTTTGCAAGAATGTAATTTTTTTAAATATTAATAATGATTTGCAGGCAATTCTGTTTACCTGTGTTACTCAATTCATTATATTAGAAAGGAATAAACTTACCAATAAGAGCTGTCATAACAATGCTTGGATCTATAGCAATAACAACACTTAATAATGGACCAAGTCCTATCCCAGTGAAAAATGAAAATCCTAAGAAATATCCTAAGCGCAGGGAATGGTTTTTACCATTATCAGGTGTAAGGACTAAGGCAATAAGAAGTCCAAAAGCCAAACATGTTGTCAAAAAACTTGCTTGAAAGATTGCATGTAAATGAACATAAGCTCCAAATGCAGCTGATAAAGTAGACAATGAAAGGCATCCATACACATTTTTTAAATGCTTTCGTACTGGACTTTCCCTGAAATATAATATAAAATATTAATAATGTAAATTTGACATGCATTGATTGTAGGAAGCTTAATTTTTAGATTATTACAACAATACACATATAGACATACACACACACACACACACACACGCACACACACTCTGTGATAACGATAAGACGTTTATCCTTATTGATTTTAAAGTAAATAATATGCTTGAACTAAAATTAGATACTCACAATTTATTGGTAAATGAGTTCATAAAAGAATGAATAGTAGGTGCCATATTACTGTAATAATTTTTCTTGACTTTGTTTTCGATTAATCTTTTCAAAACTCTTGAATCAAAATATGAGAAGAATTTGATGGTAAAAACAATTACGTTCAATTCTGAGGAATATTTGAGATATTTTGCACGATAATGAAAAGTTTGTTCTACAAAATACTGATATTAATAAGTAGAAAGGAATGAGTAAGTACGCATCAATACGCAGTTATGACACTATACGATACTGAAGCGACATATAGTGTCACGTTTACGAAACATAATACGAGGGCACTTTTCCACTGCTATGATGCGCTGGCCCACGCTGAAGATGGAAAACCGAGTAATGCTGCTGTTGGGAAATGTGTAGTAGAAATTTTCATGCCAAGCAAATAATTTTTATTTTTATGCAGCTCTCAATAACCTCACTTTATAGTAGCCGAATTAACGTCAAATACAGGGACAAAACCATCTTCATTAACTAATTGCAAGTGATAGGGACAGACGTTTTTCGACGAAACTTTTTCTACAAGAACATATTTGAATATAGAGAATCTTGACCATATCAGATACCTAAAAAAAATTTCCTATTGATTTTTAAAATTGTATTTATTACTCGGCTCCCATAACAGCCTGTGTTGATGCCCGATCTCCTTCCGCCATCTTGGCATGGAAATTTCTATCCTCATTTCCCAATGAGACACTAAAATATGAAGTAATTGATTATCGTAGTATCACTACCATGGAGAATTTTAACGCAGTGCATATGTAAAGTTCCCGTGTATCAAGGCTTGTTAATTTTGCGCTTCTATAAAGGTACGTTGGGTTAACATCGATTCTGTCCGATAGAACGCCGGAATTTCCTATGCTTGAACTCGTTCCACCACTCTGTTGGACCAGACAGAATCGATGTTAACCCAGTGTATTATGTATAGCAGAGCAATCGATTCAAACTTTATTGATTCTTCGATTCAGGTATACATAAGAACAATTGTGTACCCATATAAAAAACGACTCCGAGTCGAGTTGAGTCAATAACTCGATGGCCTGGTAATGTTTACAATAGAAAATCATTTATTACGAAAATTATCTTCTAATGACATCAATAACGATTTTGCTGAAAAAAGAGCCAAAAAAATATTTTAATAATTTTAATTTATGATATTCTTGAACTGTTTACGTGATGGTTCTAGCCAATTGTAACAATAACCGTTTTCAGATGATGAAATATGATTGATAAAAATGGAATTTTCGTTGAAAATTATTTCGCTCCCTTAACGCGGCCCCCCAGTGATGATCAGCAGGGTTTGTAAATAATTAATAACAAAAATAATTTAAATACTCGTTTAATTAATAATTACATTTCAATTGTCAATTGTGAACCGATCCCATTAACAATTAAAATGTAATTGATAATTGTGAATTAATCCAAGTAACAATTAAAATGTAATTGTCAGATCTATATTGTGGAAATCCACGTGAGAATCTGCATGAAATTTATGGAAAAATATCGATATGCATTTCAGTACAGACGAATATATTAGTTTATTTTACATTTCAGCCAAGATAATTAAACTTTTATTTTGATCATGGTGGCGATCATACATTCTCAAGCCTAGATATTGTTCATTTTGCATTGAATATTTCATAGTTACGATTCATACTCGACCAAAGATCATTTACTATTTTACAAATGGTGATAATGTACTACATTACAATCGTGGCGACTTATTATCAAACAAGCTTTGTTTAAATTATTTCTCATCAAAACAGTCAATCAATCATCACTTTTTTTCATTATTTAATAAAAATTTAGATGCTAAATTGACTTTGTAGAGCACTCTCTTTTCAAATTGATCATCGCTTGTTTTATTGAATTTGGGCGAATCTTGAAGCGTCACGTAAGAAAATAATCGTTCCACAGGCGCTGACGAAGGAAAAACTGTGTTGTATTGAATGAATAATTTATTAACCTTGGGATAATTGTTAAGAATGTCCAATTGTTGTGATTTTTCATTCAGAAATCTCATTACTTAATTTTACTCTTCCTTCTCTGAATTGGAATTGGACATACATCTCTGACCTTATATTGGATCGAATTCGAAGAAATCAAATTGACTCATGGGTTCAAATTCTTCGAGGATTTCTTTTACATCTCAGATTAAACTACGAAGAAGCGACAAGACTTTGCTTTGCTCTATTTCTCCCAAAAAATACATCCACGAAGCTTTGAATTTTGGGTCCATTAAAGCAGCAAGTGCTGCTTCTTTACCCGCATTCTCGATCTCTATAGAGATGCTGAAAAAAATCATACCCTGTTTAAAAAAAATCGCTGGATTTCCAGTCGAAAATCGAGCAGGATTTGACTGGAAATCGAGCTCGATTGGACTAGAAATCTAGTTGGATTTGACTGGAAGTCCAGCTCGATTTTCGATCTGAAATCTAGCTCGATTTTTGAAAATCCAGCTCGAATTTTGGCCTGAAATCCAGCACGATTTTTTTATCTTAAACCTAGTTTGATTATTGAATATCGAGAGAATTTTCAGATCATAAATAGAGCTAGATTTCGGGTCAAAAATCGAGCTAGATTTCAGGTTAAAAATCGAGCTAGATTTCAAGCCGAAATTGGAGCTGGATTTTCAAAACTCGAGCTAGATTTCCAGTCAAAAATCGAGCTGGATTTCCAGTCAAAAATCGAGCTAGATTTCCAGTCAAATCCAGCTCGATTCCTAGTCAAATCGAGTTCGATTTCCAGGCCAATCCTGCTCGATTTTCCAACTGGAAATCCAGCGATTTTTTTTAAACAGGCAACATCTATCTCAGTCTCGCACAGGCGAGCAAAAGACCAGGCCTGTTCCGGCCGTTGGAAATGCACATTTGGGGGTAAAAAAAGTACCACCAGATATACCTTTAATTGCACATTTAAGAAAAACGATTCACAACATTTTCACAACGTTGAATTTGTTGAAAAAAATTAAGGAAATTCGACGCATCTATACTACCTTTCGACATTGATAACTTCTAAATTAATACACTTTTTGAGATTCTGTTTCGATAGAAAAATTGCACATTTGCCAAATAAAATTGCGCACCCTTTGGATTATCTATAACTATCGCAATAGTCGCTGGAAATGTGAAAAACCACCCCGAGCGTTCGTTATTTTTTTTTTATGATAAAAAATAACGAAAGTGTAAAACGGACTTGGCCTAGTCGCGCAGGGGTGTTGCGAGAAGAATAGAGAGACTGACTGACCCCGTCGTCGTCGTCAAGCCTCCCCCCTAATTAATAAAGCACATGTCTTATAAATGCGGCAAGCCGTGTTAATGTGATGCATATTTACAAGCTCGCGCGCCCATTCACACACATATACACACACATAGCTGCTGGAATCGGTCGAATCGCATTAGCTTCGTCGTCGTCGTCGTGTGTACTACGTGGCCCAGTTTCATGATAGTATCGTCGTCGCGTACGAGACTGCATACGGAGGAGCTTCGCGGCTTCACCTATGCGATATCGAAGGTCGTTGTCACGCGGCCGCGACGTAGTATAAACACCTTTATACCTACGCAGCTTCGACGTGACGCGCCAAACACCCTTTATTGCGTTACACAGAGCTACTATAATTACCGCTAGAATGAAAAAGTACACGGGCCGTGCCGCGCAAATATTCTATGAATTTAATTGATTTAAAACAAGGACGTGCTTGCGAACGAGTTTTACGAATGTTTTCAAGCTTTGCGTATTTATGAAATTCTTATGTTTCATTAATGATCCTACTCGCGCGAGACCGATGCATCGTTTTTTTTTTTTATTACCGCAGTCAAAAAGTATGCGCGTAAATTCATTCAAAAGGAGATGAGTCCGACACGCCACATAAATACATCGATGCGCTCATACTTGTGAATAATAGGTTGTCACTTAGTTCCAAACTTGCAGGAAATCTCGGAAATAAAGCTTAACTTTTAGGTACCATTAAAAGTGTAAAAAAAAAAAATTCAAGCGTATTGTTTGTCATTTTCGATTTATTTATTGGAACTATATGGAAAAAATATGTGACATTAGATAACACTCGGTACAACAATTATGCCCATTGCCATTATAATAGCTTTGGTCCTTCAGCCACCAAGCGAATATTATATAAATCTACGTTCGACAGGTTCTCGACAATCGTGTCACAGCAGAGAATCGCCAATCGATAATGTATCAACTCCAGAAACAATCCACTGTCCAGCGCCGGAAAAATCTTGTCGATATTTTTCGCGCAGATGCCGAAGGCAAGCCTCGCTGTACCTCGCGCGGACGAGCCAACGATCGGGTTTCCGCAAGAACTCGAAGAAGTCGCGACACGTGACTCGTCTCGCCGCCTCCAGGTTCGGCACCATCATCTCATTTTTTATAACAACTACCATCTTTAACTATTTAAACTTCGGATTGGAATTGAATGTAATGAAATGTGTACGTCAAATTATGGTACTGTTCAGTTTTGATACTTCATAGAATTGTTGGTATTTCAATAGTTATTCAATCTGGCATATGCACGTCATAAAATAAATCAATACAATTCATCTATTGCATAGTCGAAACCAAACGATAATTAAAATGTAGGTTGCCGTAGTCATGGAGATAATAACTTTCGCGCGATATTGACAGGGAGCAAAAGTGTTACTTTCGTCCCCGAATTTGAAGATGAAAGTACGTACTTTCGAGCATGGGATGAAGAAAACGATTTTTGGACCATTTATTGGCCAACTCCCTAAATTGGTAATTTAATGGCCAATAAATGGTCAAAAAAACGTTTCACTGATGCTCTGAAAAATTTAATTTCTACTAGGGATCTCGGACACAAATTTTAAATGTACCGTATCACTTGATTATTATTTTTCACATTTAAAAAAAACCTTTAATAAATAAATTTATCAAAGTATTTTTAATTTTACAACCAATATTAGCTAAAAGCGAAATCCCTACTTTATTCTTAATAATTTGAGAAAAAAAATGCAAAAAAAATATCCGCGGCCTGGGATCGAACCAATGCCCGATCGGTCGGCGCAAAAGACTAAGCCGAGCGCTTGACCACTCGACTAGTCTTATATTACAAGTGTAGAGAACTAAATGATGCTTATGCATTACAGGCTTAGGTTGCTCGTCGCGCCACCTTGAAGTTGGTTTTGGTACCATGTGAGCCAGCCTCAATCGCGCCTATAGTTCTGTGCTTCTATACGTGTCTATCTTCTTTGCCTATACTTAGTATATCAATAGGTACATAGAGTTAATGAAAAATGATCGATCAACAAAGTACGGTTAGGTCGGTGAAAAAAAATTATTTTTTTACAATCTCAAGGCTAGTACTGAGCGTTGACTTTGTTAGTGCGCGCACGGCGACCTAGCACTAAAAACAAAATACGGCCGCATTGGCCGGTTTGCAGCCGTAGTATAAAGATTCCCAATTGGCGAATGACACACAATAATAGATCGATCAAAGCGGCATAAAATTTCTGCTTTATCGACAATTTTTTTTCTATTCTTCTCGTCCTGGATATTTTCTCGAAGAAATAAAAATCGTTCTGCTGCTCAAATTAAACCTTCAAGTAAAAATGGAAATTATTGAAAAAGTCGAAAAATAAAAGCTCTAAGAAAAGAAAACGACGAAAATTGGAATAATCCATGAATAGGCACGCGAAGCGAAAATCAAGCTTCCATAAAAAAAAGTATATAATACAAAAAATAAAAAAAATAAAAATTTAGGCTCCTAATCGTAATAATTGTGCTGCTTCTTGACAAATAGAAGTAGATAGTGAAAAACCCCTTAAAGGAAATTGGGCACAAGTGGCGTTTGCTCGTAATCATCAAGAAACAGCCCTTCAGAATAGTCGATTATATAACGCCGGCGACGGATTGAAAAGAAAATGTAGAAATGAACATCTTTTCTTTTTATACCAAAAACCAGTAAACGATGCTCGCAAAGATAACACCTGCTTTAAGTTCGAGAAAAAATTTGCACGAAATGGCACCCAGTACCAACTCCAAAATGACAGTACACAAAAGTCCCAAAGATTACGCATGCGACAAGTGAAAGAAGAAATTTGGAACGACTTTCGTGATCCAAATGGCTTCTCACAATTGTTGCATGCGGAATCTCTGCGACTCTTATGTAAAATCATTTAGGGTTCGTACCGGGTCCCAAATCGTGCAAACCTCTTCCCGTACTTGCAACATGTGTAGTCTCCTCGAAAATCGTCAACTAGTTTTGGATTTAAAAAAAAACGATGCTAACGTCTACATTCCCTTTCCAATGCGTCGCAAGCGCCATCTAAGCGACTATCCCGGCGGACTAGCTCATGATGAGTCTAAGCAAACGCCACTTGTGCCCAAGTTCCCTATAGATACCACGGCCTCTTGCCGGGATACTCCGAGCTGTCTTGTCTTTAATACGTGGCCTTATGGGAGAAAGTCTTTTCGTGGCTGTCGCGAGGCAGCTGGTCACTCTCGACTTTATCGTTTCGCGAGCAGTCAGTCCTACCCCTCGAACGGCAATTTTAGTCCGGTCACTCGGCGCGTCGTTTCAGTGCGGTCAGTTATCGCGATTCTAGTCTTGGTTTTTTTTTCTTAAAGAAAGAATTTGTGCTTTTTTATCTAAGCAGTCAAGTTGAAATGGAAATTATTCAAAAAGTTGGAAAAATAAGAATAATTTATTCTCGACCATAGGAAAACAAAAGTATGATTTGTGAGGATATTCTATGAGTCTTTTAGGATGCCTATACCAAAGAAGATAGACACGTATAGAAGCCCAGAGCTCAAGTAAAAATTGAGGCTGGCTCATATGGTACCAAAACCAACTTCAAGGGTGCGCGACGAGCAACCTAAGCCTGTAATGCATAAGCATCATTTAGTTCTCTATACTTGTAATATAAGACTAGTCGAGTGGTCAAGCACTCGGCTTAGTCTTTTGCGCCGACCGATCGGGCATTGGTTCGATCCCAGGCCGCGGATATTTTTTTTGCATTTTTTTTCTCAAATTATTAAGAATAAAGTAGGGATTTCGATGTTAGCTGATGTTGGTCATAAAATTAAAATTACATTGATAATCAAACGTTTTCTTTCTTGTTTTTTTTTTTCGACAAAAAATAAAAATTACATTTAATTCAAACGCAAATTAGATTAAATTAAAAAAATGTCGTGTCAATTTGGTTAAATGAAGTTTCTTTATTATGAAAATATCCCTGGTAGAAATCGAACATTTTTTTGGCATTGATAAAACGATTTTTGGACCATTTATTGGCCAACTCCCTAAATTGGTAATTTAATGGCCAATAAATGGTCAAAAAAACGTTTCACTGATGCTCTGAAAAATTTAATTTCTACTAGGGATCTCGGACACAAATTTTAAATGTACCGTATCACTTGATTATTATTTTTCACATTTAAAAAAAACCTTTATAATAAATTTATCAAAGTATTTTAATTTTACAACCAATATTAGCTAAAAGCGAAATCCCTACTTTATTCTTAATAATTTGAGAAAAAAATACAAAAAAATATCCGCGGCCTGGGATCGAACCAATGCCCGATCGGTCGGCGCAAAAGACTAAGCCGAGCGCTTAACCACTCGACTAGTCTTATATTACAAGTGTAGAGAACTAAATGATGCTTATGCATTACAGGCTTAGGTTGCTCGTCGCGCCACCTTGAAGTTGGTTTTGGTACCATGTGAGCCAGCCTCAATCGCGCCTATAGTTCTGTGCTTCTATACGTGTCTATCTTCTTTGGTACTAGTCATTGACGAAGCTCCACCCACAATTAATTTTTCAATGATTCCTATAGGAATGGAGAAGGAGGAAAGTAGAAATTATGTACATACGTTGTAAAGGTAGTTTCCTCAAATAACAACTATCGATAAATTATTAACCAAGCTTTTCATATGTGTGAGAAATTTCAGGAACTTCAACCGAACCATTTCCGAAATATAATTAATCAAAGTTCGATACTTTTACATGGGATCCCTATGCTATTTTTATCAACTGCGAATATTGTTAGTGCAACTAAACTTTTTGGCAACAGTAACAAAAAGCTAATTTTGTTACGGCAATCAAAAATATTTTATCGTAAAAATATCACGCAATGTCTTTAGATGCTTTAACAAAATTATTTGTTACTGTAACCAAACATTTTGGCGTTACAAACGATGTTTACACGTCTACGCATTGGCAGTTTGAAAGTCAAATGAATTTTCTCTCGTAGAAATGTTCACAGCAAGGGATGGACTAATTTGGATGCGAATACAGTATCTGAGAGTATGCGACGCATGAACTTTTTAAAATATACTACAAGCTCTAGGAAAACTACGCCCCCATTGAATTGTATATACGTGCCTAAGCAGCGAAAAACTGGAAAGCCTCAGAGCATGTGTAATTATCGGTCGAGGCGAAGCGGAGGTTGATAAACGCCAACTCGCGTTACCCATATGCCACATGTTACCCATAGAATAAAAAATTCAAAATTAAGAGAATTTGTCATACATGCTACTTTTATATATATATTTCATATTCTTTATTAGTTCACAGATATTAATGTAACAAAGTTTGATTCAATTAAGAACACGTTTACTTTGAAGTCTTCGGATATTATAATTCTTTCATTTCCCGGTATGCGTCGTCGCTTTCTTACTTCTAGATGTCGCTCTCGTTCTTTTGCATGAATTGTTGCATTGTGCTCGACTCAGAGCGCGAATGTATCATCTCTATGCATTCGAGCGTGAAACATGGTCGAAAGTTTTTCCGTGTATGACGACCAAATCAGTTTCTGGGTAATGGCAAGATATAGTTTTTATGCCAAAATCATTGACTCAATTAATTATAGGATCCGAATATAGCAAGAAAAGAACTAAAACATTTTTCGCTTAAAAAATCGAATTTCCTTCTACTGGACTTTTATTCATGCCTTACTCAGTCAACGCTCACTGGAGTTGAGTGACTGAGTTGGAGTGAATTATTTACGTAATTATTATCATGTAAGACCAGAGAATCCACGGTGTCGTACAAAAATTAATTGGAAAATCATCACATCTACTTCCCACATCATCAGGCCAATACAAGAAGATCTATATAATTGCGGATTATAAGTCATTTATTACATGGATTTTTTCAGCAATATTGAACTTTCACAATCAAAATTTGATCCTGATGTGTTTCGAGTAGAAATCGCTGTGTTTTTACAAGCGATATTTAGCTGATTTTCTTGCTGACGTACAATTTGTTCCTGCATTTCGAACTTTTGAAGCCTTGAGAAAAATGACTGCTCGGTTTGAAGCGTGAAGAGCGAGTGAAAAGGCCACGATCTCCTTTCTCAATGCCTTGTAGTACACGAAAGATGCGCATACAACAGTCAGCCCGCCTCTAATATAAGCAGAGGAAATGACTTTCTAATTTATATTTAATTCAGTCATTCTCTTTGTTTTCAATCGAAAAAAAAAATTATATAGAAATTTTTTCAGTCTCTGCCCAGATGGCATCCGTATGCTCCTCGCCGTTATCGAATACGTACGTGCACATGAAGATATTTTCAATGGAAACTTGATAGTTTTATCTCGAAAAATATATTCCAGTCATTTCCTGTTGTTTCCAAATACAATTACATCTGTCATACGTGATTGATTTACCTTGGTTTTCCTTGAAAATTGTGTTGTTTTATCTCGAGTACTCTACCATTCTATTTAATTCGATCATCTAGAGAGATCACTTTTTTCTAGTATACCGGCGATCAGCTCCCTCGCGCTAAAATTCTGGCCTCCCCAAAAAGTCAGGAAACCGAAAAAAAATAAATAAATAAATTTACTATACATATACCTTGTATTTACAATAATGTATATATTTTGTTTTTATATTAAGGTGCGTGTCACCCATCGAGGAGTATTTGCACCACTTTATTGAATCTAACAGTATAAAAAAAATTACGAATACAAAACAACAATTACAATCACTATTCAATTACAGTTACAATCACATCTCAACATGTTATACAATTCATACAACAAATTAACAAATTATACAATAATGGGTTGCGCTTGGGATTTACGATGTATATGAGCAATTCCAATACTTTTCGCACTTTTTTAAAAATCGGATTCATGGATTTTCTTCAAAATTAAGTATGTTGGAAAAAAAAGTGCGTTAGTCCAGCCTCATCGTTGTAGTTGACGTTGAAATTGTTGTATATTTTGAAAAGTTTAATCACCATCGTCATGATGTTTGCAGTAAGCGCCGCTAGCAAGTCCGGTAATCTTTTCTTGCCAAGTTAAAGCTTGTTTGGAGTCAAGAAAAAAAAAACTGAACGTGTCAATAACGTGTAAACGGCGGCTCAAGATCGTAATCATGGCTGCAGTGCGAGCGCCAAGCAAAATCCCTTCATGGTTTTATTTATTTATATATTTGCCACGGAGGAAAAAGGCGAACAGCGTTAGTTTAAATATCTGCCGGATGTTTTGGCTTGTATATCACTTCGTAAATTTAAGTTTTACGAGCTTTCTCGCCCTCTCTTTCTCTCTCTCTCCTCTCTCTCTCGCTTTATTTTGCTCACTTTTGCGCGAAGCACTGCGGCAGCTGCGCTTTTTCTGTCTTTGCCGCAATTTTTCGACTTGTTTTATAATCCATACGTATAGGCAGCTATACTCGTAATAAATACCCAAACACACCGTAAACATGTAGTATTTGGTTAAATTTTAAACAATTTCTCGAATATGCTTCCACATGTATACAAGCTACCACGGCTTTCCTCTAACTTTATTTTAATAATCCAAGTATTGAAAGATGTTACCTGCTACGTCCGTTATAAGAAAGGAATATAAAATGGGGCTTTTTGCGAGACAAATTCACGTAATCGTCGCTCGATCCGATGAAAAATTATATACTATTGATAATCAGTTTCACCTGGGGATGCCGTTGCACAAGAGAAAATTTAACAGCGCACAGCTCGACGCTGCAGCCGTCTCGCTTTTATACATATATGTATATAACGTATGAGTGCACAACTCACTGCTGTGTTTATACGTGGATCATCGGCTTTGTGATACTTTCTCTCTCTCTCACTCTCTCTCTGAACCTGTTACGCAATTGAACACGTGTAAACCACCCGCTTTCGTACACATATTTTCTCTCCCTCTTGCCATTTTTTTTTTATTAAAATAAATTTAATGAAACCAGCACAATTGACATACTCCTCTCTCTCTCTCTCTCTCTCTCTCACTCTTTCTGTCACTCCCTCTCACTGCTGATTAACTTGCTAGCGTGGGCGTGTATTTATTTTATATGCACATGTACTTGATACGCACGTGATTATATACGTGTAGGCGCGCGATTCGTTAAGTGATAATGACGAACCGATAACACAAAAAGCAAACATACGAGCACATCGCAGTTCGCTGTGTAAACTGAAAATAATTCGATCCTTGAGCTCTCCTTCTCGTTGAACGCCGGCAATGCCCATATATTTATGCCCGTGTATTCGTCTATTTATGTATTTTAATAATTCAATCTAATCAACATAAATTAAATTCATGAAATAGTAAAAAATTATGACCAAAACCTTATAAAATGATTAATCTTTAAAAATAGTATTTATTTTTTTTACAATACATCAAATCTTACAAAAATTTAAAAACTTAAAAAGAGGCAAAATAAAATTATATCATATTCACAAATATTTATAATATTTACAGTATTATTTACAAAAGTATAAAGTACTTCCTTTTTTTTGAGTTTTTTAATTGTTCTCCAATGTTTCATCGTTGTGGCTATCAGGCAAATTACTTGTAGTACACTGTAAATAAAAGGACAATATTAACTCTATTGTTATATAAATTAAAAATTTAAAAATTTTAAATTTTAAAAGCTGCAAATACAAAAATCTGCGAATAAATAGGGATGTGTTTCAAAATACATTTAAACCGTAACTTTTTCTGAGTGCCGCTATTTTTCACATAAAAGGTGTAAAATATCTTCAAAAACTTTACTAAAACGATAACTATAACGTGAACATTCTCCAAAACCGCGAATAAAAACACGAACACGGGGGTTCAGAGTATATTTTCACAAGCGGCGAATAATCGAAATCACGAATACCGAACAACGCGCACCCTAGCGAATTCCTGTACCTTTATTTCGATCTCGTGTATTCAAATACAGTAAAGTTCTTCTGCGGTACTGCATATGATTTTTATGGTCTTCAAAAGCTGCTTTGCAATGACAAAAAAGAATTTCTCTGTCAAAAGAACATCGAATCGTCAGATAGTCTTTTCAAACCGCGTGGTTGTACATTATAATCTTATATATTTGTTCAGTCAACGATTTTCTTACCCAGGGGGTAAATTACGTATAGTACATTGCATCTATGAATAAATATGCAATGTTCACATTAATCAGTGCAATATTAAAATGTAAAATAAAAATTTAAACCATTTAAAAACGTACCATTTGATTAACTTTCATCATGTGTACACAAGTACAATTAGCCTTCCTTATAGAGATACTTGAATTGTTCATAGCCTTCCAAATACTGCTTTGCAATGACAAAAAAGAATCGCTCTGTTAAAAGAGCATCGAATCGCGTCAGATAGTCGTTCCATGCCACGCGCGTTTACACGGAGAAACCCATATAGGAAAAATTAAAAATTTCATAGTAAAAGTGTGACATCTCTGACTTGTGATGAAATTTACTATAAAATGTATCAAAATTTATTAGAATTATAGTAAAAATGTTCAGAAACATAAGAAAAATTACGATAAAAATAGTAAATTTTGTCATAAGTCAGAAATGTCACACTTTTACTATAAAATATAGTAATTTTTCCTATATAAGTTTCTCCGTGTACACGGTAATCTTGTATATTTATTTAGTCGAGGATTTTTCGTATCCAAGACGTAAATTATTAGTTATTATAGTACACTGTATCTGTAAATAAAAGTAAAACATTCAAATAATTACTGTAATTATTACTCTGATACTTCAGATAAATTAAAGAATTTAAATATAGAAAAAAACTTACCGTCGTTTCGATCTCGTGTATTCAAATAGAGTAAACCTCCCCTGTGGTGCTGCATATATCTTTCATTGCATCCGAAATGCTTACACATAAGGGCGAAAAATACTTGACCCGTCAAAAAAGCATCTGAGCCTGCTGAGTGGGCTTGACCAACTCTGATAATACCGAGCTCGGTTGCTAGTCTTTGCAAGCCCCGAGCCTGTATAGGGCGATCTTGTATCATTACTTTGAGGTCGTAAAATCGCGGAAAAACATTTCCAACCTCCTCCATAAAGCCCTTATGCGAACTTGGCCATCGCTTAGGGTATACCATGCACAAAATATACGCAAGGTCAAAGTTTCCATAAAACAAGACCCACGTGATATCTTGAGCCAAAAGCAAGCCTGAACTTGCTAGCAATTGGGCGAATTTCATATGCTCTATACCCTTTTGGGTCAATTGCTTTATATCTAATCCATGGTCTACTAAAAATTCGATTGACCTAGCATTATTGAGATCTTTACTTGGATCAAAAAGGAAGTTGAATTGCCAAGTGTTCACACCGTCAGGCCTACTTCCGTCCTCCCGGAAAAACGAAAATGCCAGTTGAATGCATTTTGTTTTCGACACTGTATTGTTCACGTACGACCACTCGGCTTCTGAAGCATTACCCTGCCCAAATAGCTTCTTCTCCAACGCCCCAGGAAACTCGGTATCAATCGCGATCGTTTTGAAATATTTCGCGATTTGCATCATATTGCCGAATTCCGTGCTAAGGTTATCCGCGAAAACATTACACAAACTTTTTGGACTCATGGTTTTAATCGAAGAGCAAACGCACACACAATACTTCACTAAAAAAACTTCGCTTGCGACGTTACTCACACGAGGTCTAACACAGAACTGAATTGTAATCCCTAGATGATGTAAATGAAAACTACTAAGAGGTGGGAGACATACTCGAAAATGAAAAATATATTATCCCAAAAAGAGAGAAAGAGATGGAAATATAAAAAGAGATGTGAAGAGCATAGAGATACGCCTCTTCACTAATTTCAAAAAAACCCCCTCTCCTCCCCCCCCACTCTCAAGTTTGTATGTGTGCGCGAGAGAGCACATGTCATAGAGAAGCACGTGACAGCTTAACCCATTAAGTCCGGGACGGACACTTTTTCAATACTTTTTTGAGGCATTATATTTTTTATTTATAAGTATTATAAGTTTATTATTTATAAGTTTATAAGTATCGAAAAAGTGTCCGTCCCGGACTTAAGTAAGTCGGCGTGACACGTTGCAGCGGTTTGCCCGCCTCGACGACGTCGGCAGGCTCGTACTCGTCTGCACTTTCACTTTTTTTTCTAGTACGCACCGGCGAACTGCCCCTTCTCTTTTTTCTTTTGTTTCCCCCTCTTTTCTCCTCCGAGCCACGGCTATAAAGATACAGAAACACGCGAGCTCGGCTAACATCGAAGAGCTCTGCCCAATTAAGTGCGAGACTCCGTCGCTCGAGTTACGAATCTACAACGTAAAAGACATCGCCACGTGTTTTTCAATAAGTGAAAAACTTTCAAGTTTCAGTGATTTTTATTGTTTTGGCCTACGTTAGTGCATATAAACATGTCCAAAAACGAATTCTGTGTAAGCTATAATAGCAGTAAACTATTAGAAGTTTTTGGGCACTTGTCGAAAGGTGTCGCGTGGGAGATTCAACAAGATAGACGCCAATTTCTTCATCAACTCGACGCCGTCGTAAAAAAATGGAAGGCTCAACTTTTGAATCTCCAAGATTTTTTCCGGAAAGAAGTGATTTATTGGCTTTTGATGGAATCCGTCGCAGACACAGATGAAGACGCCAGCGAGACACCAGGGGAACGATTCATAGGCTTTGTGGCTCGCAGTGGCTACAAAGACGAGCCCGACGTCGACCTAGCGGGCAAGCCTTTGTTGCATCGCACCACACCGATACATCACGGGGCTAGGCACGGAAGTTCCACCGTATATAGTTTATTCGAAATATTCAACAGATTCGACGTGAATTACATCGACGAAGATGGATATACACATTTCCACATAGCCTGTCAATATGGCCTCTACACCATCGTCGAAAGATTTCTTGAATTCGGACAAGATCCCAACTGCTTCTCTCAAGAGACAAGAGACGCGAGATATTCCGAGACACCGCTCAACCTGTGTCTGATCAACAATCATAAGAGAGTAGCCGAATTGCTTCTGAGACGTGGCGCGGATCCAAATGTGCGCACCCAGAATGGAAACGCTCCATTGCACTATATTTGCGAGCCATTCGACGAGGCCGACGACGGTGAGTTCGTGGAAACATTTTTCGCCATTAACGACCAAGTCGGTAACACGATCCAGGTCAACGCTCAGAACGTACAGGGTGACACACCTATGCTCTTGGCTCTGAAGGCTGGCAACAAAAAAGCAGCCGAACTGTTGCTGAGGCGGGGCGCCGATCCGAATTGCATCAACGAGCAAGGACATACTTGTTTGCATATTATATGTAGTAACGACGACGACGGCGACGACGACGACATGGCAAAGATGTTATTTGCGATCTGCGACGAAAAACATCAGACGGTCCAGGTCGACGCTCGGGACAACGAGGGTCGGACACCGTTGCACGCGGCGATATTCAATGGCAACATCAACTTGATAGAAATTTTGCTGAGAAGAGGCGCCAGTCCCAACTTGGCAGACGAGAACGGATTCACTCCGCTGCATGTTGTATGTCAGAGAAAAGACGACGATGTTGACTTGCTCAAGATGTTATTCGAGGCGGTTGACAAATTCAATAAGCCGATACAGGTCGACGCCCGAGACAAATCCGACTGCACACCGTTGCACTTGGCTTTGAATCGCGGCCACGAACAAATGGCCAAATGGCTGCTGAGAAGAGGAGCGGATCTAAATTTAGCCAATGCGCAGGGATCGACACCGATGCACTTGATTGGCGCGGGAAAGAAGGACTACGCTGACTTGTTGAAGACATTTTTCGATATCAGTGAGGACAAAAATCGGCCGATCGAGGTCGACAGCCGGGACAACGAGGGCAAAACGCCTCTTCACTATGCTATAAGTCACAGACACAAGAAGGTTTTTGAATTACTGCTGAGAAGAGACGCCGATCCGAACGTGTCCGACAACTATGGAATGACAGCTCTGCACACGATTTGCACGGTCGACGACGACAACGGCTGGGCGAAGATGTTGTTTGAAATCAGCGAGGAAAAGAATCGACTTGTGCAGATCGATGATCGGGGCATGTTCGACTTTACACCGCTGCATTATGCGTTGGTCAAAGAAGAGCTCAGGCCGGTGGCAGAATTGCTTCTGAGAAAGGGAGCCGCTACAAATTTAGTCGATTGGGAGGGCTCGACTCCTCTGCACACAGTTTGCAAGTACGCCGATTACGAGGACCGCGTGAGGATGTTGATCGAGATCAGCAACGAAGAAAATAAGCCGGTCGACGTCGACGCCCGGGACAACGAGGGTCGGACGCCGCTACACCTGGCCCTGGCCAGAGGAAACGGTCAGGTGGTCAAGTATCTGTTGAAAATAGGCGCCGACCCCAACTTGGCAGACGAGAACGGATTCTCACCGTTGCACGTCGTCAGCAAGGATCGGTTCGACGACGCTGAATTGCTCAAGCTTTTCTGCGACGCCAGCAAAGAGGTCGATCGGCCGCTGCAGCTCGATGTCCGAGACAAGAATCGCCGGACGCCTTTACAATGGGCCGTGGCGAATCTGTTCCTGAACGTGATCGATGCCCTCCTGGATCAGGGCGCCGATCTGTCCAGCTTCGTTTTTCCCAGCAAGAGCTATTTCGTCGAGAGATTCGGATCGATAGTGAGATGGACGAACGTGAACGGCTTGGGTTTAAAATATCGATAGCGTCCAAAATTGTGCTCCTTGTTGAACGTCTCGAGAAAAGAGGATACGAATTTGACCGTAGCAACACCCTGGATATGATGAGTTTGTTCGCCGAGTACGAATTGTTTGACAAGTCGACGGATCTTGAAGAAAATTGGTGGTTGGTCGACCAAGAATTTGTGAGCAAATCGAAAGAGGTAGTGATGAATCCTAGTCTGTCGCTTCTCGACCTTATCCGATTGAGACCGGAAGAGGCGGCAATTGCACATTTAAGAAAAACGATTCACAACATTTTCACACCGTTGAATTTGTTGAAAAAAATTAAGGAAATTCGACGCATCTATACTACCTTTCGACATTGATAACTTCTAAATTAATACACTTTTTGAGATTCTGTTTCGATAGAAAAATTGCACATTTGCCAAATAAAATTGCGCACCCTTTGGATTATCTATAACTATCGCAATAGTCGCCTGAAATGTGAAAAACCACCCCGAGCGTTCGTTATTTTTTAATGATAAAAAATAACGAAAGTGTAAAACTGACTTGGCCTAGTCGCGCAGGGGTGTTGCGAGAAGAATAGAGAGACTGACTGACCCCGTCGTCGTCGTCAAGCCTCCCCCCTAATTAATAAAGCACATGTCTTATAAATGCGGCAAGCCGTGTTAATGTGATGCATATTTACAAGCTCGCGCGCCCATTCACACACATATACACACACATAGCTGCTGGAATCGGTCGAATCGCATTAGCTTCGTCGTCGTCGTCGTGTGTACTACGTGGCCCAGTTTCATGATAGTATCTTCGTCGCGTACGAGACTGCATGCGGAGGAGCTTCGCGGCTTCACCTATGCGATATCGAAGGTCGTTGTCACGCGGCGCGTGACGCGAGTATATACACCTTTATACCTACGCAGCTTCGACGTGACGCGCCAAACACCCTTTATTGCGTTACACAGAGCTACTATAATTACCGCTAGAATGAAAAAGTACACGGGCCGTGCCGCGCAAATATTCTATGAATTTAATTGATTTAAAACAAGGACGTGCTTGCGAACGAGTTTTACGAATGTTTTCAAGCTTTGCGTATTTATGAAATTCTTATGTTTCATTAATGATCCTACTCGAGCGCGAGACCGATGCATCGTTTTTTTTTTTTTATTACCGCAGTCGTAAAAAGTATGCGCGTAAATTCATTCAAAAGGAGATTAGTCCGACACGCCACATAAATACATCGATGCGCTCATACTTGTGAATAATAGGTTGTCACTTAGTTCCAAACTTGCAGGAAATCTCGGAAATAAAGCTTAACTTTTAGGTACCATTAAAAGTGTAAAAAAAAAAAAAAATTCAAGCGTATTGTTTGTCATTTTCGATTTATTTATTGGAACTATATGGAAAAAATATGTGACATTAGATAACACTCGGTACAACAATTATGCCCATTGCCATTATAATAGCTTTGGTCCTTCAGCCACCAAGCAAATATTATATAAATCTACGTTCGACAGGTTCTCGACAATCGTGTCACAGCAGAGAATCGCCAATCGATAATGTATCAACTCCCAGAAACAATCCACTGTCCAGCGCCGGAAAAATCTTGTCGATATTTTTTCGCGCAGATGCCGACGGCAAGCCTCGCTGTACCTCGCGCGGACGAGCCAACGATCGGGTTTCCGCAAGAACTCGAAGAAGTCGCGACACGTGACTCGTCTCGCCGCCTCCAGGTCCGGCACCTCGACCAAGTCGTGGAGCGACCGGTCCGGCTTTATCGTAATTCTACCGCGAACTCGGCGTCGTCGTGCCAACTTTCGTCGAGATGCAGCCGGAACAATTCGTACTCGTCGAAGAATCCCATGACCTTAAGGGCGTCGGCTCGGTCCAGCTCGTAGCCTCGCGCCTGCAGCAGCTCGCAGCAGGCCACGGCGCCGGCGGCCAGTTTCAATTTCGCCCAGTCGGAGCTGGGAGAAGCCGGCGTTCGTCCCCACTTGTCCCGGGCCTCGAACCGTATCGTCGACCGCCCATCCTTGACTTCTCGTTCGATCTCGAGGAATATCTTCGCCGAGTCGTCGTCGTCTTTTCTCTGGCAAACGATGTGCAGAGGAGTAGATCCATCGTTGTCAACGCAATTCGGATCGCAGCCCAGTCTCAGCAGCCAGTCGGTCGCGTCTCGATTGGCCTGTCTCGCGGCGCGGTGCAGGGGCGTCTCGCCTAGGAGCTTCGTCCGGACGTCCAGTGGCACGGGCCGATACTCCTCGTGGTCTCGTCGAGCATCATAGTCGCCGCGTCGCTGCCACGGCTCCGGCAGACGATGTGCAACGGAGTCTCTTCCTCCTCGTCGGCCGCTCTGGATCAGCGCCTCGTCGCAGCAGCGCCTGGATCAACGCCTCGGTGCCGTAAATCGTGGCCAAGTGCAGCGGTGTGTCACTCGACAAGTCCCGAGCATCGATGAGCAGCGCGCGACGTTTTTCGTCGCAGACATCGAAGAATAGCTTCGCCAAACCATCCTCATTCTCGTCTCTCTCGCAGATGACGTGCAGAGGAGTCTCTCCATACTTGTCGGCTACATTCGGATCGGCGTCGTTTCTCAATAGCAGCTCGACCAGCCTCTTGTTTTTGAACTTCAGAGCCCAGTGCAGAGCCGTCTTGCCCTTCTTGTCCCGCGCGTAGATCTCCATACCGGTCGATGTTTTTCCTTGCAGATATCGAAGAACAGCCGCAGCAGCTCAAAGTCCTGGCCTCTCTGGCAAATTATGTGCATCGGAGTCACCTTCGAGACGTTGGTTGAGGTCGGATTCGCGCCGTGTCTCAGCAGCGACTCCATCAAGCTCTCGTGCTCGTGCAAAGCGGCCAAGTGCAACGGCGAGTCGCCCGTCGTCTCGACTCGCAGATCGGCATCGAACCCGCCGAACTCGAGAAATTTCTCGACGACGTCTACGTAACCAAAGATGCAGGCCACGTGGAAATGCGTGTAGCCTGTGGTCTCGTGGTCCAGGTAATTCGCGTCGAATCTATTATCGTAGATTTCGAACAGACTCTTGGTGCTCCGGAGCTGACCTCGTTGAGCCGCGCGATGTATCGGCGTGACGCGACGGAGCTCGGGCTTGCCGTCCGCGTCGAGTTGGGGCGGCTCGGCTTTGTAGCCGCTGCGGGCCACGAATTCGATGAATCGTCCTCCTCGAGCGCAACTAGCTTCATCGTCCATGTAGTTTATGGAATCCAAGAGAAGAGACTCGACTTGTTCGTGCGAGAAAACGTGCAGCAGGTTGGGAAGTGGACCCTACCAATATTTGATCAAGGTATCGAGTTGACGGAGAAAAACGATTCGCTCTTCTTGGCGACTCCAATTCGACTCTTCGTACGAGCTTCGCTAGTTCACCCGAAAAATACATGGTGCGGCTTGTTAAATTTATATTTTTTATACAAAAATCACTCAATGCACTACTACACACAATATAAAAGTAGAGAATCTTTACTGCTTACACTGCTCACACCTCGGCGTCTCAAACCGAACTGATCACTAGATTCGTTTCGATCCAAGCATCTGAGTGTAGAAATTAAAAAACACATGGCCAAAAGTGAAAGTTCCCGGCGTAGTAGGGTTACCAGTACTGTCTTAAAACACATGACTGGACATAGGCTCTAAGCTAGCGACTCTGACTGCAGCACACATGCGCGCGAGGGAGACAGTCGCAGATGCATATCATACGGAGTGCGCATCGACCGCTCCAACTTCAAATGAACTTCGCTCACTCGTTGACTTATTAATGCTGAGCAAAGCGAAGTCGTTTATCCTTTCAGCTCAATAGATTTCAGCATATTTTGTCAACGGTTTCTTGAAAATGACGTTACAGAATGTTCTGAAAGTTTTAGGGGTTGTTAAGGGTGGTCAACTGAAGGTCTGATTGCCACATTTAGCCGACCTGGTGCACCAGGTCGCCGATCTGGCCCCTGTAAAAACTTCTTCGGGAAGTTGTGTTATTTTCAAATCGTAGTGATCGGGTGAAAGGTGGCTAACCACATTTGGCCGACCTGGAGCACCAAGTAACTAGTGGTAACTGGGTTGTTAAATAGGGTTGTAATTTGGATTTACTCAGCATTCTGCAATTGGAGTTGCCACTAGTTAATATATTCGTTTTAATTTCACAAGTATTCAGGGTTAATAATTACGGTGGTAATTAGAAGATTAAAAAAGAAAGAATGTCTATAGATCAATGGGAGAGTCGGAAAGAAGAACAATAATATCTTGCATCGACCTTTGATAATGCACTGCTATATGAAAAAATTGAAACGAGACGCGAAAGCGTAATCCTAATGGCGTTTTATCGTGTCATCCCTGTTTAAAAAAAATCGCTGGATTTCCAGTTGGAAAATCGAGCTAGATTTCAGGTTAAAAATCCAGCTGGATTTCCAGTCAAAAATCGGGCTAGATTTCAGGTCAAAAATCGAGCTAGATTTCGGGTCAAAAATCGAGCTAGATTTCAGGTTAAAAGCCGAAATTCGAGCTGGATTTTCAAAACTCGAGCTAGATTTCCATTCAAAAATTGAGCTTGATTTCCAGTCAAAAATCGAGCTAGATTTCCAGTCGAATCCAGCTCGATTTCCAGTCAAATCGAGCTTGATTTCCAGTCAAATCCTGCTCGATTTTCCAACTGGAAATCCAGCGATTTTTTTTAAACAGGGCAGTCTGTTGACAAAATTAAGATAAACTGAAAAATTGGTAATAGTAACATAATTATATAACATTTAAAAATTGTTATTCTAATAGATAGATTAGAAGAAATTATTCAATTTCAGTTCTGTTTGATAATTTGTATTTAACATTTAAATTTATTACAAAAATTATTGTATATCTTTTAGCGTGAAAATTAACGCATTTTGAGCTTTGTACAGGAATAAAAATTGTTCTGTAAGAAACTTGACTTGGTCCCTATCGTACAATTACCTATGGTAAAATTATTTTCATAGACAATTAATTGAAATTAATATCGTTACGACTGCAAGACATGGAGGGAAACACTAATAATAATTGGCTTGGCAATTTTTCCAATAATGTTTATAAAAATTATATTTATCTTACACAAAGTTTTTGGCTCACACAATTACTCATGGAATAGCAGGTATGGCAGCAAAACACCAAAAAAGAAACAGCAATACTTGATTAATGACATTTTGCCTTATTGAAGTTCCTGGTATCATTGACAATAATATACCAGCAGTAACAATTTGTAACTTATTGATAGTCCACCAAGTAACCATTCTGACCAAGTTATAGAAAAAGTTATGGCTCTTGCTAAAAATCTGTTTGGGAGTTTTCATTTAGTAATATTTTAATACTGAGTGTAATTATAAACATTATCATGTTAATATTAAAGTACCTGACTGCAAAGTTATGTGATACTGATCCAAAAATACTACACAGCAACAATAATCAATTTAAGATTGGTGAACGTGACACATCTGAATTGATAGGTCATGTATTGCTATGGATTTGCTAGTGTGTAATTGTTTAAGAATGCAAATTAAACTGTGAATACAAAAAACTTACACAAAAATGTTTATTATTGTCAGATCATTGTTACAATTAGTATCATGATTGTTTACAAGTATAATATAGGTACATGAGACATGCTGTAATCAATGTCGTACATCAAAACTTATTAAAACTCTTCATTAAAACTCTAGTCATTAAAACTGTAGACATTAAAACTCTGGCTCACGCTTCATAAGGAATGGATTTTTAAGCAAATTTTCTAAAGCATTAGATGGTGTAATTTCCTTTTTGATTGGCGTAAATACTTGAGTATCGTCGTCATCGATTATTATTACATCTGAAAAATTTAACAAACCAATTTAAAATATTTTTAATTTAATTGAAATATTTGATAAAAAATGTTTTTCTCACCGTCATCATCATTGTTTTCTTCAACATTAGGGTTGATAGGTGGCCCAGGTACGTAATCCATATCTGTAGGATTATATGGGACATCTGGGCTTATCAGTGGCGATGATGGGTTGGAGCTTTCATCTTCATCTTTGTTATAGGACATTGCAGCTTCAGTGTCCTTATTTGAGCTTCCTGTATCATCCTTGCCATTAGAAATTGAAGTTTCAGTGTCTTTATACGAGCTTCCGCCTTCCTCCTTCATGTTATAGGAAAGTGCAGTTTTAGCCTGTGTACAGGATAATGCGATAGCAGCTTTGTAATATGAAATTGCATTTGCATCCTTCATGCATGAGGTTGGAGTTGCAGCCTTCTTATAAGAGGTTGTTGCAGTTGGAGCCTTGTAATCAGAGTGTACAGTTTCAGTCTTGTTATTTGTCTTAAAGTTTACCAACAAGCACAGCGCCTCCAAGCAGAACTGCATTTTTCCGTCGTTTTGAATCTGATTCATGTAGAATAAAAGACTTTTTAAAAAATTTCACTCAGCCTCCGAACCTAGCATGTCCTTGGAATTCACTAATTGTTCGTATTCTGCATTGTCCTCTTCTGTCACTTTTTTCCCCTTCGAATCATTGATGGCAGATGACTTGAAAGCAGATTCAACATTCACTTCTTCCTCGGCATTGTCCTGCACCTGTACCATATTACCAGTTGGCGGTGCGAAACTTTGATTTTGCAGAAATGATAAAGAGTCAAAGTGACACCATGGAGCCTTTCGTTTTTGAGCAGCTGATCCTGATGGTAGGCGTTGACGTTCATCCGCAAGTTCCTTTTTATATGTGGTCTGAAGAGCTTTCCACTTATTTTTTATCTTTTCTCCTGCAAAAATAAAGGAAAGTTCAAAATATTAGTAAACAATTTTAGGCAATATAATATTTTGCTATATTCTAAATATATAAAAATAAAATTATCTTACTTGGCACATGTAACTGCTCAGCAATGGAGTCCCATATCTCCCGCGATGTCGTTTTATTAAGTGTTAAACTTTTGTCCCAAATTTCTGGGTTATCTTCCACCAAAGATATCAAGCGGTCCTCTTGAACGGTCGACCATCTCGTCGTCACTGACAAAAAAAGCGTTAAAATATAATTAATACGTATGAGTATGTGCCATATTTTTCCGTTCACTCATACCGGACGATTCTACGCAGTTAAAAAAAGCCAATACGATGCGAATAATACATGGGATTCGTGTCAATGGCTCAAAAAAGACATGCTCGACTCTAGCGCGTATGTGCATTTTTGATCGAATACACACTGAGAGAGAGAGCAAAGAAAGTTATTTGGCAAGTTAACATGACAAAAACCATCGGATTCGAAGTAACGTGTAGTCGAATGTGGTTGAGTATGTACAGCATAAAGATAATCGAATCAAATCTCATGCAAATATTTATTCTTTTCTCTTTTGGTGTATTATTCGATAAAATACGAATATGAATGAATAACGCTACCGAACAATTGTTATTAAATAGTTGAAAATTACTTACTTTTCGTCGATGATTGATATTACGTATAAGCGACGTTCGTCAACCGTAACTGCAGAGTAAGTGCGGAGATCTCCACTTGGTGCGCGTTTGCCGAAACCCTACAGGTCAGAGCGAGTATGGCCGCGCCGCTTCCCTCTTTCTTTCGCGCCGGCCGCCCGACTGCCCCCACTTTAATCGAAGTCACGAAAGAAGAAGAAGAAGAAGAACGTATTCGATCAACGCCCATCACGCAGTAACGTAACACTTCAATTTTGCAAAGGTTTGTGTTACTTTATCTACGTAATTCTCTACCCCGAGATATATAAGTAAGTGCATTTTATTTTGTTATTCAGATGGATCGTAAGACGATACAGAGCATTGAGATCGATGCTAGGGGCGACCTATTGTTTTTAAAAATGCTGCATCCAGAGATTTGCAAACTGAACGTCACGGAACGTTTGAAAATTCGAATCCAACTCTTGAAACTATTAATGCAGCACGCAAGTAATGCGAGAAGAAAAACTTAATCTTTCTATGTTCATTGAAGCTATTAAGTGCCTCCACCATCTGGATCTATAATAAAAATGTTCATTTTTTTAAATTAAATTTCGAGATTTTTATTCAAAGACCCATTCTGCATACCCATCTATTTGTTTCTGTCTCTCACGTTATTTCTCTTTATATATTTATATTTTAATTTCTTTGCTTCCTCGCTCGCTCACTCTTATTGCAGCCGTCATGCCAGCGCATAATATAAGAATGTAGTTGCATACGTCAAATTCGCGAAAAGACAACCAGTAAGAATGGAAAAAAGTATATTCTATAGTACAGGTATGAGATACGTATATGACAGCTTGGTGGTGCTGCAATGTAGATCAATAATTAAAGATATTAACATCGATCTCTCGTCAAGTATCGCTCCAGCAGAATCTTGTGTACATTGAGCTGCTCGCGTACCACTGCGTTATCTCGCAACAAAGGAAGGGACCAACTGGCAACTTGATTCTCGCGATCGATGATGTTTTCAACTTTCTGAGCCCGAGAAACACGTGTGTAGCACACATTTGCACACGAGATTTGCTTGTTCCCGCGAATTGATATACTTAGCAGCACCAAACTCGCTGGGATAATGACTACCTTCTAAAGGTCCTGTTTTGTCAGAAAGACTCGTGCGTAAAAAATATATTCAGAAAAACGATCATTTTACTCGTAAAAATCCAAATTCCATCGACCGATTAGGTGTGTATGAAGATGAGCGTGAGCTGGAAATAATACTAATCAAAATCCTCACGAGAAAGTTGTGATATTTTCTCGAGATATCGATTCTCATTGGCTAAATTTTGGGCAAAAAATTGTAATTTTTAATTGTTATGTCCTATACACGCACACACACGCACAATAATGTGGCATATACTGATGTATAATCTGCGCCACGAGACACGGGTGATTGATAAAAGCCCATACAAACATCATTACGTCGCTGCGTCGTATAAGATCATTACAGAGGCAGCCACACGCGTTTTATAATTATGATCTGTACTATTATCTATAACATATCATTATGCATGTATTCCCTCTCACTTAAAAATCTTTTTACAATAAAGTGTGTAGCAGCAGCAACAACAACGCAAGACGGTATATTTTTTTTCTGCAAAGTACAATTATGCGATAAAAACGTAATGAACGCTGGGTGAGCCAAATCCAATATATAGTTGTGGAAGGTACATTTATTTGTACATTAAAGTTAAATATTTTTACGCATGTGAGCGGCAGCTTTATAATGCCATTCGACATTTTTATCCGGTTTTCTTACGATCTCAAGCTGAGCTTGAGTCGGAGGAAACTATACATTCCCTAATAATCTCTTATTTTCGATTAAATCCCTTTTTTTTAAACTGTCACGCTGACTCAATTTTATCGCTCGGATAGTTCGATGATAAGGAACACTTTAACTTCGGGCTTGACCGCGATAGTTTGATGGAACTTCGTTTAACAATGTTACTGCTACGCCTATATTGCGTATATCTTATTTAAAACCAGCCCTGATCCTTATACAATGTGAGTTATAATAATGTTGCCGTGAAACACCGTTAAATGGATAACTTGATTTTTCGATCATTCAAAAACTTGCAATTAAAAATCTTATCAACCATTTATCGGATTAGAAATAATATAATTTTGCGGGAAAAATATGAATCTTGGAACAGCGAAATCGAGACGCTAATAGTTTGACGGCCGCAGCTTTGATCAAATTTCCGAAATCGATGAGCTGAATTAATGTGGGCCCACTCGATTTAAAACAAAACGTTTCGCGCATGTAAAACAAAATGTCCCGAGCTGATAAACAAGTCATTACAAGAGCCATTAAGCCTAATATCGCCTTCCGACTATTTTTCATAATTTTCATGCATGCGCGTTATGCACTTCGTTGTGGACTTCGTTATGCACTTCGTCGCAGAACCTGAGAGTGCGTAAAAAAATTCCTTTTTGTCGCGATATTTAAATATATTCAGGAAGTTGAGTCGAAAAACATCAAAAATAAAAAGGCCATTCCGGTCGAGAGGTCCCTGATGACCGAGCCGATTAATAATTTTGCGAAACGTATTGGATTATTCATGCGATGAAAAAAGAGCAAATATGCGATAAAAACGTAATGAACGCTAGGGTAAGCCAAATTCAATATATAGTTGTAGAAGGAACATTATTTGTACATTAAAGTTAAATATTTTATAAGATAACAATGATTTTTTTAAGAAGCCCTTATTTTTAGTTTACTCATTTAAAAAAAAATTTGTTAAAGCATCCCTTACAACTTGTCCGTTGCCGGTAAAAACTTGGTCGTTTGGTTCTTCGTTGTTAATTACTATTTCTTGGAGCATCTTTTTTACACGTAATCGATCTAAATTGGTGATAACATTGTGGAGTAAGCAGATGGTTTTTATGATCAACTTGATTTTTTCGATATTTTGCTCCATTGGTTTACGCATGATTTTCCATTTCTGGTAAAGAAGACCAAACGACCGCTCAACCGTCGAACGAGCTCCTGAAAGTCGGCGATTAAACAACTTTTGCGCTTCGGACAGGTTTGCTCCTGGGTATGGCTTTAACGGGTGCGGACTAAGTGGGTACGCACCATCACCAATAATGAAGTAGGGAGCAACAACGTCGCTTTTGTACAGCTCGTCTTCTTCGGGGAATGTGACATTTCCCTTCAAGACCCGTGCGTAAAACGTAGAGCTTCGGAAAGTTGTTGCGTCATGGCCGTACCCGCCGACGTCTATGCAGAGAAATCTGCAGTCGGCATCCACCAGTCCTTGAAGCGTTGTTGAATAATAACCTTTATAATTGTAATACAGTGCACCAGAATGCGGTGGCTTCTTTATTGGAACATGGCAAACGTCAATTGCTCCGACGCTATGAGGCATGCCATGTTGCAAATAAAATTGTTGAGCCGCATCCATTAGATCATCGGTCTTCGGAAAAGGCATGTAGATGGGTTGAAGCGTTAGCCATAATACTTCTAAAACTCTTGCAACCACTTTGAAGATATTAGATCTGCTCGTTGCGAAAGTGACTAAGATCATTGTACGAAGCTACAGTGGCCAAAAATCTATAATTAAAAAAATAATTTTTTAAGAATCGATCAATGATAACATAGGTGAAACTTATTTGATAAGAAATTAATTATCTGTAAATGTCAAAAATGAAACTGAAATTACCTCAAAGTTATGACTAGTCGCTGCTCCGGTAGAATCGGCTGCTGGTGTAGATTGCACCGTCCCAGTTCCAACAAATTTTCGATTTCCGACAAAATGTATTGAAAGGTTGCAACACTCATCCTGGTGTAATTGGAAAAGCTTGTTGGCTGCTCCTTCAAACGAGGGAACAATCGATTATATTCCCCATTTCTCGGTTCTGCCATTCTGCCTGATGCTTCACTTCTGCTGCAATAAATTTTGAGCTAATGATCGTGCTTGTATGTTCATGATTATATCAAGTAAAGCGGTCATAACGCGAATATGAAGGTGTACTTGAAATTAATGCTACGCTTCAACGATTTACGACGCCAAGACTGTATCCACGCGTCTTCGACAAGGATGATAGATTTAATTTTATGCATGATCAACGAGACACACGTTAAAACTTATTGGTTTTCAGCCGCGCTACTAATCGCTGTTTCGAGAGCCCGTGTGCTCGAAACACGATCAAATAATATTATGGGTTAATAATAATATTATGGGTTTACTTACCAGTTGTATAACGTCAAAATTTTATTCACCAATAGCTCCGCACTAGAGAAAACCAACGTTATTGTGTTAATATTGCTGCCTGTCACTGCGTGTTGCATGTTGATAGAGGCCGTTGTGACTGCGAGACGAATACGCGAATCGGTGTAGTATATCAAGTATGGGGTATGCGCACCGCGAATGTGCTATATGAAAATAATTTTACCATAGGTAATTGTACGATAGGGACCAAGTCAAGTTTCTTACAGAACAATTTTTATTCCTGTACAAAGCTCAAAATGCGTTAATTTTCACGCTAAAAGATATACAATAATTTTTGTAATAAATTTAAATGTTAAATACAAATTATCAAACAGAACTAAAATTGAATAATTTCTTCTATTCTATCTATTAGAATAACAATTTTTAAATGTTATATAATTATGTTACTATTACCAATTTTTCAGTTTATCTTAATTTTGTCAACAGACTGTGATTAAGCCTGGAAAATGTTGCTAGCATATAATTATTATATGTGACACTTTACCAAACCGTTGTTAAAAATACTTATCAATCATTATTAATCTATTTAATACTATAATTTGAAAATATTAAAATAGACATTCATTGGCAGGTTCAACATTTTGATCAAAGTCTTGAGTACTTTGTCTTCAATCTGGATAAGGTTGAAGTTGTTGATTTTCATCATGAGGTTAAAAATTGCAGGGTCATCATTCATTAGTCGATGATCAAATCATCTTTAGATTTTACCAATCTTGACAGGTAATTGCATCATGATATTGTGTACTGTTAGCATTATCTTGGTGTGGTGCTACTTCTTGATGTAATGTAAAATTTGGAGCCAAGGGGTCATTATTACTTTTGAGTGAAGATTCCAGTTCATATGATTGTAATGTTTCTATAATTTCAAATTTTCATGATGAAAGAAGCTCAAAATGTAAATATAATCTGAAAAATGTCTTGACTCGTTAAAAAAGTTGCACTGGTGAAAAGTGTCTGATTACTTTTCAATACACAATAAAAATATCACATAGCCTGATATTGTCATTTCAGTTTCTTTTCATTAGTAACAAAAATTTGTTTCAACTTGATCCCTATGGCCTGATTGACATACGTTGTCAGGTTAAACATATTCTCATCAGGATCAGGATCAGGAAGTAAAAATGTTTCATAAATGCAAGATCCAGCTACATGTCACTATGTAAATAGTCACCACCACGCACAGTTGACAGATGTAGATTTAAATCACAAATGAATCTGACACACTCTACTTGTCCTTTGATGCTTAAGGTTGAAAGAATTCTGTAACATGTGATATTGTAGGTTTGAATACTTGGTGGTATTATGCGCCTCTTTTCAATAATAAATAAACTGACCACTTTTCTTAAGGGCTTATATACACCTTAAATTTGAAATTTTTTTTATTGAATTTTTGAATAGGATTTTTCCTCTTCTTTCCATTGCTTTTTTCGAAATTCCAAAATTGATTTTGCACTGAGATACAGCTGTTTCCGTGAGCCTTTTTCCTATACTTTACGTGTTAAATTTTTTCTTCTTTTGCGTTTTCTGGAAAGTCGTGTTTTTGGTCCCGTGTCGTAATATTCAGAGGGTACCGATTGAGCTTTCTGCACCAGGGTCGCGTACACTTCTTCAGAACATGAATGGTTACGGCCACTACCACGGGTGAGATGATCGAACTCACAGGTCACTCTCAAACAGTAATTTTATGGTTTAAATTTCAGCAAAAACGAAAAATGAAAAAAAAATGTGGGCTTAACTATTCATGCAGAGCAATGTACGAGTTCGATTATCTCACCCGTGGTAGTGGCCGTAACCATTCATGTTCTGAAGAAGTGTACGCGACCCTGGTGCAGAAAGCTCAATCGGTACCCTCTGAATATTACGACACGGGACCAAAAACACGACTTTCCAGAAAACGCAAAAGAAGAAAAAATTTAACATGTAAAGTATAGGAAAAAGGCTCACGGAAACAGCTGTATCTCAGTGCAAAATCAAAATTTTGGAATTTCGAAAAAAGCAATGGAAAGAGGAGGAAAAATCCTATTCAAAAATTCAATAAAAAAAATTTCAAATTTAAGGTGTATATAAGCCCTTAACAGTCCACTTGCAGCTTTTATTTTTCACATGTCATCGGGTCTCATACTTATGGAGAAATACTGTCATTACACAATCAACTAGGTAGAATACTTCTTGAACACTTTCACCATGAAGAACATCCATGTCAATATACGAAATGCAACCATGGCACTTGGATGATTCCAGAATAGCAAACGCTAATGTAATTGATGAGACACGTTGCAGAGGCGTCAAATTTCTTGGCATGATGTAATCCTCTCCTCCGGTACATAGCTCGGTATATCATGATTCGGTTCTGTTACACCTGATAAAAAGTCATGGATTTATAAATAAAGGGCTTATATACACCTTAAATTTGAAATTTTTTTATTAAAATTTTGAATAGGATTTTTCCTCCTCTTTCCATTGCTTTTTTCGAAATTCCAAAATTTTGATTTTGCACTGAGATACAGCTGTTTCCGTGAGCCTTTTTCCTATACTTCACGTGTTAAATTTTTTCTTCTTTTGCGTTTTCTGGAAAGTCGTGTTTTTGGTCACGTGTCGTAATATTCAGAGGGTACCGATTGAGCTTTCTGCACCAGGGTCGCGTACACTTCTTCAGAACATGAATGGTTACGGCCACTACCACGGGTGAGACGATCGAACTCGCACATTGCTCTGGATGAACAGTTAAGCCCACATTTTTTTTCATTTTTCGTTTTTGCTGAAATTTAAGCCATAAAATTACTGTTTGAGAGTGACCTGTGAGTTCGATCATCTCACCCGTGGTAGTGGCCGTAACCATTCATGTTCTGAAGAAGTGTACGCGACCCTGGTGCAGAAAGCTCAATCGGTACCCTCTGAATATTACGACACGTGACCAAAAACACGACTTTCCAGAAAACGCAAAAGAAAAAAAAATTTAACACGTAAAGTATAGGAAAAAGGCTCACGGAAACAGCTGTATCTGAGTGCAAAATCAAAATTTTGGAATTTCGAAAAAAGCAATGGAAAGAAGAGGAAAAATCCTATTCAAAAATTCAATAAAAAAAATTTCAAATTTAAGATGTATATAAGCCCTTTATTTATAAATCCATGACTTTTTATCAGGTGTAACAGAACCGAATCATGATATATGAATTATCGAGTGCGTTCACAGTGGCGAAATAACCTGGGAGCAACGCTACTATACAGCGGGAATGTCTGCAATCGAAGCGGTACCAAGATCGAAGCATCATAGGGTCACTTAAAAAGCGAGTTGGTGGTTTCTTAAAGATACTTTTTAGCGCAGTTCTGATCTCCTGATGCGCGATATTTAATTTAGCAAGTGCACGACTCGTAAATTTGTCGACTTGTTGTCATCGGGCGATAAACCAATGACACATGCTCAATGCGACCTCTGTTACACTCTTTGATGCTTATGATCTCCTGATCAAGATTCGCGAGTATAACGGTACGATTCCGGCTTTAGCACCGCTTTTAGCACCGGTTTCGGCCCCGGTGTTGCCCTGGTGTCTATACCGGTGTTGCACCGGTGTTACCCTGGGTGCTCACCGCGGTATAGACCCCGGCAAGTACCACGGGATCCGGAGTTTCGGTCTCGAGCTTCCTCTCATTTCAGTTCGCGCCAGCATGCGTGAGATGGCGCTACATGAGACGCAATGTCTCGAGTTTGTTTACCGGCTCGAGACTCGAATATATCGAAAACGTACGGAGGTTAGATAGATAATTGCGTGCTGCTGCGTCTGCTTGAATTTTCTCATCTAACATAGACTTTTATTAGACACTACTCGACAGAAAAGGAGATTCAAGCAAAGCAAGAAAGAGAGCAGCAGTGCCGCTGAAATCGCCCTAGCCAGAAATTTTTACTCGCGTTGAGAGCTTTCAATTTTCAACATTTGAAATTCAGCGTATGTTTATCTCGTGTTATGCTCTCATTACAAATGGCTAAATATGTTTTCTTTTTTTTTCACTACGTGTGAAGCAAGAACGATTTCTTCACTTCTCTGTAAGAGATGCACGTGTTTCGCCATCTGGCACACACGCACGTTGTTATCAATGGATGAAAAAAATACTTTTTTATCCAGCAAAGACTCGTAAAAGCTCTGGAGAACAGTATACGTAAGTTCCTTGTACAGGAAGAGCGCCAAAGGCGAGTTTCAATTTTTCTCTAGGAAATACTAGTCACTAATACAAGTCACTCGAGAATTAAAGCTAAAAATCGATCATTAATTACGTAGGTAAGAGCGAACTTTTTAAGGCAATCTATTTAACAGTGCATCGTAGTCGAACTAATATAGACCACATACGCCGGCAGCGATGTCGGTGCGGAACAGCCGCAGCAGCCATATTAAATCGCAATATTCTTGCGCGTTTGGCTGACCTTGAGCTTGCACGCGAGACTTCATGCGGCATGATATCGTGATCAAGCCCAAGATATCGCCTCTGCGCATTGCTTTTGAAGCGGCCGATGTGCTGCTGGAATGCGATGACGCGAGGCTGCTACGCTGCAAGACGTTGATTTCTAAAAGCAAATCAAATCGGTCAAAGGGAACGTGCGATGACGATATATGCGGGGGAGGAGGTGGCATAACCGGTACACCGCTGAAAGTTCATTTTAAACGAAATTGAATACGTCGTACGTCGTCGTTGAATGAAATGCACTTGGCCCGCATGCGAGTGTGTGTATGTGCGCATACTCATAGCTTTGCGTAAAGCTACAGCCATCGTACAACATCAAAATTGACGTTACACGATTTTCGCCCTATAATCCGATGTCTGCATTTGTCAGGGGGTCAAGGGGGGGGGGGGATAAAAGAGAGTGTCAGATAGTTCGTCGAGGTAGCCGGAAGCTAAGAGACGAAGAATAGCCAGAGATAAGAACACCAGGCTTAAAGAGCCGAGAGCCAAATAAGAGCGAGCTACAGCGCGTCAAATCGATGCTCTTTATACGTGAGGCACATGCAGTCTGCGTTTTATATTTGCTCGCAGCGGCAGTAGTAGTAGCAGCAGTACACATAGACCATGTAAATGCAGCTCCAAAAATTTGAGCTAGTTCCAGTCGGTCCGATGAAATTTATACGTCATCGTGCTGGAGTCGAGCCTCGAGAGTCGCTATTTCAAACGGCAAGAGATCACAGATCTGATGCACACGACGATATACGAAATGCTAGACGAGGTGCAGTTTACGCATCGGAAACGAAGCCAAGCTCGTCGCAGAACGAGGAAAAAGTCAACACTACCGACGTTTACAAAGATGATCATAAAACCGAAGCTGTTAACAAAAATGAAATCCGCGCCTGTGGCGTTGATGACGGAAAAATCAACGCCGGGCTACATCAATCCCGACACGAAACAGAAAAGCGGCGCGACGACGACGACGTCGAAAACAGAGAGTGGGCGGCTGCGGTGCGAGCTTACACAGCCGTGGACTTGAATAGGATATGCTGAAAGACGGCATGCAATATGTCCTTTTAGACTGCAAGCCCAACACTTTACGAGTGTTGGCCAAGAACAATTTCAAGCTTTTGCCGGTGTTCTTGTACGCTCTGGGCGAATAAATGTTGTCAAGCGAGGCTGATCGAACCTGATGGAAATTGATCCTTTATTATTTAAAAAAATTGATTAGTAACATGAAACTTTTATTGATGAAAGTACATTTTTATTCGTGAAAAATAACATGCATGCAAAAGCTCAACAAACTGAGCGTACAAATTAAAAATTCTCTCATTTTACGGCGGAGATCCCGTTATCGATTTAATCGTGAAATAATTTTAATGAACATATAGAATAGAAAAATTCTCCCGTTTTACGGCGGAGATCCCGTTATCGATTTAATCGTGAAATAATTTTAATGAACATATAGAATAGAAAAATTCTCCCGTTTTACGGCGGAGATCCCGTTATCGATATCATCGTTGAACAAATATTTCAAAAATCTGACTCCCTTTTCATTAGGAATGGATTTTGAAGCAAGCTATCCACACCAGTGAACAATTTATTTTCTCTTTGGACTGGCGGAGAAATCGGCTCATCGTCATCGATGATAACGCAATCTGAAAGAAAAAATTAAAAATTGTGTTTAAGTATCGATAAAAATTTTAAATTATCTTCAAGTATCGATTAAAAATTAAAAAATAATTTGTTTACCTTCGTCGTCATGCAAATATCCTACTGGTCCAAATGGAGGGCGGTTATAAGATAGCAATGGTTTCTAGATTTCTTGTTTAATGTCATCATTTTCATTTACTTCCATTAAACCATTCACGATAGAAAACTTGCGTCTTGTACCGAGCTGTTGCAGAGAGCTTGTAGAGGGAAAGTTGCTGAAATTATCGAGTGAACCTTTTCCAATATTTGGTTTGTTCGGAATAGCTGAGTTATCATGAAACTTGAATTTTTTTTCTGGATCCTGGAGAGAACTGTTGAATGGATTTCTGTTGAAGTTGAATGGAGATGATTTTCCGATTAAAGGGTTGTTTGGAATAGCCGAGTTATCATGAAACTTGAATTTTTTTTCTGGATCCTGGAGAGAACTGTTGAATGGATTTCTGTTGAAGTTGAATGGAGATGATTCTCCGATTGAAGGGTTGTTTGGAAGTGGTGGATCATTGTAGTCGTCAAAAGAGGCTCCGATCCCACTTTCGTTGTCATTTTGCGGGTCCACGAGACAATAATTGTATAACAGACACATAGCATCGAGGCGAAATTTTTGCTTTTCCTTATTCCCGGTTATCATGTTCATGTCGAATAACAGACTTTTCAGAAAATTCCACTCTGATTCTGTCTCGCTTAAATCTTTCGCAGTCACTTGTAGTTCCCGGGATGGTGATAGATTTTCTCTTACAGATGATGGTGGTGAATGATGTCTCGTCGTTTTCACTTCCTCCTCTGCCATGTTACTGCAACTGTCAGCAAAAAGATTGTTGTCCAGGAAGGACATCTCTTCTTGCCATTGAAATGGCTTCGGAGGAGGTTGGCCAGGTCGGCAAGGCGTGTTCCTTTTTAGAGATTCTTTCTTGTAGTTCGTAACAAGGGTCTTCCACTTGCTACGAACTTTTTCCTTGTCTGAAGAAAAATAAAAAATAAATAAAAAAATAAAAAATAATTCATAATAGTGACAATAATATCAAGGCCAACACAGAAAATTAAAATTTATATTAAACATTATAATTTAAAATTAATTATGTTACCCTTGAGTTTGATGTTTAATTCTGTGCAAATAGTGTCCCAAATAATTCCTTTGTCTACACTGGAAGTCACCGTGTTATCATCACTCTTATCCCATAGTTCTGGGTTCTCGCGGACTAAGTCTATAAGGATTTTTTCTTGCGGTTTAGTCCATTTTAAAGTAGCCACTGAAAAATGAAAAAATTTTGTATTTTATTGGGATGCGTAACAGAACTTAGTAGTAATATACGCGGATAATTTGTACAATTACGATAATTGTGTTGTGCCAATTACTTTAGTGCACGAACGTCGCGACTAACTCTAAGCGGTGCAAGAATGTTGCAATGTTTTACACTGTAACGGGGAATAAGTTTGCCTCTAAGGCCGGCTAGTTCACCTGGCGTGAAACAAAGGAGATGTTAATCCCGGGTCACAAAATGATTGCTCGTCGGGCCAGTCGCTCGACGAGCTAATTACTTTCAGTGGAGTCGTTCGTGTGTCGTTGCTCGGCGAGTCACCTACTCGTCGAGATTCTCGGTGCCTGGAAAGGGAGGTCGACTAAAAGAAGGACTCGCGTTTAACAATAAAAAGAAATAGATGAAGACTCTAATTTATTAGAAATGAATGTTACGTAATTTTACACCGTCGAATTTATAATTCACTCGATTCACAATGTACAAGGGGGGCCGCTCGCTCACTCGCAAATACAATTTATAATAGCTTACTCGCTGTCGATCACCGAAGGCTGGTTGAACTCGCTTGCAGGGTCGTAAATACAGCGTTAGTTCGTCGGGCCCGGGGAGTCGCTTTCCGGTTGGTACAACGTCGGTTTGGTAGGTTGCAGTGTCGTGGACACCGGGTCGATTTGGTTTACACGCACGGCACTGCACACGATTTACAAAGTAAATATCGATCGATCGCGGTGACTAGTCACGCTGGCGCACGGG